>OZ024713.1:17624089-17991589 GCA_964016945.1 Microplitis deprimator
AAAATTTAAGTAGAATAGGAATTTAAAAATACGTACTTAGATAATTGGAATATCAGTTCTTTCAATTTCATTACAGTCGAAATCTATTACATCGAAACTTTCCCTCAATCTTGACTTTTTGTTAGAAATATGTTACTTGTACTCTAATTCCAATTTCACCCGCGCGAGCGCGCCAGCTCTCGACCTTTTTTTTTTTAAATGATATCAATTTGTGAAAAAAGTTAATTATCAATTTTATCAGCTAAATATTTAAATATCAACTAAATTTTAATCAAGAACGTGACAAAATGAGCAAAGTATCATCAGTTGTACATTTGGTATCAAATAATTTATTCAAGTAAATTGTTTACACTTTTAACCTGTCAGTTTATTTAAAATTTTTAAAATAAGTTAAAAAAATATTAAAATTTTAGTAAAAGTACGACAAAAAGATTGATGTCAACGATGATGAATCCTTTGGTGGCTGTCTGTCAGATGACATCAACAGAAAATAAAGAAAAAAATTATTCAATCCTCGAGGATCTTGTAATTCAAGCCAAGCAACGTCAAGCTTGCGTAATGTCATACATTCATATAAATTTAATTAATTAAATATAAACTAGTAGTTAAATAAATATTAAAATTACAGATGGCATTTTTTCCAGAAGCTTGTGATTATTTAGCAGACAACAAAAAAGACATCGTAGCGATGAGCGAATTTCAAGACGGTCTGATGATGTCAAGATACAAAAACCTGGCAAAGCAGCAAGACATCTGGTTGTCATTGGGCGGATTGCATGAAAAACGTCCTGATAGTTCTGAAAAAATATCAAACACCCACGTTGTCATAAATAATCAAGGATCAGTCGTTGCTTCATACCGAAAAATTCACTTATTTGACATGGAGAACAAAGAAACTGGTGTAAGATTAATGGAGTCCGATTATGTGGTCGCCGGAGACAGGATCGTCGATCCTGTTGACAGTCCAGCAGGCAAACTGGGTCTCAGTATCGTATCCTTTATGAATATATTTAAACAATAGGTATCTTGCATATGTACTTTACTCCTTGATTATTTTTAAGTGCTATGATATGCGATTTCCGGAATTGTCATTAGCGTTACGCAATTCTGGAGCTCAAGTACTGACATATCCATCAGCATTTACCTATCAAACTGGAGCTGGACACTGGGAAATAATATTGCGGTCACGTGCTATTGAAACCCAGTGCTATGTTATTGCTGCTGCTCAAACTGGTACTCATAATAAAAAACGCGTCAGTTGGGGTCATGCGATGGTAAATAATTAATTACAATAAAATCATTAGTTAAATAACAAAAAAAATGAGTTGTTTATTATTAATAAATATAAATTTTCAGATTGTAGATCCCTGGGGCACAATAATAGCCCAGTGTTCTGAAAAAACGGGAATTGCGATTGGTGAAATAGATTTAAAATTACTAAATAAAATACGTGACAATATGCCATGCAATAAACATCGACGCACTGATTTGTATCCATCAATAGATATCAAATAAATTGTTATTAATTACATGATTGTTAAATTTATTAATTAAATAAATATATATATAATTAGTCTATCAATGATTTCTACTTTGGTGGTAAATATTATCGGTGGTGTCTCCTTTGGTCTGGCTGCCAGTCAGCTCCATGTCGACGCCATTCAACGCCCAATTGTGTTCGCAAATTTCTAGGGCTTCCCATTCAGACTTGAATGCTGCTTTTGGATCCGGTGGCATCGACATCGCGGCTCCTGAAACTTGATCTTGCAGAACTTTTGACGAGTCCGCTGCGTTATTTTCTCCCAGTACTAAAGTGTAGATTGAACGGAGCCCAAAGACGTTGAGGAAATACCAGGAGGCTGATGACACCCAGGCAGCATCTAGAGTGACAAGTTCTATTCCTCGTTGGAGCATCGGTTTGAATCTTAACGTCAATGGGAATGGCACTTTTGCTAAAATTTTATAAATATTTTATTTAATTATATTCTTAATTATGATATTTAATCATGAGTGTGAATGTAGTCTGCTAGACATCAAACAAATTTAAAATTATAAATAAATAGAGTAAATATTTAAAAAAAATAATATTTATAAAAAATGCACTTTTACAGAATTTGAAAATCAGTATGTGCATTTTTTTTATTTTGATATTTTTAATTATTCAATTGATTTTTTTGTAATTTAAAATTTTTCATATCTGCTACATTCACACTCATTATTTGATAAGCATTTATTTATTGACTTACTGGTAACGAATCCAGAGAACATCCAGTTGATCCAACCACCAATAAGTACCATAGGCAGTACATTTGTAACGTTACCCTTCAACATGTCAGTCATCATACTTGGATCAGTCATCGGGTTTTGTGACACTGGTGCACGTTTTTGTGTTTTAAAATATCCAGTTTCTTCATTATTAAAAAAATGCCTACGAATTAAAAATGCAGACTTTGGAATGTAATGACCATTCTCACGTAATAATCTGGATCTGATCATAACTTGACTGAAAAAAATAAATAAATAAATAAACATAAAAAATGATTGATTAACTATTGGAGTATGAGTAATAATATGACACGTACCTATCTTGAACCTGATGAATTTCAACTTTTTTCTGCGATGCAAGTAAAATAGACACATAATGTCTTACTATGCCAACGAGAAATGTTATCACAACAATTGGCAAAAAAACCCACCCACGAATATTCGGGTCCAGCAGCAATTCAGCCATACCTACTTTTTATTTATTTAAATATTTAAATGCACTAACTATACTCTGTTGACTTTTACTCAAATTAGGTTACTTGTATTTTTATAATTTATTTACCCCCACTACTTTTATTGGAGTTTTAATAAATTGAGCATGAGGCGTTGGTGATAATTTCCAAGGCGGAAAAAATAATCTCAGTAAATTAAACGATGTAGCGTTTGATTTTTTTACGTCAATTATTTTATTTTAATCTCAAAATTAATGCTGCTCATTTTTTAAAATTAAACTTGTCTATAAAATTTAAAAACATTTCCGAATGCACCCTAATTAATATAATTATTGACATAAATAATTTTTAATAAAATTATTAAATTTCTATTTTGAAATTTCGTGCCAAGTTGGCGCTGCTGCGCGTCACTGTATTCGACGTTCAAATTTTTGCTAGAGTGGGGGTGGGAGAATGAATCGCAAAATCGATTGTTTTCTATCAACTGGCGGTCCAATAGCGGCAGTCAGTATCATCTCGACAATGGCAGTAGTAGTCTAGATCCATCTTTACGTTTGAATTAAAACGCCATTGCAGTGGCGTCGTGTAATTATTCATAAAATTGATGCTCATAGTTATTGTTTAATTAAAATGTGCAGTGTTAGTAAAATTTAAATTGTGCAAAGTGTCTGTGGTGTTGTTAAGTGTTGAGTATTCAGTGCTAGTGTGGTGTTGCTGATGCTGATGCTGATAACTTCCAAGTTCCTGAGCAAAATCATCTGGCATCGTCTGGTGAGAAATATCAGTAAAGTGATGTTTTTGTAGCTGTAACAATTTAATTCAAATCTCCAAGTGTATAGGACACCCTTCTGCACAATATTTCTCCGCCAAGGTTTGTTCAAACACTCAAGTGTTTTTTTTTTAATTTTTCAAATATTTTTCTATTATATTCTGCCGCTATTTTATTTTAACATACGAATTTTAATTTGTCTTTAATTTTTAATAATTTATTTTTAAAATATTTGAATTTCCCGCGCAAGTAATAATAATAATTAATAAATTAATTACTTTTTTAAAATAAAAAAAAAAACCAACACAGTATTTAAATTTAAATAAAATTGAGTTGGCGCCATTTTTAAAAACCGCTCATTTAAATTTGCGGAGTAGGATTAACCTTGGGTATTAAACGTATTGACAACGACAATTACCTCATAATTAATAAACAAATAACAAGTTTACGACATAAATATATTATTTAAGTGTTAATTTTAATAAAAATATGTAAGTATTCAAATTAATATATTTTTTTATCAGAAACAAAAAGCCGGTTAACCTCAAAGGTTTTTGTCAATAAATGACAATTATTTTTTTTAGCATAAAAAATGAATGAAGTAACACTGCCTCCATCCCCAAATTGGTATCTGACCACGATACTATCATGTGCGAGAGATGGTACGGTGGCTTGGGGGTCTAAGAACATGATAGTCGTATCCAAACCTCCAGGAGTTGTCACCAAAGCTCGTGATTATTCAATAATAACTGACGCTCACACTGATCGAGTGAGTTCTGTATCATTTTGTCCGGACTATGGACCTGGGAAACGTCTCCTGCTGTCCGGAGGCGATGAAAATATCATTAGAATTTGGGACTTGGAAACTATGAGCGCAGTTCAGTCGCAGTCGTACCTGGACAGCAAGCAGAAAGTAGTAGGAGTTGATTGGTCAGTAATTGATCCAACTCATGTATGCTGTGTCAGTGCTGATGGTGTAATTTTGTCATGGAACACCAGTTTCAACGCCTGTCAAACAATAACGCTTGGCAAGATGACAGCAACGTGCTTCAGATGCTGTCCTTACAAGTCTAATATCGTTGCTGTCGGCACCAAAGCTGGACTTGTTTATATTGTAAATCTTCAGAGTTCTGGATCAATTATTTACAAGCTACGTGGTCATGACACGGAAATTACTAGCTTATCATGGTGTCCTTCAAAAATAAATATATTTAATGACGGTGATGGTACATCTGAAGACTTGTTACTTGCTTCAGGAGCTAAAGACAAGTCTGTGTTCATCTGGCGCGCTGGTGGAGACGGCAGATACGAATCACAGTTTACTTTACCAAGTGCTCCTCAAGATTCAAATCAGCATCGGTCAAAACTCAGTGGTCCTGGTCATTTTACAGCTTTGTGCTGGGTAGAACCTAAGTGCCTGCTTGCCAGTTCTTCATTCGGTGAACTGCTGGCCATGGATTTGGGATCAGGTAAAAAAACATGGAGACTAATCCACGGTCACCATGCCCGTGGACTTTTTTCAATAACCAGCGTTCCAAGTGCCGATGATCATATTGAAAACTGGAGAAAGAGTTCTCGACTAGTCTGGACAACTGCTCAAGATCGTCAGGTAGTTTGCAGCAGTATCATCGGTAATGAGTGTCATGTCGAGCACAGTGTACCAACCCAAGGTGGTTTTGTTTACTGCATGGCTTCTTGCCCTTTGGACACTTCGCTGATAGCATACGGATCAGGTGACATGGTCCTGCGGCTCTGGAACCTCACGGAGCCACATGAAAATTCAGTTAACGTGACCTGTATGTGGCAGAAGATCATGGGAAGAGTTACTGCGATAGCTTGGCATCCAACTGAAGAAAATATTCTGGCTTTTGGTACCGCCGAAGGACGTGTTGGTGCATTTGACACCAATAACACCACCAAATTACCCACTCTCTACCGCCAGCATCATCGACGTACTGTTTACTCTCTCGCTTGGGCCCCGCGACCGGGTTCCACTAAATACGGACTTTACTCCTGCGCGGACAATGAACTCGTTTGCTTCAATCCAGAAAAAGCCAACGAAGCGCCGCAGGTTGTCATTAAAAAAGATTGCACAGAGTTTGCTTGGAAACCGGACTTTGGGTGCGTGGCGATCGGGTTCGAGGACGGGTCCATCTCTTTCAAGGATCGCGAGCTAAAAGCTTGCGGAAAACCAATATTTTTATTGAAAAAAGCTGTGCAGTGCATCGCTTGGCATCCTGACAGTACTCTAATGGACTTAGAGTTCTCTCCCATGAGAAATTACATGGCTGTTTCTACCAACACCAACAAAATTACGATCTTCGACATGACCATCATGATTGATAGCCCAAAAGGTAATGAAAATGGCGATACTGGAGACAAAGAAGTCAAAGACACGGTAATGCACAAAGTTGTGTGCACTCTCAGTGGTCATGCAGATCGCGTGGTCAGTCTCGGGTGGAATCCTCACATCAGCGGGCAACTCGTCAGCGGAAGTTATGACTCGACTGCTCAGGTTTGGAATATTGAGACCCAGGCGTTGATCGCGACCTACACCGGCCATCGTGGCCCAGTATATTCATGCATGTGGAGTCCAGTTAACTCTGATTTAATCATCACTGGTTCTGTTGACTTTAGTTTGCGTATTTGGAGAATTTCTGATCAGCAGGTAGTGATGCCTGTGATGACTGAAGTCAAGAAGAACAAGAGTAAAAATAAAAAATCAAAGAACTCAAAGGCAGGAGTGAGCAAACCTACGGAATGCGAAGTCAGTATCGCTAGAGCTACTGTTGAATCTTCTGAAAGTCTTACATCAGAGTTGGATCAGCTGTCTATCAAATCAGAGACAAAAGTAACGAGAGATAAAAAAACTAAAAAGACTTTCTTACCAGTTTATCGTAAGATGATGAATAATAAAGACGTTGCTTTGCAAAATTGTTTGAAAATCGCGCGAAAAATGAAAGCTCAGAGCACTGAATCGTCAGATAATACTGACGGTGACAATGACGCAGATGATTTACTTTCAATATTTGGTGATGAAAAAGAAATGATGTCTGTAATTAAAAATGAACTGACGACATTCACTTCTCAGTGTCAGCACACAATGGCAACGGAACTGAGCCTATGGACTAGCGATCTGCGTGACCAATTACAAAACGCCGCAAAAGAAAGACGGCTGAATGATTTCATGGTATCGTTGTCCCCAATGCTGTCCATGAAAACCTGGAAAGAAATGTGTGAAGCTTACGCGACTCAGCTGGTACTTGAATCAAATGTAACCAAAGCAGTTGCTTATTTTTTAATAATTCACAAGATTTATCAAGCTATCGAAGTCTTTATGGAAGCAAAAATGTATCGGGAGGCATACACTCTAGCTCGCTGTAAACTGGACTCAAAAGACCAGATGTTGGCTAAAATACTCGAGGCCTGGGAGAGTCATGCCGCCAAAGCTGGACTGTACGAAGACGCAGCTCAGTGCTCGCTTCTTTTGGGAGATTGTATAAGAGCCGCTAAATTCATCGCACGAAGACCTGATGTTGTTAATCTAAAGACTGCTGCCGAGCTCGCGATTATTGCTGGTGACAGTGAGCTAGCAGAATCACTAGCTGACCAAGCTATCACTCAGTCTCTGCTGCAGTCTAATTACCTAGTGGCTAGGAATTTGATTGAACAATTCCCAGCAATACGTTATCGTTTGATTCATCTAGTAGCTCTAGAGGAAATGAACAAAGCCCGTGGTATTGATGATGCCTTCGTATGCTCATGGGTCGAAGGCAAGACATCTTGTGACTTGATCAGCACATTGCAAAAAAGTTATCAGCATTTAGAACCTCTTGAGGCTTATGGTAAACTTGTAAATGTAACTTATCCCGTTTCTCAAGACGAGTCAAGTCTCTGGTTATCAGTCAGTCATAATCTGGCTCTGGCAGTCAGCAACGATGACCAGGAAATTTATCACATCGTAGCTGCTCTTGGCATTATTTCACAGTACGAAATAATGAAACCTAAAAGTGAGACACGCATCAGTTACTTACTAAGTATACTAGCTGTTTTGAAACCTTTTACTGCAAGTTTTGATGATGACAAACCAATCTACAAAAGCTACCGCGCTTATCTGTGTCTCGCTCTCAGCAGCTGGCTAGTTGACAAACTCAACGGATCTCCAGAGTCTACTGATAATCTAGATGTAAAATATATCGTAGATATCATCAAGAAGACTCTAGCAGACGGTCTAGATCCCGCGGCAGTCAAATACTGGACAGTGACATCCGAAATAACAAAACTCGAAGCTTCGCTTGCTACCACAATCAGCAGCTCATCGAAGGACAATCAAGAAGCTGATGACAGTGAACCCACTAAAGTAAATGGTGATTCTCATTCAAGTCTAAGAGAGCGACTGAATAAAATCAGATCAGAAAAAAAGAAATTCATCGATGAACGTAATTGTGTACCTAGTCCCATTGTTATCTACAGTAAAGTCACCGAATTATCAAGTCTTCTAAATGATGAAGTTGCGGAATTCAAAAATATTATCACAGGATTATGGACTAAAGCTGTATCATAATTAAATAATTTATTTTTTATATTTTTTTATAATTTTTTTATTAAAGTATGAATTGTATTTAATAAAGAAATATAATTATGAAGTAACACGCCAGAATAATAATTCTCTGTCACTACCAGCACATACGTATGGTAACTTGTAGTGCCAATTAAGACCACCAATGAGTTTTAATTTACCACTCAGTGTAACATGTTTTGTTTTTAAATTAATAACTTTAAGTATATTGTCCGGTCGGCCGATACCCGCCACCATATTTTCATTGCCCCGTGAAAATTTAATTATCAAACTACCTTCTGTGTGAAGCGTACGGCTGAAAACTGGTCGGCTGCAAGTACATAAATAAATTATTGCAACTGTAATAAATTGTCTAGGAGTCTAGGTGTTTAATAGTTACCTCGGTCGAGAGACATCCCAGACAAGTAATTCGCCAGCGGAAACGCAAGCGACTTTCAAGGGATTGAGACTCCAGTCGGCAGACATGAGTGGAACGACACCGGCGTCCATTGACATTATGGCTTTTTGACTCCTTACATTATACAGACGTATCAGTCCATTTTTTTCAGCAACCAACAGTTTGCCGGACTCTTCAATGTGCCAGCAAACACTCATCCCAGGGGATTTTAAGTAGAAGGTTGCTACTAATTTTGGAGTTTCTTTTACTGCCCATAGCTTACACGTATGATCATCTGATACTGATGCCAACAGTTCACCCTCTGATTCGTATGCTATTGCATTGATATAATCTTTGTGCCCTTCTAGAACCTAAAACCCGATTTAAAATTAATTTTTCATGATACCAGCATCGAAACTTCAAGTTTCAGTGTAATAATGAGGGTGATGACACTTTCACCCTGGTCTGAAATCGTTTTGCTTCATCCCTTGTCACTCAATATTCTTTTATTAATTTATATAATGATGAATATAAAATATTCACCTCGAAAACATCTTTCTCATTCAAATCACTGTTGAACAATCTTATTTTGAAGTCAGAACCGGCAACTCCAAATGATAATACTTTAGGTACGACACTTAATGACGTTTCTGGACTCCATGCTAGCGAATGAATCCTAGTTTCATGATGGAATGTACGTAGTGGAGAAAAAATAACTTCTTCTACATCATCATTGTCCTTTGATCAAAAAACAAAAGTAATTAAAAATATTATTAATTATTTGAAATTAAAACGAGTATGAAAATTTATTGTTGGCTGGATAATTATGCGGATGTGGATAAATTTACCGGAAATTTGATACTTCCAACTGACACTTCTTCGTCGAAAGCGATACAAATCAAATTTTGTGACCATTCAAAAGGTGAAAATTCAACTGCGTGTACTTGTTCAGCGAAATTTAATTTATAAGTCGGTGGACATGCTAATACTTCATCCATTTTTTTGACAGTGCTAAAAAAAAATAATTAATTTAAATTTACATGAAAGCAAACAAATATAATAGGTTATATAACCAAAAATAAATTTTGGAACGTTTATTTAAAATTATGATTGATTTAATTTTTTATTCAAATTATCATAATAATATTTACCTTAGACAGAATTACAATTATGCGGTTGATAAAAAATTTTGACAGTTATTTTAAGTAAATAATTAAAGTATTAAAATAAGTTGCGGTAAATAATCTTTGTTTACATCATGTGTGGTGAGCTCTTTGGTGGGAAAATTGTTATTTTTACTGCGCATGTGCCTCCGCAATATTGCACATGCGTTAAAATTTAAAATCAAAGAATGCACTTATTAAAGTAACGCACTAATTTGATGCGTTCTTTTAAAATCTTTAAAAATTCAATTTTTTTTTTGCCTTTTTGAATTTCAAAATTACTTAGCAACGTATTTTTAATATTTTTCTACTTACGGAAATTAAGTAAATAAATAATTATTTTTTTTTATAAAATCTTCGTAAAATTAACAGTGCAAATTAAAATTTTATTCAAACGATCGATTAAATAATTAAATTTTGTGTAATAAAGTATAGATATTAATTTGCCATACGTAATAAATGAATAATTTATTAACATTCCGTTAGTATGATTGATTTATTCATATAAAGTTTATAGAATAATTTAAACGGATTTGTACAATATAATTTGACAAAATAATTGAATATATTGTATAATTATATACATTAATATTATTTATTAATTAGTAAATAAATTTGCGGGCAGAGAAATCCGCTCCCACTTTAATCTGCAATATGAATGATAAAACCACAAACGTGATAGCGATTGCCACGACGCGGCGACTAATGCCTCCCTATCGTTTATATTATTCCGCATACTGTATTCCTGTATTGGGTAATAATTATTACATGCTTAAATTTTCAACCTCAATGCTTTACATTCAACCATTTTCCCCATACAAATTCAATGGCTATCATCCTATGTGACGTTTAAAGTAATTAATCATTTATATTTTTATATTATCGTTAAATTTCATGAATGCTTTTGATCGAATCATCGTTGACTAGAAACATTTATTGTAATAATTGTAATAATTATTTTTGATTTAATTCAATTGAAGTCTACGTTAATTAATACTTAACAGTTCGACTGGTTGTTGTATTTATTGAAAATTATTGCGGTATTTAGTAATTTTTTGTTGTTTTTAATTATTCTAGTTTTTTTTTATGTTAAATTAATCAATATTGATTAAAGTGCAATCGCGTAATTAAATTAAGTTGTAGATATAAAATTTTCAAAAAGTAATTTTTTGATGATGTGCAAAACTATAATTTCTTTTCATTCCACTTGATTTTATCGATTTATAAGACAAAAATAGACATAGTCGTTTAAAATAATTGCACAATTATGATCTATTTTTAGTAAATGAGAAATAACTTGGGTATAATTTATGAAATAACTGTTTTTAGTTTAAAAAAAAAACAATAAGGTACGATATCCAAACGGTTAAAATAAAATTAGTATTTGTTTGAGTGTTACATTTGATTAGATAAAAAAAATAATTAAAATATATAAACATGAATATTATAAAACCAACCGCGACCCTAAATCCCACCGCGACCCCGAGAATCACTTGCACATTTTAGTTCTCTCAGTTTTTCTCATTTCAACCTCCAGGCATATAATCAAATTTTCTTCTCTCTAAACGCCTAGTGTTGCTCTCGTCTCCAGTCTCTGGATTTTATATTCTGAAAATACTGTTTTCAGTCTCTCGCATTTCCTGCAGCACAAGCAAAAAATAAAAACGAATTATTTATTTTACACAAGCAAAAAATAAAAAAAACTTGCAAATTATCAGTAAATTTTTTTCTTTAGCAAAAAAATGAAAAAAAATTTCTTATCAATTTCCGTTATAAAAAATTAATAGTATTAAAAAGAAGGATAATTACCTCTGAATACTTAATCGGACTACTCAGCATTAATGAAATAATTAAATCGATAGTAAAACTATTCTATTTTTATCCCTTCAGCAGACTAATAATGACAGTAATAATAATAATAATCGGTTAAGTGACAATACAATTAAAGTAGTTGATTTATTAATAAATTAACTCGTCAATATTACAGTAGATATAGTAGTAGAATTTAGTATAACGGGCTCTACAATTACAATTACAGTGGAATATCTAGCTAAAGGAGTGTGTACAATCAGCAAAATATAGGTCAATGTTCAACATGATCTGGACGAGGCTCAGCGTCATATATCTGAACACAGTTATCAGTAAATTGCCTAAGACATCAATACCTCGTTAGTGATCTATATGAAATAAATGACAACAAAAAGAAACTAAAAGTACAATAATTCGGTATTATATATAAATAAAATGACAGTTGGTGAAATTTGTTGCTGAGTTTGCAGAAAAAATAAAGTTAGATCGGGGAATTGGTTATTTTTGGTACTGGGTAGGTACGATCTTATAGGACGCGTAGTATCATCAGAAAATAGTCCGAGGAAATTTATCAAGGACACGTCTCGTCATGTGGCAAGGCGGCCCGAGCAAGAACTTATATTCGCGGATTGAGTTGCGGTAGAAATAATTCGATATTTCCCAAGGCAACGCGCGCCCGGTAACGTGATACGAATTGTGATGCTCGATTTCAAGTTTCGATTTACGGCTCGTGCTTGGTTTACTAAATCGCGTTCCTCATTAAAGGGACGAATGAGAGTAGAGAGATGAGAAAGCTGCTGGTACTGCTTTTGCTTTTGCTTATTATTATTATAATTATACTCTTGATATTACTGCTACTAATATGGTGTTGCTGATGGTACGTCAAATGCGTTGATGCTAATTTTGAAGCCGTTCGTGTTTTCCGTATAACTATCGTGCCTTCATTGTTTCATATGTACTTCTCCCAGCGATATTGTTTTAGTAATTAATTTTAATACAGGTTTTGATATTTAAAGTTTAAAAAAACCAAAAAATTTAAGTTGTATAAGAGCACTGATTAATGGATTAAATAACCGATCATTTTTCAACCTCCTGTTTATCAATAATATTAATAATAGATTGGGCTGCTAGCAAACAAGATCTATCGTCTCTTATAAATACGAAGCAACTTTAATTTTTTGTTTTGGTTTTTTCAATGCTCATCGTAAACCGATGCAATCTCCAATCTAACTGATAAAAAGATAAAACTACCGGTTGGTTGGTTGGTATACAGTATAAACGCAAGTGCCGTTAAGCGAAAAAGAGAGAAAGAGGGAGAGAGAGTGTAAGGGTTGGGGTGAAAGAGACCGAACAGGATTACCCAGGTCCCAGTGAGCCGCGTCTTTCAATTTATTCCAACCGCGTTATTTTATTCCCGGAAGAGGATTTTCATCTTCCGATTTCTGTGAAAATTGTTAATTATCTTCAATTGAACTTTATGTAAAAAATGTCTCTCCAAGTGTACGAGCAACTGCGAGCCGTGAAAAATGTAATTAAACCTTGGAATATTTTGTGTATAAACCAAATGGAAAAAATACACAGCAACACTGTTATTGAATAGCTTTTTTTTAATTTTTATTCTTTTAAAAAATACGCAAATATAAATATTAATTTACTAGACATACTAATTCTGAATTAATCGATGACAATGAAATATCTCATTAAATAACAAATTTGACATTAAAAGGTTTCATATGAACACAAGTCGTGTGACAACACCTGGCAAATAGTTGGCAGTTGCATTCACAGACTGCTGCCTTCACAAGCACTATTATATTATTATTACTATTATTATTATTATATAACTATACAATAACTGGTATGTCCGAGGACGAGTGTATAGGGTTGGCATTTTGCCAAACTGAGTTTCACTATTATACGAGGATTAGTGCGCGCACAGTGTACACTATGTAATTACTACTACGGTATAGTCTTCTCGTCTCCCCTTCTCTTCTCTCGAGTTTATTACAGGGATCCTCCTGTAGTACTCTCTTTATCGTCTGACTCCAAGTACAGAGTACCTTTTCACGTGGACATTCGTGTGTCCGGTTAACCATCGTAAACTCAACCAAAATGAGAACAAGCCTCTCTTATATACTGACTAAGTCTGACAGAAGAAACTCATTCAAGGTTATATAGAGTTTACTTTATTTTAATATTTTTCGGCGGTAAAACCACTGGATTAAAATCCTTTTAATACCTCCAGGCATCTGATGTATGGTTCAAGTCAAATTTTAACGGGAAATTAAAATTATTTTTCATTTATACTTGGAAGTATAATTGTATCATTACCATGGTACAGTTAGTTTTTATAAATTTATTCAAATAAATGGTTGAAAGTGCATATAAAATTAAAATCAATCAAGTGGTAGTTTTGCAACTATACGCTCGGTTTACTAGCAATGTATTTCAATTAAAAATATATATTCAAGCATTGTAGGTGCTTTTGTATGAGTATAAAGGTATACAATCAAGTATCGGGTAGGTTGGTTGTATAAAATCTATTTACGATCATCGTGATTGCAAATAAAGCACCTGAATTTAACGTCAGTTGTTTTAATTACATGGAAAATAATACACTGGTATCACCATGTTTAATTTAAACATTTTATTTTATATACATATATTAAAATGGAACCGGAAAATAAATTTTACGTGTGTTTGTATTTTTATGAAGGATAGCCCATAACTTTGTCTTTGTTAGGAATAACTCCACACAATACAAACGTTTTTTGTTTATTACAATGTCCTCTAGTAGAAAAAACCCCGAAAAGTCCCAGAAAAAATTTTATTTTTCACATATGACCCATATGAGAATGGATGATAATGCCTGTGAATTTTTATGAAGAGTAGCCCGTAACTTTTTCCCTGTTGGGAATAACTCAGCACAATATTAACGTTTTTTGTTCATTATGACGTCCTCTAGTAGGAAAAACTCCAAAAAGTCCAGAAAAAAATTTTTTTTTTGACTTATGACACCGGGATATTGATTGTAAAATTTTGAACCCATGCAGCTGCGGTTTTCCTTTTGAAAATTTTAAATTTTTATAGCGGAAATAAAAAAACCATAATATATATTATAACCAAATCTTCAGTAATTGCCGATGTAAAGAATATTATTTTTATTCATTCATACATTGAATATAAGCCAGGAGTTTATAACAAGCGTAGCGTACTAACACTTAGCAATTGTCCATCCGGAAAGAGACATCAAGCGCAAATAATGGTAACCGCGCACATCCCGACCGGACGGATCTATTTTCACTACTACTATATTAGCCTTCCACGCGAGACCACAAACGATCTATGCATATCACACGTGGCACATTAAATTACATATGTATTTTCCAACAAGTTACAAATTTGCGTTAAAAGAGAATGGCAATTTCGTAAAATATTGAGCAAAGGAATAAATATGACAATATTAGACGATCAATAAACGATTGTCAAACAGCGAGAAAGAAAAGCAGTGACCTCTCTTGGTGACAATTAATGTATGAGCTTGTTTAATTAATCTATCCCTCAATTACATCGTGAGCTATTTCCTTTAGCTCCCAGGAGTGTGTGACCTATTCCCTATCGAACATTTGAAACATTGATCATCAGTGTAATCCCTCCCTGACCATGTCTGCCCACCAAGAGCTCATACCGTTTCGCTGCCGACTGGCCAACTCAACAGCAATCTCTCTCTCTTGGTACATTTCTTATTTTTTTTCTTCTCTTTACTCAGTTGCTTAACTGGGATGCATTTGATGTGCTTTACCGTCTGGTTGAGGTAAAATTTAAACTCCATCATGGAGAGTACTTGATGTCTTGGTTGATCTTTGTTTGTTGGGTGTGATGAACCGTGATGCACTTCTCGGTCAGATACAGATGCAACTTGAAGAACAACAACCACTTTATTCACTATCCCCACTAGACACACAAAAGACTATTGTATTTAATTCTGTTCTGACGTATCAAAGCTTGATTTGGACTTAATTCAATGCTTAAAGTTTCATTCATCCAGTTGAGTTCATTTAAAAAGATGAAACGTTATTAGTTGTTATTATTATTACTGCTTTTACTGCTTCAACTCTTTTCATAATTTTTACGCACAGAACAACATTTATTTATTTAATTTTAAAATATATATATTTAAATGAATATGTTTGTTGCAGTTGATTATGGGTTATTCTTACGAGTGATATGTTCTCAAAATAATAATGATATTGGTATATATATATATAATTTGATGCATGTATCTATAAAGTATATGAGGCTGCTGGTGATATGGATTCAAACGAGGTTACTTGTTATGCATGATGTATCACGGCGGTGAGCTTTCGTTATACGTGTCTTCGTTATCTTGTCGTTCATGTATTCCCCTTCACGGGGATGTCGTATCCTCATCATCATCGGCGTCGTCGTTGTCGTTGTCGTCATCGTTGTCGTCGGCGTCGACTCTCAGTCGAGATAGTTATGTCGTATATTACCCCAACTTTCGGAGGACAGTATATGACTTGTTGTTTCGTCCTTTCTGTGTCGACGATACGACGGACTCATACTAATCAGCTTTGAGTTTAGATTTTCTTGATAATTAAATTTTTTTTTATTTATAACATTTTTTCATATTTCAGTCTCGGAATTTTTTTTGCAATCTATAGTATTATTAGTGGGCTTTAATATTTATTTATTTAAGAATAATATAATAATCGTTATTCTTGAGTTAGTTTCCCGAGATTCTCATGAGATTATGTATGTATACATTTGGATAGTTAAACTCGTATTAATTTGACATAAAGTAACTTTTCAATGAAATTCGATGTGATGAGTTGCAAACGTACATTTAACGGTACAGTCACACATTTGCTTAGTTTATATATGTATACTGACAAAACCAGTATCCAAAGCTTCCAGTAGAGTGCAAGAGTACAGTAGTAGCAACCTGTCAGTCTGTCTAAGTAGTAACTTTCAATGTACATATAACAAAAGTTCTGGAAACTTATAAGATGTCACAAAGTTCCGAAGATAATGCAAGTAGACGCGTAGTCTCACTCGTTCATTCTCTTTCTCTCTCTCTCACACCCCAAAACGATGGTTAGTTCTTGTAAGCACAGTTTGTGTAAGCGTGCCTATTATGCCTACGGGTCATACCGAACTGTAACAATTTAAAGATTTTTACCCAACAACTGCGCACGTTAATAATCATCTGAATTTTCGTAGTCCTTATTGAATTAACTTCGTTATCAATCATGATCACTATTCATTACTCGTTATAATAATTCTCCCTCGGTAATAAATTTCAAACCAAAAAAATAATAAAATTTTTTCTCGGTCGCCAAAAGGCCCAGCCACTGGATCGAAAACTTGAAATTTTTATAATTTTTCTATAATTTTATTTTTAAAAAATACTATAACAAAATTTCGATGTGTTCTCGGCCAACTTTTGATCCTTTGCAATCAAATTCTATGGCTTTAGCGTAATTTCGGTGTAATTTAAGCCTCGATGAATAAAATTATATTGTTTCGGCGTAATTTCGACCAGATTGAGCTTTTTCGGTCAAATATTTTTACCCGGGCACTGGCAATTAATAAAAATATGGTTTTATTAAAAGTTTTTAATTGAACGTTGATTAACATAAAATATTTATTAGGACTTTCATTAAATCAATTATGTATAGTAAACAAAAAATAAAAAGTTTAAGCATCACTTGAACTTAGTGATTAAACTTTATCATAATTTTATATAAACAGATTTAGCTTGGCTTCGTCGTGTTCTTTCTTCATTTATGTATTTGTAAGTTGGGTCTAGAAACTGTGAAGACGAGAGAAGAAACTACTCTCCGTTCATCCTTGTCATTTTTTTTTTTATTTTATTTTTTTTCTCGAGTTTCCTAGATGATTAAATAACTTCGTGGACTCTTCTAAAAGCTCTACTTTTCCATATTTACGTCATAGTCGATGGCCGGCCAGTCTTGTGTATACCTTAAACGTCGATAATTAATTTCAAAACTTTTTTATATTCTTACTACCAAAATAAAAAAAAATTTTCATTTATTATTAAATAATCATTATCATCAACAAAACAATAAAAGTATTACGTTGTTTTATTTTTCATCTTTCAGTAAATTAACTTTTGACAAATTAATTTAATATATCGTGTACAGAAAGTTAATTATAATTGACGTGTTTCCTTTTTTTACTGAGCTACAAAAAAAAAAAAAAAAAAATCCATTCATTCAACATATCGATTAAAATAAAATAAAATAAAAAAAAAAACATAGGTTTGTTTAGTAGAGTAATAACAATTCTAAAAATATAAAATCTCATATATTCGTTATATTAAAAATAAAATAATGTTTTTTAACGTATGACAAACTAAAATAAAGGTATACTTTTGTATCAATATTTTCAATATATATTTACCGCGAAATTAATTGTTAAAATAATTGAATGTTGCAATGAAAAATATGAGAAATATTGTGGTATAAAGTAAAAGCTATACAGTATTATATAGAAGAGATACGTGTTGCGGTATAGGAGCACCAGAGTTGGGTTAAAAAAGCACCAGCACAGCAGGAGAACAGCTCAGCCTGTGCAGTCATCATCCTCGTCCTTGCTAGTCGCAATGGTACCTCATTCTATTTATATATATATATGTGAATATCCAGAGAAACCTGGGTTAAAGCGCAGACTCAAGCTTACCGGCGTCAGTATTTCTCGGCAGTTACTTTTCGCGACTCGACGAGCGTGTTCCGTGAGCCAGTAACACCCGTATGAGCTTATTCAGGACAACAGTTGCTTTTAAATAATAATAAATAATTCTATACAATTATCTGCTTTATTTGATATTTAAAATTACTCTGGATTATTAAATTTATTATTTATTAAATTTTACTGCGTAATATTTTCCCGCCAATTCCAAACGACGGTGGACATTTTATGCGCAGGTTTTTTTTTACAGGATATTTTAAATATTATTGTCATAGTTATTATTATTGCTATTATATTTGTGAATTATTGGGAGCTGTCAATTTTTCGGGTGTAAAGTGGTAATTTTAAAAGCTCACTTAAAAGTAATATTTCCGATACGATACTGAGACATTTTTAAAATAAATTTAATTAAAAGATAATTAAGTATATGGTGGATTGATAAATGAGCTTTTGAAAGTCATCAATGACAAGGGATTAGCTACGGAATGCTCAGAGTATTATGGAGTTTGTAAATAAAAACAAAAATTTTATCTGGTGAAAGTTTTATGCTGGTTTCAGAGTTACAACTTTTTACGAGAGTCAATGATATAAAAATAAAAATATATATAAATTTACTTTAAGCAGTTATAAAAAACTTTTAGTATTTTTATTTATATAAAAAAAAAATTATAACAATAAACAATAGTGATAAAAAATTTTAGTGAGAATTTGAATAGAAAATATAAAACAAAAAAAAATATTTTATTTGTTATCAATGTTAACAAATAATAATAATAATAATAACAACAAGGCATAACGAGCTAGGTCGTTAAGTGATTGTCACACTAGTTTGACATGTCATGTACAACTTGTTAAATTTATAAATTAATCAGACATAATTGACAGTGTATGGAAATTAGTAATCGATTATTTGTAATTATTACCAACTCGATAAATAGTAATAATAATAATAATAAAATAGTGTATTAGAGACAAAGAATATTAAAAGTACAAAAAAGTTATTGTGAGTGTGCATGGTGTTAAGTCGGTTGTCATCGCGACATAGAATCCCATTGAATTAGTTAAACTGTGAACGTTTGACGTCAAAGTGACTTCGACAAAGTGCTTCGCGGACAAAACGAATCAGCAGCAGCAGTATCCCTGCGACGTCATTGTCAGTATCAATGCCAAGGGAACTCCAAGTATTGAGTTGAGGTTGGCTTTCTTTTTTATTTTACATATCACACCACACCGCTAAAAAATATACATATACATCTATATCTATATATATTTTATAGTACCTTCTACGTCCCTCCTTTCGTTCGCTCCGATTAAAATCCAATTTGTCTGGCATGATTTGATTTAGCGTTCGCAGGCTCCGGGTGTGCCTTGGATTGAATATCAATTTTTCGTTGGCCAAGTCAGCGAATTTGTAAATTAAAATCTTTTACCTTAAAAAAATACAACTAATTTATGATTAATTTTAATTTTCAAATTCATATTAAAATTAAATAAATTATTTCATAAATTAATAGGTTTTGATAATTGAATTGTATTGTGTTGGATTAAAATAATAGCAATATTATAATTAAAAAGGATTCAGCGAGGATACTATTAGCTTGGGTAATTTATTTTATTTGTAAACATGAGGGAAAAGTCGTTTGTTATGTGGAATTTATGCATGAATGGTTGGGGTTGGGCTGAAGAAATAGATAAAGAGAAAATAATTAGTGTTAGTTGGTTGGCAATCGTCAGTAATCAGTGAGTTTTTGAGGATCTAAATTTAAAAAGACATGAGATACTATTGGAAAACCACAATCGGACTTTAAAGTCGGAGTTTAAAAATGTGTAGAGACTATCGTTGGCATTAGCTTTAATGTGTTGAGCCTGAACAGCCCTCGAGTCGTTACATGCTTGGGTTACTACACAGATCTCACCCTCTTATATTTCTGAAAAGAGCTTAGTTTATGTCTGTACATGTAGAGCGCACATACGAAGAGACACACAGACACACAGACTAAAATAAAGAAGGATAGGATAGAAAAAAGCGGAAAAATATAAGAGCGTGAGGACGAATTGATTATCGGCGCTTGGACGATCGAGCCTCCTTCGACTACTCGCCTAGATTATAAATGACCTGATGCTAATTTCTAAGGAATGGCCACGTGATAAATTTAACTTAAATTTCACCCTCAAGTCTAATGTTTTTTTACTTTAGTCGTTTCTTCCTCGCTATTCGTTTTCTTAAAACTATCTTCTGCTGAATTTTCCCGTAGCTTTATGCTCGAGCGTCTGTTTCTCGCATCATTGGATACATTTGCGATTAAATGAAAAATTTCTCACTTTTTTTTCTGCTTTATTTTTGTTGCAGCCATTAATATTAATTTTTTTTATTTCCAATATTAGTAAACAATTAAAATATTTCGGTTTCCTCTGACAAAATTAATTCAATACAAATAATAAAATTATGACGTTAATAAATTTTCAGTATATAGACAGCAATTATTCAAATGAATTAATTTAAATATTAAATATCATTAATTTAAAATAAAATAATAAATATTTTATTAAATTTATTTTTTCTTTTTCACTTTATTGTAAAAATAAATAATTTAGTAATTAGATAATTTCTAAGTGGCAAGAGAAATTTCCTTCTGGCTTGCGGAATTTAATTTTGAATTGTCGCGAATACAAATTACAGAAATAATGCATTACGATGAGAAGAGTCGCTCGACTCTAAGAGTCATGAAGACAGACGTATATATGGAAAGAGAGTGAGCTTTCGCACTTAGCTGTGCACATATAGATGATGATACGCGAAAAGCGGAAGATCCATTACTTTCTGTAATATCCTGTGAGCAAGTTTAACTTTGTTCATACACATATACATATGTATTCATATATGTATACATAAATTTATAATTTACATCCACATCTACATCTATATCTATATAGCGTAACATTTGTTGGTTCTCGAAAAAGCCGAAGCACTTGGGCGCTTACAGCCGCCAGTCATCTCTATCTCGGCGGACCTTCTCCATTATTCAATACCCATTAATCTTAATGGGGTTCGCGGTCGTTTCAACACGTTTCTCGCATGAGATCTATCTGACAATGCGAGTTGAGTTGAGCCTCATCTCGACCGATTTAATGATTGTTAAATTACGACTACAACGCGCAACCCATATTTCTCCATTTTATTTTATTATTATTATTATCATTATTAATATCGATCGTTTTATATGCGTACTATTATCATTAATGAGATGGTGACAAACTAATTGACTTATTTATTTGTAATTAAAAGGCATTTTTGATTGGTCGATTGAAATATGCAAACGATATTACGAATAGCGGTTTAATTTTCTAAGACTAATGCACTTGTCGAGTTAACGCGTGACATGTTGTGACATTGTAGTCCAGTTTGGAGAGATGCAGACGAGCAAAGTGGTCACTCTAGTTCACAACCAGTCACCACTACCACAATCCAATACCCATTAATTTTAATGACGACTGCGGTCAGTTTAGTACGTTTCCTATTTATCTCAGTGTCTCTCACTCTCCGACTCAAATTATATATCTACTCTACTTTATCTCTTTATCAAAATGCTTTAATTATTTTATATCTATATATATGTTAATATAAAGCATTGTCAGTAAATTCAATGTGTATTTTAATGCACTTAACATCATAATCCATTTAAGTGTACATTTAAATTAATTTTTAACTTGTTGCTAGCTTGTTAGCAGACAAATTTATTATTATTATTATTATTGTTATTGTTACAAGAAAAAAAAAATTACAAAGCTATTTAAATGTCAAAGTTAATTAAAAATAGCCGAGAATTAAATAAATCTCTTTAAATAACGCAGAGAGTAGTAAGTAAGTTATTTATAATTATCATAATATATTTATGGGATTAAGTCGTCTGATAAACAATGGTAGAAACGCCGTAGAATTATAAATATGTATAGCTGTCCAAATAATAGAGTAGGGTACTGAGACATGCTCAGTTTAACCTCATCCATTTTCGTCGGTGGTGCACACCTGGCGCAAATCTTGTGTCTTTTCTCAGCACATTTCTTCTCTACTCTCTTGCACATACTTACTCTTTTGTACTATTACCACTACACACACACATACACACAAACACACACCTTACTACTGCAGTTCGCGGATTCTACTAACGAAAATTTATAGTTTTCCATAGTTCCCTTTTGTAGTCTCACCTACAGAGCCGCTGGCATCGCGTTCTCGTGCTTTCATAATTCCGGAAATAACGTGTCGGGAATAGCCACCAGCCAGTGTTATACCGAAAGAGCTGTTAAATTTCTGGTTGCTGTCTTATTTCAAGAGAAAGAGGCGAATAAATTGATCTGAGTGGAAGGGAAATTGGTGAAAGCTTCTTTATGTTAACACTTACAATATCAGCCTATAATTTATAAAATTACATTTTTTATTACGAAATTATTTTTTGTTAAAACAAAAAAGACTTTTAGTTTATTGATTTATTTAAGCTGATTGTTGACCTCGTTCACAAGTGATTTAAAACAAAAAATCGTTTTTTACTGAAAACAAACAGATAACTCAGTTGGCGTCGACACAGATCGTGTTATTGATAGCGCGTCTGTTAAATTGAAGGTGCCGAGGAAGTGAACGGACTTTTCGTGTTTGCGGGAAACATTCGATAGCTAAAAAAAAAATAAAACTGAGTCTCTATTCTACACTTCTATTCTATTCTATTCTATTTTATTAAACATTTCGTTCTATCCATTTTCACTGTACACATTTGATGAAATCTTTAACTTTAGTTGTGTTCTATCCCAGTTCTGTGAATTACGAGTCGTTTATTCGTGACACGCTATACACTACATTACATTATACAACACTACACTACAAACTATACTGTACAATACTTGGTAACCTATAAGTTAAGCTAGGGTGATGGGAATGGTGATCAAGCGAAAAGGGTTGTACGCAAACCTGATGCGATTAGCGGTTTAGTTGGTTTATACTACTATATACATATATATGTATACATATACGTAGATATGTTCAGACAAGACGTATTGCCACTAGCATTCATCTGTGTCGTGTTTTACATCACTGTGAAATGCCATTTGATCATTATCAATAGCTCGATATTTTTTATTTGTTTTATTCTTTATTGTTTATTGCATTTTATTTTATTATTTTAGCTTGTGTAAATTGTTACTAAACTATATTGAAGAGAAAATATGTGATAAGCTTTGTGCGACATGGTAGATATTATTTACAATGTACTGTAGGAAATACAAATATCTGTATATAGTGTGGATCAGATACTACTGAGTAGAATGGAGTTTGTGTGTTGTTAAAAGAGAAAGATCTTGCTCGAGGCAAAGGGTGTATTTACTGAGAATTTAAACCCAAGTTTAAACTCTGTATGAATGTCGGAAGGATTTCTGTTCTAGTGGTGAAAGAGAAGAAAGAGGAGGCGGAGGTGGGGGTAGTAAAAGGGGATTTTATCATTAATTTTATTATCCAATTAAAACAGTAAATAAGCCTGTTAATATCACAAACTTGTTTATTGTTTTTATTTATACTACAGGGTTATGGTATTTAAACGCTCGTGTATTATAAATTATAAATTGTAATAAACAGGTTGTGCAGTATTTGTATTGGTATTATTATGCCCTTATTGATGGTGATAATTTCGGTCGGATTTGTTTTTGAGATAATTTTTTAATGATATCAATTAAATTATGTGAAAAAAGTATTTTTCAGTCGAGTATACAATATTGCGCGTGAATCCATAAAGCCGAGTTAGAGAGCTTTCGTAACGGTTTTTAACTTTTACGCGAGTAAGTGTATATAGCAGCGTTTATATTCGTTTCTAGAGTTTTCAGCGAGTTGTCAGTCGAGGCATCTACGTAAACTCTGTTTAGACGAGACAGCCAGTTCAAGCAGAGAGAAAAAATAATAATAAAAAAAAAAATAAGCAAGAGCTTTTATATAGGCGGTTGATTCCCTCGCGCAGTGTAACTATTTTCTGGTATGTTTAGCTGTCGGCGTAGTGCTTAAGGTGAGTTCGTGCGAGTACAACACACGATGACACACACTCTGGTCTCATAACTCCCGGTATGTAGGGCATCGTGTAGCCAAGAGGGGAAGCGACCCCAGCGACTGACTTCCGGCCGGATAGATCACCGTACAAACACCCCGACGATAAGCTCTTGCTCTTACTCTCCCTCTTTTCTCTTCTAACCCTCGCATTCTACACTCTCGCAGATTCGCTTACTCTGCTTTGCTTTGCTTTACTTTGCTTTGCTTTACTTTACTTTACTTCCTTCACTCTTACCTTTTTATTATACTCAGCTTTGACTTGTAAAGTTTCACTTGTATTGAGTTGCTACAGGACTATCGATTTGCTTTTTTTTTTTTCTAATCTTTTTAATAAATTTTAACTGAATTAATGGTCGTGTTAATAAGTTATAAAATCATCAGATGCAAATGCTAATCAAGTTCGTAAGGATATATAGGGTCAAGTCTTTAAGTTAAATTTATCTCTTTATATTTATCCTTTGACCTGCAATAATATTAATGTACCTATTCTACATAGAGTGTAAGTGTACAGAGTACGTATGCAATATGTGCAATGGTAGTTTTGTAATTGTAGCACTTAACCGTATTCGTCACACACTAGGACGTTCAATTGTCCAAGTGTCGTATACGTTACCTGCACTGGATATCCTCTTGGGAATGAATAGAAACCCAAGAATGCAGAATATATATATATATATATATATGCATGTGCGTTTCAATGTTTCGTTTCACTGGTTCACGTTCACTGGCACATGTTAAAGTGGTTTTAAGGCGACGCCATTTTACTTTCTGTTTAAAAAAAAATAAAACTCTTTAACTGAGTGAACTCAATTTTACGAGAAAATATTTTATTTTCATTCACTTTATTTATAAATAATTTAATTAAAATTTAAAAAATAATTAGTATGTATAATTTTGAATTTATGAAAATTTAATTATTTAATTGCATTTTAGTGAAATGAAATATGTATTCACAAGAGAGTAACAAATATTTTTATTTAAATTATCAAAAAAATTTGTATAACTCAATCTCCGAGGAAGAATTATATATTTTACTTTGATATTTTAATGTATTTTACAGGCAGATTTTCTTACATTTTATGATTTATAATCTTTACTTGAAAAATAAGATAAAGAAAAAAAAACAGTGAAATGTCTCTTTGAACTAAGAGTAATGCTAGATAGTATACATTGGAGAGTAATACAGCGTCGTTATATTCGTAGATATTTGATGGAATCAAGGTAGAGCAGATCAGAGTAGACTAGAGAAGCGGATTGGGGGATATGCATCGATTTCTAGAGACACAAACTCTCTACGCTTATACATAGATATATATACACTAGAAAGATAGATAAAGACAGAGTGGGTCAATTTTATCCCGCAATCTCCTCTAATTCCGTACTATTTACCGCTTTAATCTGGCTCAAGTCGCATCATATTATCCACCGTTCAAGTTAAATTTAAAATTTTATATTTTTCCCTCTTTGTTTTCCATTAATAATTTTTTACGTCGGATATTTTTTATCCTCTATGTACAAAACAATTAATCGATAGACAATAAATGTACGCTATAGCAATTGTATTTGAATATTTCATAAATATTTTTATCTACATTATAAAACCTCGTGATATATAATGGTGTGCATGGATGGAAAGTATGCGTCCATTATATCCATTAACAACGTGAAAAAGAAGCAGAAAAAAAAAAATATAAAAAAATGAAACAAAAATAAAAATAAATCCCAGCGAAACCAACTCTCTCGTAACTATGTAGTGAATTCAAATTATACGCTTCGGAAAATTCGAATGATTCGATGCATTTATACTATAGTGCATGCAGCTCTCTGTACAAGTTGTTTAGTACTCTCATTTCATCATCTAATGAACCTAAAATAACATTAAATACACGTACGTGTTATTTATACATAAAAAAAAACCAAATTGAACAAAGTTATTGATTTTTGATTCAATTAATTTTCAAGTGCCACCATGAAAATTATTCATAAGTTCAAATATTGTCTATTATCAAATATTAGATAATCGATAAAATCCATTTTAGTTTTTATATTTAACCGTCTAGAAAAAGTTATTTGTTTGATAAATTATTATTTATCAGTGTTATTATTATATTATATGAAAAAAATAAAAATAATATAGAATGGTAGGGATTAAATTTGTCTAACAATCAATCTGGGTTTATCTGTGTCAGGATCACATTTCTCAGAATTCAACTCGTCGCCACTGTACTGAGACTTTGTCAAGTTGCCTATATATTAAGCTCGGAGAAATTTCTATCTTCCACCTTCATCACCTTCTTCTTCTTCTTCTTCTTCTTCTTCTTCGTCCTCTTATTCTTCTACTTCTTAGTATTCAATTGATTTCTTTAGAGTTGGGCATGAGCAGAAGTGTAGTTTTAAATTTATGTGAGTAAACATCACAAGCGTTTAATAAAATTAGCATCCTGCTTTTTGTTTGTAAGTAGTAATAGATGAATATAATCAGACAGCTGGTAAATTATTAGTTTTTATTATGATCAGACAAACTGATACTACTTAAGAGTAGATAAACAAGCATAAAATAGTTAAATAGTGCATTATTAGCTGAATTGTAAAATATCTGGGTAATATAAGCGCAGCTAAAGTTGAAAAGTTTGGTCAGTAGCATAGGAGTTGCAGCAGAGACCGGGAATAAGGGAAAGTTAAATAATGGGAGATACGTTTGTAGTGGACCAAGTAACATAAATTATCTCGGTAGGTCATGTGAAGAAGCCGTTAGCTCGTTATATTCTAGTCACAGCGATTGTCTAGTGCCCGCGTACTTTTTATTTTTACACCGACGTTCTGAGAATTTTTAAAAAATATCATTTCACGTTATTTTAATATGAATAATTAACGCTGTTATCTAAATTTATCAAATTAATCATCAATAGTAAATTTTCAAGTTTTGTTTAGGGAAAAAAAGAAAAAAAAAAAGGTCAGAAATATAAATTTTATTGCAAAAGCATGACGTGAGTGGTGTTTTATGTGTTGGGTTGGTCTAGATTAGAGTTTAGTTAAAATTAAAGAAAAAGGAATGAAGAAGGAAACCTGGGAATGAGAAAAGAAAGAGACGTACACGTGGCTAATAGGAATGGTGATGTTTCTTGTTCCGAAAAGGCAACCAACTTATTCCCTTTTCTACGGATGATGCTCCTTCGGGAGCTCGTAAAACCCGCGTCCGTGACAAACCATAGATCGCCCATTCTCTGGCACCGTCCAACAGTGGCAGCAGCAACATCAGCATCAGCTACGCTGGCTAGAGAAGTCTCTCTCGAGAGGCCTGGAAAAGTAAAAGAGGTTCTAAGCTGTCCGAGCCGGAAACGTCCTGATGTGATACACGAGCGGACAACCGTCTTGCTTTCGTTGGCAAATTCAACTTGTTTACTTTATTTTACTTTTTTCTTTTTCTTTATTTTGTTTTATTTATTTCTACTCTTTTTTTGCGAACTAACGATTTCGTCTCAATGCTGCTGTCACGTAACCACTCTTCCGTGTATCTATCTGTAATATATATACATATAGGAAGAGAATACTGTAACTACAAGGTTGCATTAATCTTGAGCGTACGGCTTGGTGGTTTCTTCGCAGATGTAAAAAAGTCCCATGATGAAAAGGAAATGCGGCTTTGTGTGTGCTTCGTTGAACAACATCTGTACCACTGAAAGCTCTTGGTACTTTTGCAAATGACCCATATATACATATATATTTTTTCCTTCTATTATATGTATGTATAAAGATTTGACCTTTGACATTTTTCCAGTCATCTCCATTATATTCGATGAAATGTACTCTGTGTATTTAAAAAAATGAGAAAAAAAAAATCTCAAGGGACTAAAACAAATGAAAAATTTCAGTTTCATTACTTCTGACCATTAACACTATAAATATATAATATTTCTAATCAACTACGGAGAAAAGTTAATGATTGTTGTTGAAAATAGTAAATTGAATTTAATCAGTGACTTGATAGTTTACCAACCGTAACGTATACACGAGCATGCGGAAAAAGATTAATGTACCCGCAGAAAGTTGCCAGTGGTCACGATCAGTTTATAGTCTGGCCAAGTTTCCTGAGAGAGAGCTTGCCTTTTCGCTTACACACTCCCACAGCGATTCTCGCGTGATAGCTTCCACCAGCTACAGCAACAGCTACAGTCACCCTTTCCCCTTCATCGGCTCCTTTCCCCTTTATACAAGAGTTAAATCTTAAAATATCTACTCATATCAAACGCGCACTCTTACATACTCACACCCTATTATCATAAACTCGCTTTATATAACCTATTGTCGTTACGGAAATTTTATTAATAAATATCTTGATCACGTCATGCACCTCAATCTCACCTTTTTTTTCTTTTCTTTATAATAATCATCGTAACCATGACATTATTATTTTTAACTTACCGCTAAGAAAATTTTATAGTAAAAAGAAGGCGAGTTATTGATTTCAGTGCAATTTTAGAAAATTGAGTATGATCTCATCCGAAGCATGCCGCAAAGAGGATCTATTATGAAATTACTAATTAATTTATTAATCCGATTAGCAATAATATCATTTGATGATTGAAATTTTAAGCAGTATAATATTACAATAGGATCTATTCTACCGGTCATACATTTGTAATAATAACCAATAGAATTTAGTAATTATTGCTTAGCGTTTCATGAGTAATTAAAATATTTAGTTAAATTGAATATCATCAATAATAAATATATATATAAAAAAAAAAAAATGATTAAAAATCAAGAGTATTAAAGTTTGAAGGTAAGCGAAGTGAAAGGGGAAAGGGTCGCTGATAATCCAGTCAATTATTTAGTTCTACACAATTTCACAGTCGACAGTCGAGAATAGTCGTCGTAATTAAGGATTTGTTGAAGCTAAACTCTCTGTTGGCTCTCTCACTTGCTCGCCAAATTACTTCTTGTGGACAGAGATTACAGATCTTTGAAGTAGACGGAAATTCAAATCCCTCTTTCGCTGAGTTTAATAATTACCTAGAGCGAATACATAAATTTTAAATTGAATTTTTCAAAAAGAAAAAAAAACAAATTTCCTTTATATGAAAATATATATAACAGGGGAGTTGGACGCATCCGAAATAGAGTTAATACAAAGAATGAAACATGTGTCTGATGGTGAGACCCTCGTCGTCGCCTACACGGCACAGAACGCGTTTCATCGTGACGTGAATATTGGTTTATATAACCCGTCGATATAGATATGTATAAAATATGCTTTCATCTCCCAATCCAACTCGTGTGTGTTTTGTACGCTTGATACGATAACCCGAGTTAGATTTCAGGACAGATTAAAGAAGAAATAATTAAATAAATAAACATAAAACTATGGAAATAAATAAATAAAAGAGAAATACAAGATTAGAATATATTCCTGATGGTGTCGACAGAGAAGAATTTGCATAATTATGAAACGGATCCCACCGTGGGTTTTGGATCAATCACTGACAATATTTTACAGCAGTCCCTCGGGCGTTAGGTGTGGGTTTTATGGCACTACCAAACCACCACCAAACCCATACAACTTGCGCGCTAGTGTGAACCGTAGTTTGGGTACCACGAGAAAACGAATAACTTACTTTGTCGGCATACGCTCCACCCATTTTTTTATTTTATCTACATTTTTGTTATATTTTTTTTTGTTATAAAAAAATTCAACTCGAGTACAATTAGATTATATTATTTTATTTTTTTTTTTATAATCCAATAATAAAATTTGATTTTTAACGATTATATCAACAATTTATTGTTGGTTTTCCATACGCGTATGCAAATTATTTATTTTTTTAATAAAACAGAGAAAATAAATTTAAAATTTATAGATCAATAAATAATATTTCAAAAATAAGTAAGGATAATAATTTAAAGCGTAAATAAAATTATAAATTTATGCAAACATGAATTATAAATTAATACAATAATCGAATGAAATGATTATGAAAATGAAATTAAAAGAATACAATATATAGGTTGAATAAAGAGAAGTATATATATATAAATATATATATTCAGTAGAGAACTGAGTGTTGGTATTTATCCATGAGCGTATAAAGCCCGTGAGAATGAGCGGACTGCATCCGCTCGGCGGAGGATTGTCCATGATATCCAGGAGCAACAGCAGTAACAGCAGCACACGCTGGGATCTAAAGTCGGATATGAAATCTACTCAGTGCCTCCTCATGGCTCTTCTCTCGGCTATCTCACTCTCACTTTGACTCAACTGTCTCACCTCTATACATATCTACAGCTTTTTCCCAGCATCAGAAGCATCAGAGGCATCAGAGGCAAAGGCAGCGGCAGTCTACACGTTGGTGCTTATCCTACCGTTCTGCGTCATCTTTTTCGCAACGTTTCGTTCCAACGATGTTAGCTCCCAACTCTACTTAACTTTTCCACGACAGACGGATTATATATCCACCCCTATTGCGACCTCTGCAATCACTCGCGTACGTTCCTTCTGTTTCTCTCTTACTTTTATTTTTTGTTTTTCATCATTTGGCTTTGTTCATTTTTTTCCGTTTCCACTTCCGCAAAAGCTGCCCGCGCCCTTTTTCCCCAGCCGTTGTATCTGTCTGATACTTCAAGTATCCACAGTCTGGGATTATCGAAAATTCAGAGCTTGGAGAAGATATTGAACTCGTTCGATGGAAAAATTCCAGCTCAGAACAGAATTAAATTCACAAATAATAATAACAATGAAATATAATATTTATTATTGTTATTATTATTTAAATGAATATATGCAAATATTTTCCATTATTCCTGGTGGAAGATCGGATTGATTTGAATCGACATCAGCAGTATAATAAAGAGCGAGAGAGAGAGAAAGGGATCTGTTGCAAATTTACATTTTAATACAATTTAACAGTTAAGTCGGCCTTTAATTATAGAATGCAGACGTTATAATTTATGTAAATCTCTTGAGTGTTTTGTTAATAGCTTGGTTTTAATATTTTATAACTTATCAATTATTTAAAGAGTTATAGTAGTATATTCATTTTTAATCACAAAATTCTAGTTTAGTTTTTAAAATCTAATGAATATATTATTTATTGCTTATGTCGAGATTTGTGCACAGATGGATAGTGATGGAACAGGCACCAGTCACTAGTCTGATGTCACGTTTAATTTAAACGCTGACCTGAATATTCGGTTTTTGATATGTTCCTGTCATAAACGCAACCGTTGCGGTATCCCATCATGTGTATGTGTGTGTGCTTTTTTTTCTTGTCGATTTATCAATCATTTCACAATTTAACCACAAATAATCTTTTTCATTTTCGTTGTTCAAAAAGTAATTGTGTAAAAAAAATGAGTATATAAACTAATAATGATTACTGTTAATAATTTTGAGAAATATCACGAGAAAATTGAATTGACTGGCGAAACTTATGACTCGGCAAGTTTACCCGTCGACCTTTGCTTGAGGGCGAGAAAGTGAACGTGCAAACAAAACGATAGTTGGAGAATTAGTTTACCATCATGAGCGGTGGTAAAGTGTCGCTCGACGGCAATAATTGTAAATTAAAGTCAATCACCCGGAGCCATAGTGAAAAGTTAATTTTAGTAATATTAGATTATGTATATGTCGTATAGGAATTTACGTAGATGTGGAAGCGGAGAGAATTGAATGAATAAAAATAATAAGGAAGAAAGAGCTAAGAGATTAAAGGTTACGGGGATATTACATCTAAATGAAACGTCGGGTTGAGAATAGAGAGAAGAACCCAAGTGAGCAGGAACGGGAGAAGTGACATTATACCTTATACGTTATACGTTGCTGGGGTAAGTTAAATAAGGGTTGAGACGTACGTCTCTTTTACATTTAATCGTGCGGTGTCGTTTGTGAGATTGAACGGGAGTTTCAAGGTTTAGAGGAGTTTTAGAAGGAGGTTTAGATGGAGGTTTTTCTAAGGAGGATGTGGGATAGAGGGTTAGCTGATGTGCCTCCGGATATATGCAGGAGTCACTGGTGAATAAGTAGAGAGAATGAGAAGAGAACGAGAACAAAAGTAGAAAAAAAAAAGAGTGAGAGCGGACATCCGCAGGCATATTGGCTCCTAGTGGGTTATAGTGAATGCTATCTAGAGTGGAGTAGCGTTGGTCGAACCAACCAAATTTTCTTATAATGAAAAGTCGATTCGCTTATCGCTCAGCTGAATAACTTGCTCGACTGTGAAAAACCGCTGAATCGAAAAGTCACCGTGATTTCGTACGCTTCAATTCCAACTGGGCGGTGAATAGAAAAACAAAAAAAAATGATGATATGAATGGTGGGGTGACCGCTAAAATTTAAATCCTTGATTAATCGCGAGCTTTTTCAATTGTCTGTGAAGGAAAAAAACTTAATATTTTTTTTTCGGTCTAAAAAAATATTTTTTGTTTGTGAATAAGTGAGAGGCATGAATAAAATGATATTAGCGCACGTCAAAGAGATATAATAACGGGTTGAATTTCTAAAAAAGGAATAATAAAATGATATGACGGAAAAGCGATCCGCACTCAGCAATACCACTAGCAGTAGCTGGTAGCACTCGGTTGACCCGCATTGGAAAACGACGTTAGAATTTCTCAATTCTCGTTTTGTGTAACGTCAGCATTCTCTTTGTAATGTGACTAGTGCAAGAGGCAGAATAACTTTCGACTATTGCTGCTACAGCAATTGTTCGAGAGAACGGGTTTCACGGGACTGAAACTCTCTTGGTAATCTTTGCTGCTCTTGAGCTATAAATTAATTTCTCAAGTATACTAGGCAATAATCCTGTCACTGCAGCTATTTTACCGGTTATCTATTATAATTATTACTCTTATTATTTATCCATTGTTTTGTTTTTATGAATTATTTAGGCTTTGTCTCCTCTAAAAGTTTATTAAAATAATTAAATTTATCGTAACAAAATTAAAAGATTATTAGGTATATGTATATATATCAGTATAATTCGAGGATGATCTAAAGCAAACTGTGGCTTGACGTGGTAATTTAAACTTCTGCAGATACAACTATAGAGAGATGGTGGATGTGCTAACATATTCTGTGTATCAAGTTCCTTCTCTTGCATAAGCTCTGCCTCTCCACAGCTAGCACTTGCACACCCTTTGCCTTACCAGCCCGACTACACTAAAGCAGAGCTAGAGCCAGCACTAACACCAACACCAGCACCAACAGCGACAGAACCAGCAACAGCACTAAACTGTTAGGTATTCCGCTTATGGATAGATCCCCCTATCTATGGGTGATGCCAACTACCTCATAACTCAATCGTCCCGTTGATCCCTCCATTAACTTAGAGCACACATGTAACCAAGTTAGTATACATACATACATATACATATATATGTATTTAAACTCATCGCGTTACATAAGCTCATCTTTTCCCAATATTCGGGGTACCATATACTCGTAAATCATTTCAAGTGATTAATAGCTCTAATAGTCTGTTTAAATTACCTCATTTTTGCTTTTTATCCTTAACTTAACTTTACTCAACATCTTTTTATGGATACTTTATTATGTATGAGTTCTTTTTTAATATTCAAATAAAGTTGGCGAAATTAAAATGCTGTTGCTGTTATTGTGATTGAGTACTAATTTTAATTTCAATATTTTTATGACATTAATTTTGTTCAGAGATACAGCATACCAAAAATAAATTTCAAAATTAGTTATATTTAATTAACGTTTTATTTTGTGCCAGCTCATTTTAATTAAACATTTATCGATTTTCTTTGAATTATAAATGTTGGGAATTATAAATAATAAAATAAATTAAATTTTCAGGTTTGTTTGCGATAGTTTTCCCGATATTCAAACTTATATTTGTTATTTATTTATAGTTTTAGTTTAATTATTAGTTCATATTTGGCTAATAGCTTCATTTGAGTCCCGATAAATTAATAACGAGTTTTATAAATCGATTATTTTATTTACGGAAAAGTGGGGCATTTAATGTTAACTAAAGGTTTTAAATATATAATCATCTACTCGTCAATAAATTGAAATAACCTTAAAACCAATCAATTGTCTAGTAACCGGTAAAATAAAGTTTAGGTGCTTTTTTTTTATTATTTTTTATCCAAAAGCGAGCGTATTTAGTGGATCGGAATATGGCATAGAGACATAAAGTAATAAACAGAGAGTTTGAAGCTCCTGTGTAGGCCTGTATAGGATCTGCAGCAGATTCGGTAGGACGGATCTTGGTATTCCGTGGTCGCTTTAGTTCTATCAGCATTCGGATAAGCCCCGTTCTACTGGTATTATGTTCTTCCGACATTCTCGACATTGTGGCTTTCCACAAGGCCAAAAACTACAATTGCTGTGGAGTTGTGGAGTAGTGTAACTGAGAAACGGTGAACTCGAGAGAGCTGAAGAATAAATGCTGAGAGGATTTTAGTGCCGAGTTTAAAAAAGAGTTTGTGGAGTTGGTTCAGTATTGCATACAAAAGACTACTCGCAAGACTTGCAAGACTGTTGGGGTTAATGTTTAAAGTATAAAACCGAGAGAGATAGAAAATTAAATAAGTTTAATAATAGACTAAAAATAAATAAAGAAAAACTTTTTGTTTTTACAGTACTTTTTAGCAACTTGTTAATTTGGTGTCTTAGCGGTAGACTTTGACGTCAAATTAATGGTTAAGATTAGATGTAAAGAGAGTTGTATTTGATTAGATTATTCTCATTGAATCTAAAATTAGAAAAAAATAAAAATGTACAAACTGATGAAAGATAAAATTTTTATCAGTTATTGTATATTTATTGATATTGTTATTATGATAATTTTTGTAGCACTTGTGTGAGAGCTTGAGTAAAATTTTATTGAACAAAGGTAATCGAAACGATAGTTTGAAAAGCGAGTCTCATCGATCGTAAGTAGACCCCTGAGACTAAAAATGCTCAAATAACTTTATATTTTTATTTTCATTTATTATTTTTATTCATCTGAAAGTTTCATTTTTTTTTTTTCGTAGTTTTAACAATCGAACAGGTAGACAGACGTAAATTATGCCAGTGAATAAAGTGCAAGTACGACGAGCAATAGAAATAAAATTCTCGGCAGAATCCAGTATCACTAGATTGCTGATAAAATTCAAACAATTTTCTTTCAGCCAGCGTTTTTATTCAACTAAAATCAATGTCTGCATTCCATACTTAGCTATCATCCACATTTTTTCCATTCAATAGCTTTCCAGATACATAATTTACATTTATGTTTACGTACTTGAAAAATTTATACTCGAAAAAAAAAATAGTAATGAAGTAAAACATTAATGAAAGGTTGATGGAAACGTAAAAGCAGCGACAGATTTGAAAGTGATTATAAGTGTTGCATTTGCTATGAAAGTTTTAGTAACCTTGGGGAAAAAACCTCATTACATTACTCTAACCATCAAACAAACTCATTATCTATGTCTTCATAAAAATATGAAAGCTTTTTTTTCCATACCATAGATAAGCTGGATAAAAAATAATTTCAGTATCAGTTTCAAAAGAGTTTTTTTCAGTAAAAAAAAAATTAACATTACATAATGTACTGAGTAAATTGGATTTACATTCAAAAGGATTAAAAAGGAGCCATTCCTCATTACGAATTCATTTGTCTTTAAAAGGCTGCCCGGTTTTGTCTTTTCAACGTGAATCTGCCGTCAGATTAGAGGCACCAGCAGCGACTCCACTATTTCTGATTTTCCACTGCCCATCAGCAGCTTTTCTCTACTATTACTTCTCTTTATTCTCAACAGATCAACATACCATTATTCTTTAATTTTTTTTTTATAAATATCGGATGCTGGGTGTTTTTCTCATCGTGGCTCGATCCGTTTGATACGATTCGACGGTACACTTTTGCTCTTATACATCCACTTTCTCACCCCCTGGCTCTCACATTTCTTCCTGTCTGTAACCCGAGCATCATCCAACACATACACACATACAGTGTGTACAAATAAAGGGGTGAAGGAGATTTTCTACACGCACGGCTAGTCATATTGTGTGAGTGTGTGTGTGTTGAATTTTCTAGTGTGATATCCAGTTCAGTGGAAAGGCCGATCCAGTCAGCGAGGAATCGAGTAGAGGTATTTACGGGAATTTTGTTTCATGGCGTACGAGAAAAAGGTGTATAAAAGAGAGAGGAAGAGGGCTAAGAGGGGCAAACAAAGAGGATGAGAAGAATTAGATTGGCCTTGAGTATGTGGAAAAGTGACAGGCGTAAGCGAAATTATAAATCCTTTTCTATTTCTTCTTCTTCTTCTTCTTTTTCTTTGGACTATTTGCCGTCTAAAGAATTGAATTTAAACTTTAAACTTTTTTGCTCACTACTATTTCCAATGACGCCGTGCATAATACCCGATTAAATTGATCCTTGAGATCTGATTTCTTTTTACGCTTTTTTTATATTTTATTCTGATCAATCCCAGGGTGATACTTAGAGCTTTAAATTGCATTCTATTATATCGAACGATTTTGGTCCTGCTTCCGGTACACACGAGTTGTGTGCTCATGCTAAATGGCATCATCTGAATAGCACCAGTAGTCTAGAGGTTACCGAATAAATTGCTGGTTCGCAATATTCGAGTATTGGCAAAACATATTTCATTATTGCGGCCCTCGTGCTAAAGTGTTACTGCTATGTTTCAATTTATAATGAAAAAATTTTTTTATATATTCTATCGATTTAGCTTATGCGGAACTCATTTTTTAGTAAAAATTATTGCCTGAATCGTATGATTATCGAGCATATTTTTTTTTAATTAACCGAATATTGAATTAACTTTGATTTACGAACGGAATTTATGTTACATCTCTTATGGATTTCATTAATTTAATTATTTAAACAGCATAAAATAAAAAAAAATTGATAATCATAATAATAATGAGAAAAGATATGCACTTAAAATAAGTGGAATCGTGTGACGCTTACATGAATAATCTTATTCGTGCACATGTAAATATATAAATTCGTTTCCACTTTACTCGTCTTTCATCGCTTCCACCGCAAGACCATCTAACTAACTCCGACACACGTAAACACCCATGTATACGTACGCCAAACTTAAAACCAGACTACTATATACGTCCTGTGGTTCTCCGCGCTCACCACCATGCTATTTTTATATCAGCCCATACCTTCCCCAGCAGCCACCGCTACCACCATATACATATATATCTACCCCGCAGTGAGTTTGTTATTTCTGAGTGTTTGGATAAAGTTAAGTGCTTGAGAATAGCAAAGGAAACTCGTTCGCATCCACTAGAAGTGATCCATACCGTTGCACAATTTCATTCATACGCTTCTACTTCCAATGTTGAATACTTTCTCTCCGCCTTCTCTCTCTTTTTACTTATTTTTTTTTTTTTTTTATCATTCACTTATTTATTATTCAATATAAATCAAACAAGTTTCTTCTATTTCAACAGTACTCGTGCTTTTTTTTTTTAACAAATATCTCTATCAATTTTTTTTGTTACATTTTTTAATTAAATCAAGAAATTTTTTCCTTGTAATTTTTTTAACGGCGTATAATTAAAATATTCTTTTATAAGGGCTTATTTCTGAAAAATTTAATAAACTACATATTCTAACCATAATTTTTTATAACTTAAATTTTTTATTATATTAAATTTTTATTACTGTGATGAAAAGAATTTAAAAATAAAGTTTACGTGAATAATTTTCATTAAACAAAATAACTGTCACATAAAAGTTTATTATTATAAATGTAAAATTTAATAATAAATCTAAAAATTTATTTATTTATAAAAATAATAAGTAGAGTAAGTAGAAAGGATGTATCGAATAAAAAGCATTGACGAATGAACGTTATCGCTAGGGATTTAGAGTGCAGAAGATCTTGTCGTCATTGGAATGAATATAACTTTGTCTGGGGGCATTGTCAAGCGTTTCTACTTTGGATTACAATAATCCGGGATTGAGTAAACTCTCTCTGGGACACTGAATTCACCGAGTAGAATTTCAAAATCAAAGTACCTTTGTGAATCTACGACACATATACTAATAATACAATCCTATAAATGATATATATATATATACTACATAACAACCAAATGTTTGAGTGTTTACGAGTTTAAACTTGTTCACGAAACATCCTGGTCAATAATTAGTTATTCAAACTTTTGATTTCGCTTTATATTCCTTTGGTAATATATATATTTATTAAAATCCTTGTTGGTGTCTTATAACGATACTCATACTTTATACACTTACACTATATACATCAGGAATTCACACAGTTACATATATTCAGTTTTCCAAAAAGTGTGTAACTAGAGAGGGATAACTTCACTGCCCTTAGGTACTCTCTGTCCTTCTTTCTATGAGTAGAGTCAGTGCCTATTTAAGCCTCGTATGGTTCAGAGTTCAGGCCATACTTCATAAAGTTCTTGCCATTTATTCGTTCATTTTGCTATTATAGTATATTTTGGTTTATGTATCACTATAAAGTCTCAATATTGTAAGGAAGACCGGGGTTGGTTGTCACAGAGGTCATAATAGATAACTTAACGAACTAAATACAAACATTGATCGGTGTCAAAGAATCGGCGTCGAAAGGGAGGTGATACCTTCGCGATTCTTCGCCGCCTGTACATTCTCTATATATGTAAACTCTACAGCATCCTTGTCCAATTCCAATAATCCTTAATAATAATAATTTTCAGACTTTAGTCTGCTGGGTAGTTACATATATGCATAACTTATAACTTATTGCTTCGTTTGTACTCGGGGAATATTTGCTTTATGGGTTATAATTTCTCGAATCATAAAGTTATTTTTAGTGTTTCATCGAACTATACTCTGAGAATAAACTTATAGTCATCATAGCAGTCACTGGTGTCAGCTTAGCAATTGCCGGTGTACACTTTTATAATTCTTGCAGACGTTTGACGTCATCACTTACATAAATTGTCAAACTGTATTTATCACAAGTCTAAGGGCCATTAAATATTTGCCACCTCATTAAACTCAACTAACTATTGACACTTATGTTTTTTTGCTAATAAAAATAAAACCGTCTAGACATTTGTATAAATAAATTTTAACAATGGCAAAAAAATAATTTTGACAAGCTTGAGATAATTGAGAAATAAAAAAATTTTTCACATAAAATTTTTTTTATTCCAATACGAGAACTTGAACCGAAGGTCTATCGCTAAAAATACTCGATCACATAATTCCATCCACACTATTAAATGATTATTTTTAAAAACTCACTAGTAAAAATAAGAGAAATCGTTGTTAAAAAAAATTCTTAGTATAGATGATTCATCTCTCATGCTCCTGAGTGCGATTAGCGTTGAAGAGCAAGAAGAATAAAAAGAACCGAGAAATTCTTTCATCTTTGAAAGCTACACTCTACACCATAATCGTTTCATATCGTGTCCCTCCTTGAAACCGGATGTACCCGAGCGAACTCTGAAAGTTTTCTCAGTAGAGTTCAAGAGGCCGTCGAACGTGACAACGTTTTAAATTATGACCAAGATGCGACAGCACCACCGACCGCAGAGAAATGACATCTTTTATTCGGATCGACGCCCTTGATAATTACTACCGGTTAAATTATTACGCACCGATTAATTCGACTGTCTCAGATGTACTTTTTATCAAACATCACTTTAGACCAACCACAGAATGATGCACATGCACAAACCCACAGAAAACCACGACACAGTAGTGTGTTTCACTCATTATTATTTTGTGATCAGTCATCATGCTGCGGAAAGATACTCGGCATCACTAAATTTGTCCAAGTCTTTGGCGAAAATCACACCAGCCACAACACACATTTAATGACTACTGCATCGGTGGTTTAATTCATCGTGTTCTGCACACTACTATCAAGTTAACTTTCTCCAGGCAATGCTTGGAATGCACAAGTGAGTTATAACGTATATAAGGCACGCTATGAATTTACTTTACCTTGTAAATCGTGCTCACTAGCTCACCAATTCGCCACTATGCTCTTTTTTAATCCTCTCCCTCTCCCTCCCCCAACTCCAATTAAATTTATGTCTTCATAAACTTATCAAATCTATCAAATAATGTTATATTATTGATCTATTAGTTTTTTATTGACCTTTTTTGTAACAAAACTCATATGTTACTTTGGATTATTAAGTCTACAAAACTTTTTATGTGTTAAGAAATATATAAAAAGTTTTTTTATTAATAAATTTATTTCAAAAGTTTCAAAAAAAAAAAAAAATAATCTAAAAAAATTTATAAACAGGATAGTTTTAAAAAAGATGAACCTAAAAATGTTAAATTTTTTTTTTTATATTTTTTTCTTTAAAATAAATTGGAAATTATTGATTTACGATTATGGCGTAGTATATAGAGGTAAAAGATAATATAAGTAAGAATAGGATTACGAGTCTGCTGGGATATTATGTACGTATAGAATGATTTTGTGTTTCTAAGTGGCCATCAAGTCCAAGGCGCTTGCCTGCGAGTGATGCCACACAGATAAGCCAGCTTAGAAAGCTCTAATATATATACATATATATATAGAACTGCGCATCGACATTGGTATTTGATGAACAATGCAGCCAACCGAATGTTGAGCAAATGCATTGTCTTAGCTTTGATTATAAATTCCACTACATTGCTTGAGAATCTATAGATATATACATATATAGACATATAATAAAATTAATATTGTAAGAAAAGTTGTTGATGTATAGATAAATTTCTCGACATCTTTATGTTTAACAACAGTTATGTAGATTAGTGCACTAAATGAACTTACGAACATCAAAGCCAAGTACGGTACGTACTTAATTATTTACACATCGCGGCTCAAGTGTACGTGAGTATGCTTGTAATTTATCTGACATTAAATCTTGCACTTTTTTAATTTGATAAATTATTTATCAATAATTGCTATAGATTTAATATCATATATTTTTAATAAAAAAAAAATATACATATAAATTTAAATATATTGGGGTGTCAAGAAGAGGACATTTGAAAAAGAAAGTGGGACTTTATCGTGGAAGAAAAATGCTTGGAGGCCAAAAGTTACTTCGACGTTAACGTCAACCCAGACGTAATAAAGTACTCAGCTGCAAGACGTTACCTTACGAAATGTGTCGGTAGGTCTCTCCAGAGCTCACAAGTCAACCTACAAAATGCCCCAGTTTAAATTGATGCTCCAAACCGTAATATAAATTCTAAAAAATATATATATATATATATATCTGCGACAAAAAACTATATTTTACAATCGACATTTATTGATACACCCTCGGCTCTAATTAAATTAAATTCAACAGATTACAGTCCCTTGGAATATAAAAGTATACTTTTTATCTATTCAAAATTTTTCAGTCTTCTTCTTTTCGTTAATGCGAACCATTTAGACCAGCCGTTTCCAACTAAATGTTTCGGAGCGAATTAGTTCTGCGGTTTACACAGATTTCGTAACTCCAAGCCCTTTAGATAATTTACTTTTTATTTTTTTTACCTCTACTTATCTGTTCTTGCTTTTTAACTTTCATCAAGGGGATAATATTTTACGATAATTTTATCCTGACATTAATTCTTATTTTATCTATTTATATTTTTAATCTTTTATTTTTATTTAATCAATATCTGTTTGACATCAGAAGATAAATGTAAATTTATAAAATTACAGACGGAAAATTATAAATAGCAATTCAAGATTGACAGCCCACTAAGACATATTTATGTCAGATCATAAAAAATTGATAATTACCGATGCTAAAATATATTTTGGTGATCCAAGTCTTCATTAATTCATAAATTCAAATCATTTTTAGATTTGACAGATTTCATTTTTTTTTCTATGCACAAATTTGTTAAATATAAGCCGAGAAGATAATAAAGATATGTAATTGTTAAAGTGAAGTAGAAAAGTTGAATTACGTGTCAACAAGTCACACGAAGGTAAATCTACACCAACAACAACAACAACGGCAACATCAGAAGCAACAACAATTACAACAAAAGTACCAACGGCAACAAAGTCCTTTTTTGTCGTGCAGCAAAACTGACAGCTTAATTATGTGACCGAGAAGCGGTGGGTGCGACACTGGGGACACGGCTCGCGAGATTGCGCTTCTGTCCATCGGGTAGCCCTCTCTTGCTCGCGGAATCTCCATCTGCTGATTCTGTTGCTGCTGTTGTTGTTGCTGCATCAACCTCGGTTTGTACGCTCACGTATCTATATATATATATAGAAAGAGAACATTACGTATACATGCGGCGAGAGTATACATGGCCTAGCTGACAGAATTTTCCCTCTTTTATGAAGGTCTACGCGTTGCGTTCGGTTGATCAACTTGTTCCCCTTTAGTACACACGGTGCTGGTGCTTTTATTGACGCGTCACAATGACCAAGACAATGTGGATGACATGCAAAGGGCTGGACGGCTATTAAAATAAAAATAAAACTTTTTTTTTACTATTATTATTATGGATTTAATTTATTTTATTATAAACTCTAACGAGTTTGCTGTCCAGTTTATTCGATTTTCCAATAATTTAATATAATATTAAATAATAAGGCGTTAAGTGAATGTTATCGGTTATCAGTTTAGACGTGAAGGAGTTTACATCGAGGGTTATTTAGGTCATCAAGATCCCTCGAGCAGTTAAACTTGGTGCCAATAGTTGACGGGGTTAAGGAAAACCATCAGGGAATGGCACTGCAATCTGGTCTTTCTCTACTCCGCTCAGCTCTGCTCTACTCTTTAGGTGTTCAACAATTTATGTATCTTGTCGTCTTGTTATGCGCACATTGAAGAAAAAAAAAAACCATTTATAGGGTATTTGCAGTGATTGGTAGTTGCAGGCTTAAGGTCGCTCTCCTTTAAAATCCTCATGACGCTTTACTCTTATCGATGCCCTGGAAAAGTAACTCCCCCTTATTTCCCTTGGTAGTCTAAGAGCGCAAGTTTATAGCTGTTTTGTCCCGAGTAAAATATATAAATTCACGCTTCGTACACCCGTGACCCTCTTGTGCAACGAGCTTGCTTTTGTATCTTCAAACACTTGGGTTTATCTAATCGAGACCCGCTGGCTGTGTCTTCAAGACGGAAAATATCCGCCGAGCACTTTACTCTCCTTTATACCTTGTTTTACTTCTGCTGGAATATATAAAAGAAAAAACAAAATACAAAAAAAAAATTAGGTCGATGTGAAATATTCAATTGTTTGACCAAAACTCACTATTTCACCATCATTTTATCTCTACTAAGTGTTATTTTTTTTTATTTTTTATTTTATTACAATTCAATAAGCACAAATGAATTTTTTAAATTAAAATTCTCCATTGAATTAATTTTTTCAAAGGCATCGTTTCAATAAAATAATTAAAATATGCTGAGAAAAATTGAATTTCTTTGTCGGAAAAATTAATTTTAATTGATTGAGTTTTTATATAATAAGAAAAATCTTAACGTGTTTCGACTGATACTTGAGCTGTATCGACATTTGTGTTATTAAAAAATTTTACAATTTACTTTTTCAATTAATCGCTTCTAAAAAAATAAAAAATGTAATCGTTAATCAATAACTTGTAATAATTTTTTTTTTTTAATATTTTTGTTGCAGGTAAGGATTTTAATTTATCAAGACTAATTTAAGTAAGTAACCAGTAATTTTTTATTTTTAATAAACCGGCCAGAAATATGTTTGTTATTTATTTTTTAAGTTACTTTTGATTCACTTCCCACTCTGTACTAAAGTGTAAACTCAGTCTCCAACGCAACAAAACTCTTACTTTAGCTTGTACGTTGCTGGAAGGAAGTTGTTACCTTTTATATCCCGGTGCAATAATCGTTTACAAGGTCTATGGCTCGGCTATCTTAAGTTTTACGGATTCTTCGTACATGTATTTTTAACCTCAAGCGTTTTGTTCCCCAGTTGAGATGAAAAAAAAAATTATTTAATTATTTTCAGCTGAGCCATATTCTGTTATGTCCTAAAGTTAATGCAAAAATAATTAATTTTTTTATTGCAAATATAAATAAAAATAAAAATAAATGGACACTATATACATGTATATGTATGTGTATATAAAACAGGTATTTAATGTGTCTTTTAGAGGTTATTGGTGGAAATGGACTTGTAGCGAAAGTTGTATAAATGAGGGACAAAATGTCTTTTCTTTGTTTGAATTGGATAAATCCATGAACTACCACCGCAGGGAGTCGGCTGTAAAAGAGGCTGAAATATCTGGTAATGCGGGTGAAATCGACTATTAAGAAGTAGCAATTCACGAAAAAAAAGCTATATCTTTTGGCAATTACCATCTGAAACGTATGTTGTAGTTGTTCTGAAAATACAAAAGAATTGTAAAAAAAACTTTGGTACAGTGGTTTCGCAATTGCGAATGACTTGGGTGATATTTCTCGTAATGGCTATTGTGGGCAAACGAAAGAATAAAAAAATATAAAAACAGTACAGATAGACAAAAAAATAAATATAAAAATAGCAATAAACTGTATCCCAAACGTACGGGGGGTTGATGTATCACATTCAGCGAACATTGGGAACGCCGAGTCGAAAAATCTCTCGGGAGAGAATCGTTTTTCCCGGGACGTTCGACGACTGCAGTCATTTGTTATGATAGACGCATCCTCCACAGTGGCCTATTTCAAATGGAGCTATGCAGCAAAAAAAAAATAAATGAACAGTGAACTAGGAAAGAGGGATAGATAAAAAAGTATAGGATGTATGAATCGAGAGATAGAGAAAATTATTCTGCCGTTGATGTTTTATCTCACAATAAGACAAGCGTATAACCACGAAAGCGCAACTTTATGCCAACTACCGTCACTGATAAGTCTCTTGTGCTTTGTAATACCCATTATATTTTTTTTTTTTTTCAATAAGTATATATATGTAATTATTAAAAAAGACAAAACTTGTAATAATTAAAGAAAAAAAATAATCTTTCCGGCATAAAAAAGAGAAAAAATTACTTGAGACACCCTCGTGCATACTTATCCTTGCATAAAATGCGGTATTGCAGAGCATTAGAAATATACGAGAATTGTTATAGCTCTCAAGGTTTTAGTCCGTCTGACCTTTCGGCTCCTTTTTCATTTTATTTTATTTTCCTTCTCTCAGCTCTCTTTCCGTAACTTTTAGTGTTTCCCCTGTGACTTAATAATTTTCAACAAGTACACCTTATTGTCTTGAAAGGTCTTGAATAAAATTGGTGTGTTAGGGTGAATGACTTGACGTTGTACTTTTTTCGCGCTACAGAGTAATCTTCCTTTCTCGCAACACTATTCTTTTTTTTCTTTTTATTATTTTTATTTTATAGTATCACGTCTTCACACCTGCACAAAGTCAATGATACTGAGATACACCAGTCTGCCGAGTGTTGAGTGAGGAACAGCAAAAAGCTTTCGATAGACTCGGCAATAAAATACTTTTTTCCATTGAAAGCTTCAAGCAATCCGACCTCTGGTTAAATTGATACCATGTTAGTTTGGCTCTTTACTTATTTAATTTATTTTTAGTTTGCTCTCCTAGTAAATTTATGTTTTCCATTTTTAAAATAAATCATTTTATTAAAAATTTTCCACTTTGATCTTTATTATTGTTCGTAACACAAGATAAGAGGATATATATCGTTGTAGTTCGATACGCCGGTTGATTTGTAGCGCTAACTATAATGTTCGACAGGGAATATAAATTAACACACAGTAGGAACAGATCCCCACAAGCTTAGGGCTAGTTCCTGCAGTCGCAGCAGCAACAGTACAGAGCCGGTACTCTCAGTATCTGAAACGCTCTACATATCGCAGCCCATACATTTAATATCACATATATTTCACTGCACACATAAAGTGAATATATATGTGCATATGTATGTGTGTTGGAAGAACAATGCGACGTCCGTAATCATGCGTATCACGATATTGACCGACAATGCTTGCTCGCATTTACCACACTTTGACTGACATTCACCAAATTTAATCAATTTCCTTTATGCCCGCGTTAGTCTACTCTCTCTTGTGATTGACGAAAATTAATCTCAATTGACTGGAGAATTTAATTTTAAAATCACTCTTCTATCTCTATTTAAACGTATACTTATCATTATATCAGCATGTAGATCCCCATCATTATCATTATCATTATCATTATCACTATTTGCTGTCAGCTGCGCTAAGCTTTGTAATAAACAGCAGGCATACCGGAGTGGGCTTTTTCAGAAATTGCCCATGTGGATCCACGTGTACCGAGGGATACCTTTGTTGAGAAAAGACACTCGCGAACAATATACAACAGCCAAAAATAGAACATAAATACAAGCAAAAACCCTGACAAGGGACCTCTTTGCTTTCTATGCTCTACTCGCTGCATTTTTTTTATTTACTTTTTTTTAATTTTTTTACATTTTTCCTCATTCCACGACACTCGGTCCGGTGTCAACACAACGCCGTTACCACACGCTTCTTTGCTGCTACTCTGCTTCTACTTTATTATATATTTAGCTTCATCAACATACGGTTGATGTTAATAATAAGAGCATTATTTACACCGGGCTTATTACTTCCTGGGTATACACGAAAGATTTCGTCGCCATTTAAAATTAAATTAATAATTAAAAGTAAATTTTTTTTTTCTTATGAAATCACACCTGCAGTTTATTTATTGCTGTGATAATATACAAATCTCATTTGTAATAAATGGTTTTAATTTCTATAAATATAAGAAAATTGTTTATGACAATTAAGACGTAGTTATTACGTCACAATGAACTCGTAACCCCATTAGCGTCATTTTAATTTAACCAGTGAACTGTTTAAGTTATTCACTTATTTAAAATCTCAAGACCTCTCTTGTCGGCAGTACTTTCAGTCAGAAAAAGGAACTTGAACGAGATGCTAGCGACATTTCAAGTATTGTATCCATGGTTCGTATAATTTAACAGCATATGTAACCTTACACTTTATAACGTCATTACCCATTCAATTTATGTAATATACTTATTAAATTTAAGCGGCTTCGTCATATATACGGGTGATAAAGCCAAGCAAATGAGGTTAGAAGATGTGGATGTAAAAAAAAGTGCTTGTCGACTGATAAAAAATTAATTAGATCGATTATTGGGAGACAGAGTGGGTCGGAGGAGATGGTACTTGAAAAATAATATGATTGAAGTTGATGGAAAAGGTGAAATGTCAAATATGATGAAGCTTATGAGAAATTTTCAAAGGTGAATCTATCACTTCTGTTGTATAACGAAAGAACGTCAGTTTGAACGATTATTAAACATGTCAATCATACATAAAAAAAACTCTGACGATATTTTTAACGCTCGAGCTTAAATAAAAAGTGAAAATTTATTTTTAACATTTTTCTTTTTAGGCTACAAATTTTTTACTGTCAATATTTTTAGATAAAAAGAAAAATTACACAGCAACACATTATTCTTTTCTTTTTTTATTTTAATATTGCGAGATGGTTTTTAAATTAAAAAAACGTCTTTTGTCAATTTTAAAATGCAACAAAAAAATAATAGGTTTAATCGTGCCTCGAGCTGATTATAATAATAATAAGTTTCGAGATTAATAGGAAAAAGAGCGTATACATTTTGTAAAAAGAAGTAGTAAGTTCAATCTTGAGTAAGGTCGAGGCATTGCCCGGAGCGCAGAAAAAGCTCATCGGGGCAGTCGAGCAGCGAGTGAAGTTGCCCGGTAATAATGGGAACACTGTGAGAACTTCTATTGAGGTAATCTCCTGTTCGGGAAATTTATCCGTCGTTCTGAGTAACTTCCGCTCCCGTACCGGGTTTACTACAACTACATATATACTCTTGTTCGTTCATTTATTCTAAAACTCACTCACTTTCTCTCTTTCGCTGGATGCCCACGACTATTTTCTCTGGATTAGACGCTCATCTCGACCAATTTATTAAACATTAAAATACTTATTTTTCGTTTGTATTGTATAGAGTTTTTCCCAACGGAAAAAAAGTTACAGACCACTTTCCTTAAAAATACATAGATAGAATGGGTGTTTTTTTCACTAGAGGTCTCCGTCCTAAAATTTTATTTTAGAAAATTTCCAATTTTCCTAGCGGGAAGTTAAAAATGTCGGAAAAAATATAAAAAAGCCAAGTAACGAGTACAATTACATCTACAACCCTAGGCAATTTCGCCGTCTGATCTCAAACATTTGCAGGCCGTTTGCCTTCTGGGCAATCCACCGGGATGAAACATTTTCCTTCAGTTTGTTCTTTCTTGAGTCTTTTACCTTTTTCTCATCTCTCAGTTTCACCTGGTCGAGTGAAGCATGACCCAAAGTTCTCAGCAGCCCGAGTTTTCCGACCCCGAGTCAAATGTCAACAGTCCTCGGTCATTCCAAGAACCCATTCACCGTGATATATATCTATATATCAACAATATATATCTATATATGTGTATTATCTCAATGAAATATTTAAACATGATTCATGTTATTTTCCCATGTGTATTAAATAAACAAAGACACAAGTTATTTTCATCCTTCCGGGTCAAAAAGATACACAATTGTAATATCTGACAGACGTTTTCTTTTGTATCTGACGACGACAGATTTCTTATTTTTATTGGATAAAATACAACATCAACAGACTTTAAATTCCACTTGGTTTAGATTTTCCTTACACACGAAACTTATTGTGTCGTGTCGTTTCTTATATAAACCAAAACAATATGATATTTTGGTTGAGGCACGCGCAAAGGTAATATGAAACCCTATAGTCTGTCTCCAAGACCTTTGAGCTTTTTATATTTTTATATTTTTCTGTTACCAAACGAAACCAAACCTCTATTAAATTGAAGCCCTGACCCCAGTGACCCTTGTCGCTGCCCCCGAGCCCGACTTTGATTCAACTTTCATTTACTTTGTGGGCTCTCTCGACGGGAAATATAATTATATAATCGTTACAAGGGGAGAGCAAAGCTGGAAAAGGAGGATGAGATTGTTTCGTAGTGATTCTGGATGCGGTCACCAACCTCTTGAGACTTTTAGACGAGAGCTCCTTACCCTCGAGATATAAAAGAATAATTTTGTACTCGCTAGATTTTTTATTTCTTTCTTTTTTTCCTTTGCCTTTTTTTCTGTATGTTGAGATTCATTTCATGTTGAATCATTTCATTTATTATTATTCATTTGTTCGTTATTGATAGAAAATTCCTTCTTTTGAAAACGCGTCAGTATTTTTCACTTTGAACTTCAATAAGACTTATCTATTGGTGTCGTGTCGAGTATTGCGCTGAATGCACAACTCAAAATACTTTTTTTTTATAATATATAATACGCTCTTAGATTATTCATTCATTTTTTAAACATTTCTTTATTGACGCATGAGATAATTTAAAACTTTGCCTTTGATATTGTCAAGTCTTTTATGATTAATTTCAATGAAATCGTATTTGTTGTAAAGAATTATATTTATTTTTAATTCTCAAACTTTATTCATAATTTATTTCTGTAGTTTCTTAGTAGATAATTGTAAATTAATTGTAAGGGCAGAGGTAAAAGAAACGATAAAGTAAAAACAAAAAATTACAAACTCTATTTTAAAATTATTTTTAGCTTTTAATTTTAGTTTATATAATTAAATGATTTATAACAAATGTTTTTTCTCGAGGAAAAAATAAAATGAGGATAGTAAATAGAAACGTCTAATAAACTTTAAACTTTGAAACTTGTATAATTCTAATTTTTTTAACTTATAAAAAAATAAAAAGAGAGAAATAAAATTTACATTCCCAAGTTAAAAACTGTTTGCGGTGATACTGGGTTGGATGTAGTAACTTTAGCTGGGCATTTGTCGAGACCAAGTTTTCTAATTCATTTCTTCCATAATGTAAATCGTGTGGCGTCTCAACACGCGATCGCAGCCACAAGAAAAAAAAAGTAAATAAATAAAAATAAAAAGTAAATGTATATAGAGATACAAAATAAAATTTAGAGTAAATTTTTTCGTGACGGCAGTTTCTTTCACATAAATTTATTGCCGTGTATTGTCTACAATCGACAGGTGAAATATATTCAATCGATATCTTATCAAACGATGACGGAAAAAAGTAAGTGGAGAAGAGTAGATGGAGCGTAAAAAAATGCAAGAGACAATTGTCGTGAAGAAAGTGGAAAAAGTAGTATAGAGTTGATATATAATAATAATAATAATAATAATAATAAGAGACAATGGTATGACATATTGCGACGTCATCAGCAAGACGTCTGTTTGGACGATAAACCTCTACTTGCTGTCCAAGATCCAAGACCGATGGCCAACTCTGCTTAGCTCACCCATTCGAATAGAACAGGAATTTTTCCCAGACGCTTTACTTGACACAATCCACAGTCACTACTCCTTGATCGTAAAAAAAACACCCGTGTCATCATTTTTCGATCACATCCGTAACTGCCAAAAAAATAAAGCTCGCCCTTCTTTCATTATCTACCTTTTTTTATTTTTACTTTTAAAAATTAAAATTTATGACTTAAACTTTTATTAGTTTAAGGAAAAAAACAAGCAGTGGCATTACCAAAGAACCAATTCATAAACTCCAATAAGATATTGTTCTGAATATCTCAGTAATAACACAAATTCAAGAAAAGTTCCCACAGTTGTAGTTGAATAGCGTCATTAAAAACAATGTCCTCCGTGATATAAATATCAATCCTTTTCTCTCCATTTATTTTATTACATCCACTATATTCACAATAACCTCCCATAATTAATATCTTTGTACTTGCGGGAATAAAACAATGCCATTAAACTTAACAATAAAAATTTACAGGCAGCCTATTTATTTACTTTAGCTTCCATCTACTGTCTCATTCGTAAACATATCGATTTATGTGCAAACAGAATTATAGCACGACTAGGCTAAAATAAATAGAAAAAAATATTAAAACCATAGAATTGGGGTAAGGCAAGTTATTGTTATGTGCTCATTAGTTTATCGTGTACATAAATTCTAAATTTCTAGTATTTTCCACACTGTCAGGGTGCCACTCCTACTACTTTTTCTTTTTTTTTCTTTTTTTTTTCATGCTTTTTACCTCGCCAGGTACTGAACAGAAACGATAGCAAGAGATTCGCAATTACGTAGAGTGGTGCAGAACAGTAGAAAATAACATGCAGCGCACGCGTCGTCGAAAGATCGGCAGGTAATGGTAATTGAAGAGAGCGTCGAGCGAATCGTGGTTAGGATTACGAAGGTGTGTACTAGTAAATAACACGTAGTATATATTATACTCGACTCGACTCGACTCGACTCGAGTTTACAATGTTACATGTATTGTATGCTTTTGTAACGATATATGTGAGTGTGTGCAGGTGGTTCGAGTCGTTAGGTCGATTGGAATTGAAATGATGTTGCCGTTCAGAGTATAATTAACGTTATGAATTTACCGTTAGCGGACAAGTTTAGATACATCTACGTTATATCCATCATATTTTAGGAAATTAAGGCCAGGGGTTATATTTGACGTGCGGACAATGTTAGACCGATACAATACACGTTATCAAATTAACATGATGAAATATTAAAATAGATAGATTTAAATTTACTCAAGTGATTCATTGTCTTTTTCATATCTCGAATGCTATTTCTATAAGAGAGAATGAATTAATAATTTTTAATAGTTTAAATTCGAAGTTATACTAAGGATTATGTGCTATTTTTAACAGAGGACAATCATCTGATTGTTAAAATTGATCAGGTTTTGAAGTTGAATATATATTTCTAGAATATTTAAAATAATATATTTAACTACGAAAGCTGCTCACATGTATAATAAATATTTATCATTACAAATTGCCCTGCATACAATGAAATTTATCCTATAAATTTAAGTTTCAAATCCCATTATGTATTTTACAATACAAATTATTGTACACCTCCTAATAATAGATGTATATATGTATGTATATGCATGTGAGTATGTAAAGTATATAGTAGAAAAGGTGGTCCTAGTGTAGTAAGAAAAGTTAGGTTGTTCGTGAGCTGTAACAAATTGCCAATCTCGACCTCGGTACCAGGCCCCACATTCTACGAGCTTTCTGGCACTACTATCGCATCACTATTTCTCATCGCGGTCTTACACACTATCTTATACCAAGAGATTCCTGCATTTTACATATTTCTCTTGTTCATTTGCTTCTCTATTTTTTCCTTCACTGTCTTACTGTGCAATCAAATAAATTTACTGTCTGTCTTGGAAAAAAAATCATGTCCGATCTCCAGCTGAATTTTCACATGTCAATTTACGAAAAGATACAAGTTTTATTTTATGTTATTTTTTTTGTTAACTTAAAATAAAAAACTTGGAGCAATTTATCAAGAACTGAAAATAATCCAAAGTACTGAAAAAAAAAGTTTATAAAGATTAATTTAAAGAAAATTCAGAACCGAGAGTACAGGTCTTAACAAATTGCCAATCTCGAGCATCCTATTTCAGCTACTTAACTTGGAAAAACTCTTGGAGGTTTTCACCAAACTCAAACTCTGTTTTATTTTTTTTATTATTTTTTTCTTTGCACATTCCTGGCTGGGTTATCTGTAGTTTTAAAGTAACCTTTGAATCAGCGTGGCTCCATCTATTTTACAAGCACACCTTCCTTCTAATCCCACAAGTGCACTCGTCGAGTCGTTTACAAGGTATGCGCGAGATCCAATTCCGTCCAAGTTGCATGTTTACAATGACTCAACCCACCGCAGAGTGCATGTGTTTACACGTGAGCTAATGTGCTCCCGTATTTCACGTGCCAGATACTGTGACCATCACATAAACAAACTGCGCACATTATATTTGTATTTGTTCTCATATTTATATTTATGCTCGCATAAAATATACATCAACACACATGTATGTGCTGCTGGGAAAATCCACAGGAGTGGCAATAATAAACTATTTTCAACGCTCCACTGTGACTAATGGAAATAGAGTTTTAGCTCAGGTTCCGTAGATCATAAACTACTCAATTTATTAAGCCTTCATTCAATACCGCATGATTAAATGCTAATAGTTATCATTTTTTCCATTTTTTTTTTTTTTAATATCCATTAAAATTGATAGGTTTTATTTTTATGGCATAGAAAAACGTTGAATTGGTATTTGCCGAGGAAAATGTGAATCGATAAATGTAAAAGTAAATTTTATTGTGGACTGAAAATAGTATCTAGATGCCCTCAAGATCCAGGATGGAAGGTACTGAGTAGTGAGGGGAGAAAGAGGGCACTATTCAAACCTTGAGCTAAGTGGAATGTCCACTATCGGTCAGTAGCTTTCAATCCAGGAGTTCGCCGGAAGACGAGTGTAAACACGCGATACTCTCGACGACCTGAAGCTCTTACTTGTGATGCATTGAAACCTACCCTCGTCCCACAAACTTTTTAGTTTACTCTATTTTTCTCAGTTCTTCTTATTTTTTTTTTTTTTTTTCACCCAAGGGTATCTGGAAATACAATTTAGTTGTTTCTTTAAAAAATAACTAAAGTAAATTGTACGACTTAATTTCAGTCAGTTCATTGAACTCAGCAAAAAGTATCAATTACCCATAAATTTCTAATAAATCTATAAAAAAAAACAACGTTTCCTTATCAAATAAATTAGCGTTTGTAAATAAAATATTTTTATTACATTTAAAATGGTTTTAATTTCAGTTGATTTAAGCGTGAAAAAAAATAAAAAATAAAAGTTGACAAAGAAAAGAATGAAAGAAAAGAAAATAGTAGAGTAGTGTTAAATTTCCCGAGTTTTACACTTGGTTACGACATCGAATTGGTATCGTATCTACGCTTTCATTTATCGTTCTCTCCATTTCTCTGTTGTCTCGACTCGGGCGCTGTATACCCATTGCCTTTGTGTCACTTCCACTTCCGTTTTACTCTGTTGATACTATTTTACTCTCGTTTCCACTCTCTATACACATTTTACGCTCTCAATTTTATTATTTTTTTTTTTTCAAACTTTTTTTTATTATCGTATTTTGTATTCAAACATTGTCATTTTTCACTCACTTGATCTCATATTGCGTTTACCCCAAACACACACACACACACATTCTGTTTTTAATTCCTGGATATTTCAGCAATTTACTAACCATGCAAACATATGCACCACCAATTTGTTGTTTTTATACTTTTACAGCCTTTTTTTTTATTTTATTTAACAACAAAATTTACTTAAATAAATTATAAATAAAAGCTGTTTAAAAATAAAAACAAGCGTGTGTTAATAGCCATTAGTCGGTAACTCGAGCCAGTCTTTTATCTAATCGAGCTTATGCAGCGTTATAGAGAGGATGAGATAAAAAATGTAGAAACTAACGAAAGAAAAAATAATCGAGTGACAAGGGATCTCTCGAGCTATAATTTGTAACTTGAGTCTTTGTCAACAGACCGATGGAAATGCGAATAAGGAGCAAAGCGACAGTAAGGACCAAGAAATTCAACGTCATCTATCGGAAATTGGATAAGGGGATAAAAATATCTGACGAATCGATTCTTTGCTTTTTTTTTGTTTTTACTTTATATACATGAAATCCAATTATTTCGAGACATTAAGATGAAGATTATGTCATCAACTATTTTAATTCAATTAAAACTAAATATAAATGACAATAATTTATATTAAAGACTTAGAGGCTAAAAAAAATGTTTAAAATAAAACATTATCCTGTACGGGAGCTTAATAAAAATTCCAAACGATATTTATCGAATAAAAAAGAAATTTTGTTATTATAAGTTTTAAAAGTTCTTGCCAATACACAAAGACCCCAATAATGTTTGGGATTATCGATTATCGATATTTATTACCGCATAGGCACAAATTATGCTTATATATAGATATTATTAAATCTCCATGTAAAGTACATCCCCCATTATAGGCTGTATAATTTTATTGTTTAAAATTTATATATAAATGAAATATTTGGTTTTTGGTGAAAGAATCAAATGGCCAATAATTTATTTTATGTATGAGTTGAAAAAAATATAAAAAATAAGATGACCCAGCACCCGGCGTATTGTCCGAAGAAAAACACACAGGACACGACACGTAGTAAAGATAAATTGGCGGCCTTAGAAACGAATCACGAGCCGAAGACAGAGTCAATTATCGAAAAGCACATCGCTCCCCCGAGAGCTACGATCTTATACTGGCTAGTTCCGAATCGGAATGGCGGACTTCCGTTACGAATAAACTCGGGAATGGGTTTTAGGGTGGAAAGGAAAAGAGAAAAAAAAACTAACTACTCAGTCGAACTGGATATAGATGGATAGAGAGGGAAAATAAGAAAACGAATTTCATGAAATGTTTACGGTGAAAAAAGGATTTTCGGGATTCTTTTTACTGTTTGAGTTTTGTCGTCAAACAAGAATTTGTTGGTCTCTGGTTTACTTTCGTACTGCAGAAACCCAACAATAAAATATTTCAATATTTCCGCGCGGTATATTGGATTTTTTATCGGCTTTCAAAATGAAAATTTATCGTATTATTTACTCGCATTATTATATATGAGCGCCCATTTAAAGTGTTTTGTTTAAAAAATTTTTTTTTCAATCCTCTGAATACAAGTTTTGTGGTTTTATGAGCAACATGCAGCCATTTATTTTTTCTATTTTTTTACTTTTTATTATTGTTGAGGGTTACGCGAGCCCATGAATTGTCAAAGCCGGAGGAAAATTGTACAACCCAAGCGCGTTATGACAAACCACAGACTACTTCTTTTGGTGGAGACTTTCATAATGTCAACCCATGATTTCTTTGTTCTCCGTCTACTATTTTTTCTACCACGTTTTTTAATTTTTTTTTTCTGCAAGAGAATCTTCACAATTTAAGCTCAACTGTGCAACTTGATGGCAATAAAAAAATAACCAACTTATTACTTTTCCCAGAGACACTCTGTTTTTGTGTGCTTATTTCCTCCTTCTCGTTTTCTTTTTTTTCCCTCTAAAAAGTTACTGAAAAACGAGTAAACAGAGAGATTAAAAAATTTTTTTGCGACAGAGACCACGAAATAAAATTCCCGTGTCTCAACTTGCCCATCTGTCTGTTATTATATTTTTATATAATCTCTTAAAATTTAAATATTTTATAAAATATTTTATTTACCTTATGATTGATCCACACATAAATTCTACACCAGGTTTTTCCATGTATTTTATCACAATATTTTTCTCACGATGCGCCACGAGATAAGAAATAACGTTAAGACCTCTCGACATATTGATATTCTGTCTGTAAACCGAACGAAGTCAACACGTAATCGATTTTGCGGTGTCTTTTCCTACGTGTCATTTTTTATATTTCATAAATAATAATCATAATTATTATTATCATTAAAATTTCAAATTTACTCTATAGGACATAAATAAAAAAAATTAATAGATAAATATGAATAAAATTTTATTACGCGTCATTTTTTCTGGTTTTTTATGTCACAAGTTGCGTGTTCCATAGAGAGGCTGAGGTGCTCGTAAAAAGGGTTGAACAGAATGTGTGTCAAGAGAGACAGTAAGCTTTGTTTAACTTACACCTCCATGACAAGTATTCTTGATCTCATTTCCTCCATTTTCGTAATTTATAAATTTTCAACTTATCATTTTTTTATTCTTCTAAAACAATTACAGTATAAAATTTAAACCAGACAGACGACTGTTGTAAAAGAGTTGTTTTTTTAATGTTTTATAAACTTTTCAGTGATTTGATAACTCTGAACTTAGATAATCCTCTTACAGAGCTCGCGGTAGTAGAAGCGAAAAAGCATTTTTCAGTTGGGCATCGAGTTTTCCGGAACTTTGTCGTTGCAAATAATTCAATTGATCGGAGAGACGAGTTGCCAGCAAAGTAGATATACGTCTGTGGTCTGTTGGGTCCACTGGGAAATGGTAAAAAGAATAAAATATATATATATATATATATATATTTATCTATACACATATTTATCTGTAAATGTAACAAACAAGGAGGTATATATATAATATAGAGGGAAAAACAAGACATGAAAAAGAAAATAAAAATAAAAAGAAAAAGAGGAATGAGATCAGAGCAATGGAACTCTCTAGCAAGTTCCCAAAACTTGGATCCGCAACAGTCCAAGCAGACTACTACTTGCTACCATCTACCAACTGCACTGTTCTTCGGTTAGTGTGTACGTGTACCAAAGGAAATAAATTCTAGTGCAGAGGTTACGTGACGGCGGAAGATTATATCGATATCCCGTAGGACGCTGTGGGTTTCGCGCAAAACTTTAACCAACTACGGTTGGACTTTTGTGACATCTTTGATCGATACTTTTTTCCTTTTTATTCCTGAGGTTTAGTTTGTTTCCTCGGTTTTGTCTCTCCATCGTCTTGTATTGAATTGATTGATTTTGAATAAACTATATTTATTCTCAAAATCTTTAAATATTATTTATGTGTCACGCAAACATTCTCACGATATTTCTAAGAAAAATAAAAACAAACCGCTATACACTTTTTAATATGTAAAACAGATATTTTTATTGTTTTACATAACAGGTTGCATTATTGAATTTGAATTTAAAATTTATAGATACCCTATTTTTTAAATTATTCTTGCTCATGAACTATAAATAAATATTTAATGAGTTTTTATTGGTGTGCAATATTGGATGTCCAAAAACCCACAAGTCGGATATATGAAAAAATATTTATTGTTTTTTCAAATCAGTACTTTTGTTATGACCACCATAAAATTGATATGTCTGTTGGTAAAAGACATAAAGTTTGTGCATATACACCATAATTCCGGGTGTGAATAGTTTAAAAAATATAAAGCAGTAAGGAATAAAAGAAATAATAAAACGAGTGTATCAAGAGAAAATGTAAAAGAGTTTTTCCACGTACTGGTATATTGCGTGTTGACCAATGATTAACACAACTCTCATATCCTCTGACTTATCTTACAGGTTGATATGTAAACGTGTTTACATTATCGTAAATTCAACTTTTTTATATATTTTTTTATATCTGTATATTTCTTTCCAAGCTATGAAATGGTGAAAAATAAAATATTTCCAATATTTACAGAGTAAAGACAAACATAAAATTTATTAACAAAAAAAAAAAAAAAATGAAATACACGAAACTGTTAGTACAGAGTATGTTTTAAATTAAAAAAAAAAAAAAAAACTGAATGGAGCAAAAAGGCCGGTAATAAAAATCCAACAATCGATTTACACATTTGAATCATCGCCGCAAATGTGTATGGAGTGAGAGAGAGGATGGGGTGAAGGTGTACTTCCTGTCAATATCGAAAATACTTGAGTGACATTTGGTAACTAATGGATCGAAAGCACATTGCCAACAGGTCGATTCATTGTTTACCTATTCTCACAACTCCTCTGAAAGTTACGTGCGCTCACCTGCATTGATCTCCTATTCGAATTCCATTGCATGAAAACCGTGGTAGTGCCTGTCGAAGTACGCTTAAAAGCTCAACCGATTTTATATTCGCACAAGAGTTGAATAATAAGTGCTCGATTGAAAGCATACCCTGAATATATATCTCATATATCTATATATATACTTAAATTCTATTCTCTGAATATTCACTAGTTTAATTCTGTATTCAAACTTTACTCTTACAACCCATTATATATTTTTTTTCATTATTATAATTATTATTAACGCTACTGTCTGATTACAAGAGTACCTTAAGTGTTTAAAAATAAGATCTGCAATATGAAATGTATATACAAATTAAAAAATTAAATCATTTTTTTACTATTTTCAAAATTCTAAAGCTTTTGAAGTCTCTAGTATTCAAAGTTTAAAAAATTGCATGGATATAAAAATTTATTTTTTATTTTCCGCGTCAGAAACTTTTAAAATGGTCTTTCTTCTTCAATTTAGTCGGTCGTTGAGCTCAGTACGATGAATTTTCGCTGAGTAGTGAGCTGTCAAAAAAAGAAAAAAACTCACTTTTTACTTTGATTACCGATAACTCAACTAATTATCGTACAGACATTTAAATAAAGATTTGAGGCATTAAAAAATATTATTTAAATTAATCTCTGGCTGTATTTTATAAAATATAATTTTTTTTCAACATTTTAAAGCTTTAATAAAGCGAAAAAAAAGTCAGCTAAATTTTTAATTATTAATTTTTTTTTACGATCAAATATTAAATTCCATCAGGAGATTTCGAGTGAAATTATTTAAATAATAAATACAGATTGATTTATAATTAAAATGAAACAAAATGGCGGATTTGATATAAAATAAATAAATAAAAAAAAGCTCTCTCTCTCTCTTTCTCTCGGTTTGGTTCACGCAGCAGGTACGCGAGCGTTTCACTATTGATTCTCATTGAGGTGCAGAGTAGAAGTTGTCAGTACTGCGCACGGACTGTGCGAGAACATCGTGCCGCCGCGGAAAGTGAGCCGAAGAAGGTATAGTACAAGAAGAACGTAAAATAAGAGACTCGGTTAAATCGAGAGAGAAAGAGAGAGAGAGATAAAGAGAGTTGAATTGCCCTAGTTGCCGCCACTAATGTCTCATACTAACTACTTTTTTTCTCTTACTCGTACTCTTAACTATTTTTTCTTCTCCATATCCTAAAGAACTGACTCCAGTGTACCCACTGGTGAATTGAGAAAATCCGAGTAGTTTAGATAAAAATAACCTTAAAGTAGACACTTTTTTTTTTTACCTCCTTTATTTTTAAAACTTTTTTTTAAACTTTCTTGCGGTGTTATCGCTTTGTAAATTTAAAAACAAGTAACGAGTTGACTCCTGCACTATATTCATATTTTTTATTTTCCTAGACGTTTAATCGTCAAAACACCAAGTGTCAGAAGTCTATTCATTTGACAATTATTATAACTATTAAGATATAGCAAAGATAAATTTTAATTCTGAGTCTGACATTTATAGCATTTTATCTATTAACTTGGAAAAAAAAAGAAAAATAATCACTTAAAGTTAATGTTAGTGAATAAAATATTTTTTTTGTGGAAAAGAAATCAAATCTAGGAATGTGTTAGTGTTTGGATTAAAAATAAAATATAAGGTATAAAGGTTGTGTAGCTGTCTCGGAGGAAAACAATTACACCGGTGGAATACTTGAGAAATAAGGTCACCTATCGCAATATCCTTTACCCTACTCTTAGTGATCTGGTACTCCAGCGTGTTTTACGTCGTAAAATTGCCATCATATCCCTCCTCAGCAGAGTTTACTTAGCCTTCTCTACTCCTACAGCTTTCTCGACTGGTGTACTATGTATATACTTTGCTCCTTCATTTTTCTACGCGTTTTCATTTATTATCCTCTATATGAGAACGGATAAATTCATTTTGTGCGAATTTACTGGGAATATAAAATTCACGAGCTTCTTATGAATATAATAATAATAATTTTAAAATTCAATTTCATGTCGAAAAATTACACCTAGATTCTGCCCATAAAATAACAAATCCATCCGATATAGCATTAAATATTTAAATATAACTCCAATTACTGTTATTATTATTATAGATGGATTTAAATAACAAACAAAGTGATCCTAATTAGCATCATCAATAGATTTCCCGTGGTAACATAGCCAATATCATCAGAATACTAACACGTTGGCTAATAACAATAGCGACGAGAGAGGAAAAGAGAAACAAGTGATCGAAGCGTATTGCAGGTTGTAGACGATATTGGACGTTATATACACAAGGGGTTAAACACTGTGGGAGGTAGTTTGATACACGTGGGAGGAAGGGAAACGTAGAAATGCCACGTAGAATTTCAGTAATATTGCGTATGACAGTGGTTTCCCGTGGTTCCACAGGGAATGCGGAAGTAATGATGTGGGATCGAACCTGAGCCACCAACCGCGTCAGAGTTCAATAGCGTTGGTGTAAACATGCGATTGAATAATTTAAGAGCCCACTGATAAATTCACTACATCCCTCCTCTATAATCAATACCACAATACACCACTACATTTATTTATTTATTTATTTATTTACTTCCTTTCATTAATCATAATTGTTACCATCTATTTATACCCCATTTAATTATTCAGTGATTTTATATTTAAAACGAAGACAAATTATAAATAACAAAAAAAAGTTGTTGAGTTTGTTTTATCAATCTTAATGTTTCGTGACATAACTTTTCTAGACCGAATCTTAAATAAAAGTTGTGTAGAGTTTAATAAATGTTAGAGCAGGAGCGTTCGTCGCTAAATAACTGTGACATTAATAATAATTAGGCACCAGCACAATTTCTTCCTTCATTTAATATTTTTTTTAAGAAAATTTATTTTTCACGCGGTCTTGCAAGTTTATCTCTACTAGTAAATCACAGTGCACTTGCTCAATTGGAAAATAACTTTACGGTAAAAGAATCATAATGAAATACAGGTAGAGCTAGAGTATTCTTTCTACCTTAATATTATTATGATTTATGATAAATTACTACCAAGTGAGAATTTTTTTTACAGATAATTTATCATTATTATTGTTATTGTTATTGTTATTTTTATTTTTATTTTTATTATATTATAGAGAGGTTTTATTATGAAAAGTAATTTGTCAACACCTTGTCCGACAGAAAGGGACTAATATGAAATGAATTTCACGAGTGGCTGGCATAACGAGACATTTGCCGTAACGAACATTAAATACTGTTTTGCCATTAAACATAAATTCACGTCACTGTATAGCAAGTTATTTATACGAGCCTGATACAAGTACAACTGGTCAGTCCACTGGCTCTACCATAAGAGAAATGAAAAATATATATAAAAAATAAATAAAAATAACGTAGTGAGTGGGTGAGCGTGTGCTGATAAACGAATACGTTGAGCATATTAACGTATTTTACGTGCATTCGTTTTCCCCGAGGATTAATGAAAAAAGAAAAGAGTAAAAAATAAAAAGGCCGTGGACAAAATATGCCTCGCGCTCACCTACACTATCAAAATGAATTTAATTTTAAAAATAGCTATATTGCATACGTATTTCACTCTCATTCTATTTTATATTAAACATTTTTGTTGTTTATTTATTTTTTTGAGTAAAGTTTATGCTGAGAATGAAGCCCCCATCGCGCGTGAAATGCCGCTCATGAATCTGGATGAAGGCGTATCTAAATATTTTTATCAGGCTCACTCGAGTAACAAACTTACACCAACAACACTACTGTACACAGAAGCCCGCTGAGTTTCATTTTTTTTTATTACCGCCTCGTTTTATACCACTTTAGAAGCGCCTAGTCTAGAAAAATATCAACCTCCATGTTTTTTCACGGAAAGAAATTTAAAAAAAAATTTTTTTTATTTTTTCTAACTTAAGATCTCTCGTGTATCATCGGAACTTGAATTTATCCACTAACAATAAATTACACTTGACACTAGTTTCTTAACTAAATTTAAAAATTTCAAATTTATAGGATTAATAAGTTTGTATGGTGAAGAATGTAGAGTTTACTTAAAATATGTAAGTTAGAGCGAGAGTTTATAATTAAATCGTTCGGGTGAAGTAGGTGAAAGGTAAAGTTCGGGCGAGTAAAGCCGGAACACACATCGACATTGATCAGCTGGTAGAACCCTAATCCCAGTGCAATCGAGTAGAGGCATTAGAAGAGACGGGAACGCGTAAGTTAAAAGAGCAAATATTTACTGAGGGTATTGCGGTGGTGAATTGTGGATTCAGGTTCGCTCAAAGAGAACGAATAAGAAATGAGAAATAAGCTAATATCAATATACATGTATATATAAGGTAACGTAAGCTAGTAAGGGTATATGGAGCCATTGGGAGATTGGATATGTAGTCGTCGAAGCACTTGATAAAAGGAGTTGCCATGTTACCTTATACCAGCAATACATAATACATCGACTTTGCTAATGTACACACATTATTACCTTATAACACACCCAAACCCAACAAACTAACAAACTGCTCCCACTATTGAGGCTTAACAAGTACTGAAAGAAAAAAAAATTCTGTTCAAATTTTACATCCTCCTCTATTTATTTTCATCTGCAATAATTAATTTTTATCATGTCTCGACGACATAATTCTTACCCAGTTTTCGCGTTATTAATTTTTATTGGACATTTTTATGAATATTTAAATCCACTTAAAGCTACTCGAGACTTGTGAAATACATTTGTGAATTAATCAACGTCATTGCATATAAATTATTAAAAAGTAAAAATGTCCGGTAATGATAATTTAATGTCGATTAAATATTAAAAACGGGATGTAGTAATATAACATTAAAGAAAAAAAAATAGTGGAATGTTGAATAATAACGGAAAAGATGAATGATCCAAGTTATTTGTAATGGAATTTATAAGGTTTGCTGACCTTATTACTTGGATGCACCGTAGTCGAGCATGAATTCAAAACGTTTGACGTAAAGCAGTTGGTTGATGGTTAACAATATGCAGTGATTAAATCTGGCTTCTATTACCTAAGGACTATAAGCTCTGTGGTTTAGCGTTCCAGCACAAGGCGTACCCGTCAGTAAATGCAGTTTGTAGTCGTAGTACTTGTGTACTCTTGCTTAAAGATCTACTGTATAAATTCATTTATATCTCAAACAAATTTTATATTGCATAAATCAAATCTTTATCTTTATCTATCAATTGCTATTTAAGTTTATTAAAAATAAAAAAATCAATTTTACTAATTAACGATATCAATAATGACATCGCTCTAGTTTTTTATCATTATTTTTCTCTATTAATGTTTTAAGTTACTCTGATAAGTTTTAATTAAACTTTTGAATTTTATCTCTTTTAAATATATTATTATTATTAACTCACTTTCAGTCTTTAGAAACAATTATTTTTATTTCTTTGAATTAATTTTTAGAAAAATAAGAAATAAAGATAATGTTTTACGCTTTTAAATGGAAGCGTACAGTGCTTAAGTACTTATTTTTGTATTTATATAATTTATTATTAAAATATATATATTCATATGGATTTTAAACAGTTAAATTTTAATCTCGACTATTTCAATGAAACGCATTATGGAAATTCAATAAAATATTATTAATATTGACATATTAATAATCATTATAAAATTTGAAAAAAAAATAAGCATTCATATATTTAATAATTAAAATGTATATAAGCTTCTTATGAATTCTCATGATAATTAAAATATGTAATCATCCATTGCATTTTATCTACAGTTCGCATAAAATTAAAATCCTATTATAATAATAAAAATAATAATAATAACAATAGGAGTGATATCTTAATTTAATCCGGCAGTTATATATACGGGTGAAGCAACATTAACACGAGCCAACACTTATGTCATCCACAGGTTTAATTATCCTCATTTTATTAACATGACAGAATAAAGCGTAAAAAAAATAAATAAAAAATAATAATGGAGGTTTATATGCAGTGCACGTTGTTGCATGAAATATAAAGCTTCGAAACTCCACGTAAAAGCCGTCCATCAACGTCTAATTTAAATTGCGTTTTAGTTTCGGGAACAAGTAGTTTACAGAAAATCGCTAGTCTGTCTATATATGAGACGCGTTGGAAATTCAATACCGTTTATACAAACGCGGTTAGTTAAGCATAAGTCGAGTTATGCTCAAACAAACCTTGTCTGTATAAACACCTTAGTATTCTCAATTAATTAATTTCCTCAGGTATTCAAAACATAATTTGTTAATTATTACTCTATTAATACATAAATAATAATTATAATAATTAACTATTAACAACATACAGTTTAACGAGTATAGAGTTTTCATTTTGTCGACAGCTCTTAGAAAACCAATGAGTAGATAATGGATATCCCCTATACTTCTCTTGTGTATTAAAAATTTCTTATATATATACAAAATGGATGTATGGAAGTATGAGTAGCGAGAAGCATGTTCTGCAGAGAAAGCACTCTCGAGCACTTTGTAACGTGTTTCGTGTACGCGTTATTGTTACAGCCGGTGAGAAGAGTTATAGACAGAGCGCATTGTACGGGTTTGAAGGCTGCCACGCGAAGCTCTGAATTGAAAAAGCATTTTTTAAAATAAGACGGAGATAAGAGACGACGAAAGGACGGTTCGTGTGTTTTGTATCAAGTTGAAACGTTACCTACCACTGTGAGCTACAACCTCGGTAATGTTACTGCTACTGATAAAGAGAGAAAAGAAAATCAATGGCACGCTGACCCATTTCGCCAATTCACTGTCCTTGTTATTTTTTACAGCTTCACTCTTTTACAGCTGTGATGTGCACTTTTTTATCCCATTTAAAACATATCTGTTTTTGTCGTTTTGTTCTAACGGCTTTTTTTCTGACTATGTATTAGTATCCTGCTTATTATTATTGTTATTTAATTACATGATCAAGATTTTAATCAGATTAACAAATAATCACCAATTTATTTTTATTATTTATGGATTTTTAACTGCTACTAGTAAACAATTATTATTTCGTATCGTTATGGTGACTTTGCGATAATTGACGATTTGTTATATCGGAATAGACGAAAAACCGGTAACGATGTGATACAAATAACAAGGTTCTTCTCGCTCTAATTACCCGATTATTGACGCGTTCCAACTATTCGTCGTTACAGTAAAAAAAAAAACGAAAAAAAAAAAATTATTTCCACAACTTTTAACTGCGAAACAGCTTTTTTAACATTTTTCCATGAAATTGAATGTTTTTCACAACTTTTGTTTTTTATTTTAAAACTTTTTTGAATAATTGGTGGAAAAAACTTTCCATTGTTTAACATAAAATAACTATCGTTATAAAAAAAAAATCAATCGCTTATGTTTTATTGAAAAATAATCTTTTAAGTAGTCGAGAATTTCGAATTGTAAGCATACCCAATACGTTTGAATTTGGGATGTGAGAAAAAAGAAAAAAATATATCAATTTAGAAATATATTGATAAAGATTGACAATACAAAGGCACACTAATTGGAAGACATTCACGTGATTTTTAATGATTTAAAATTCAATGTAAATAATGAATACCGGATTAAAATAGGCGATGAATAGAAAAAAAACTATAAATAAATAAATAATAAAAAAAAAGTTTACGGTTAAAGAGGAGTAAGTTGGAAAATAATGTTGGGCGTTAACGAGGACGCGTCGTTGAAGTAAGATGTGATTATTATCGATGACGAACGATATCTGAGTGATTGTGCCAGGTGGAGACCAAGTCGTTTAGACATAATTGCAGTTAAAGACTAATGACGTTACTCTTTCTCTCTTTTCTTTTTTCCCTCTCGATTCTCGGAATAAATTGCGCACTGATAAGATGAGTGGAAATAAAAAAGTACCTGAAAAGTAAAAAAAAAAAAAAAAGATCCTTCATATCGCGTGACGAACGATGATTGCGATTGAGCTCAAACAATCGACTCTGTTTTAAGAGTGTGCAGGTAATACACCCGAATACTTGTGAATAGACTCACAAAAAAGGGACTTTTTGCGAGCACGATAATCGCTTTCGTCATCCAAGAATTCCCTGTTGGGGTGTATGAGAAAAAACAAGACAAAGACCAAAATAAAATTAAAAAAATTTTTATAATGATGATAATCCAAGTGCGTCATCAAATTTATTGAGAAAATTACTGACAAATCATTCATCGACAAGTGTTAAAGACAAATATAAATAATTATATTTCTAATGGATAGAACATTTTAATTTTTACAAAGAAAAGAAGTTACATAAGCTGGAAAAAAAGAAAAGATAAGATCTAATGCAATATTATAAACACAGAAACAAGAATACCAAGACACAAAAGCTTTAGTTTCGTTGTAATCTTAAGAATATATATCTCGAGAGAATTGCATCCTTTCAAGCTAAAAGTCTATTGTATAGAAGTCATCTCAAATGGAAATGAAACCCAACGTAATGAAAAATTTGTATACAACCTTTCGAAAATCCACTTAGGGTTACGTTCAATCAATCGGATCAATCACATTAAGGTTATAGATTGTGGATAAAATCGCTGGCTCATTGATCATCCCTTGATTAAAATAATCCTTACTCCCACATTTCTATTATCCACATTGACATGTGTGCTGGACAATATTCCATATTATTCCTTGGAATTTAATAAATTGTATACGTAAGCAAATAATAAGGGGTTACTCGATCACAAGAGTGTCAATGTTATCAAGCTTAGCAACACCCTCAAAATATTTGTAAGCCCGAGTTTGAACTTGGTTAGTTTAGCCATCGGGCTTTACACCCAGATACTACTTTGTAGTACCAAAGCTCACTAACTTTAAATTGACATCGTGACTCAAGAGTAGTCGACACTTGCTGACCGTTCATTGAACAACTTGGTCATCACCGTACCTCCAACAAGATCTACTCCAAGTTGTTTCAATATTATGAATCCACTTGACAACTTTTTTATTTTTAAAACGATCGACACTTTACTTCGTTTATGAGCTTCACCTACTAAATTATTATTTTAAAAATAACCATATCAGAGTTTTTCTTAATTTATGTGGTGATGTAATTATGAGGCAAGTCGTCAACATTTGGCGGAGGGGAAATAACGAGACATGAAGAGTAAGAAAAAAGTCTTGTAGGGAAAAAAGAAAAAAAAAAGATGAATACACGAGAGTAATGGGAAAATGAGTACTTACAAGTGATTTACCAAGTAGTTGTACAAGTATCTCAGAAATTACTCGAAACTTTTTAACTTCTAAGACTTGTTGTACTTTCTATCTTTCTTCATTAGCTTTTATTATTAATAGTTGAATAGAAGCATTGAAAGTTGATAAAACTTTTTTTAAATAGAATATAAATATATGTAATTTATATTTAAAAAAAAAAAAAAAAAATAAAGCTCATCATTTTAGTTCAAAACCACTAAATTAACTTTGACTAAAAATGAACAATTCGAAAAAAAAAAAAAGCTGTATAGTCAAGTACTGTTGCAATGGAGTCGGATTATTGCTCAGCTATTTTATGAAATGAATGACTCGTTTTTAAAATAATAAACTGAGCGTATTTTGAATAATGAATAATACAGAGAAATGGATGAAGCTATTTAAATTTAAAACAAAGGATTAAAGTGTAGAGAGTAAAATACGCTGACTAGGGGAGGTTTTATGAGTAAAAACTTTGTCATTTAATAACATATGAATTCATCATATAATATATATTAAAACAAAACCAGAGTCCTCTTGTCGTCTCATTACTCAAATTTCATTCAATACGATTCCAGTTAACTTTTTTTTTTTTTTTTTTTTCATTATACTCGTATGCATATATGTATTGAATCTATGGCTGAAATAATGACCGAAAAGGCGCATGAGTTGCGTTGAAAGGAAAATTATTACTGTAATTGAAACGGGACACAGTCGGTGCCCAACGAGCGTTTATTTTCTCATTTGCACTCCAAAGTAAAACGATGGATTCAGTTAATAAACTCTCTGTGACGTTGCCGACGTAACGTGCTACCGATGTGTTGAATTGCGATATTTATCACTTACAGGTGACACTTTGCGACACATATTTCCAAAAACTCTCACTAGCATTCTCACAAAATAATTGATTTAATTATTCACATGTCAAGCAGACGGGTGCAGATATTTTTGAATTAGTTTTTCAAAAAATTAACCAAAACTAAAAGCCTGACTTTTTTTTTTCATTCAAGTTATACTTTTTTGACGCATTGAGCTGCAGTGAGTCGCTGTAACTCATCTGTCACAATAAAATTTTTTCTCCAACGAATTGAATTTATTTTACTCTTTTTCGGTCCTACGGTTGATATAAAATTCATTTAAAGTTAATCGATCCACAGAAAAAATTATTCTCCAATTATAACTACACACATCCTTGTTTTTTTGTAAGTATCTGAAAGGGTCGTGTCTGTCGATGTTCAATGATAACGATGTACCCGTGTACCAAAAGTGTATTAAATAGGCTTAAGCTAGATGGCTGGGAAACTGTAACACCATTTAAACCACGGGCGGGAAAGTGAATAAATATGATATTAGATGTTCCCAAGCACTGCCTTGTTTTCGCATTCAAGAGGTTTCAAAGTACACTTTAAATTATCTATATTCACATAAAACAGTTTACATTTTGTATAAGCAAGACCACCGATAAATTTTAAGAGTTATTTCGTGTTCTTGCATTCATCAGTCTGTTTATACTTTAATTACTGAAAGTCCAATTTATTATTTTAAATTATTTCTACAGACAAATAATACTTATTTATGTAATATATGAATTTACAAGTATTTGCTTAATAATAATAAAAATAATGAATGTTTACCCTGACGGAATATACTTTGTAAATATTTAATCAGCATGAGTAAACAAACGACAAATATATAAACGAGATATATATTTTCGGTAGCCATTACTTCAGTCCTTACATCTTCCAATAGACAAGAAATAAATTATCTCAGCAAGCGTTTCAGTTATTTGATGCAGTAAAACCACGCAGTACACTGTACTTCTCTTCATCGTCTACATAAATTTCATGAGTATCGCAGTTATATTGCCACTGCATAAATATTTACTCTTCAACAGACAGAATATATTATATAGATAGATATCTACTCACAAGTCTACACATTATAGTCGAAAACATTATTTTATGTCACTAATTTCTCTATAATCTTCTTATTACTTTTTTTTAAAAAAATTATAAATCGATTTTATTATTTGATATTCTGTCGATTTGATCCGCTATATTTAATATGATAAATGTTTCAGCTTCGAACGATAAATTCCTTTTATTGAATATAACATTTTTATTTCGACTTGAGTAATCGATAATTCTTAATCGTAAATGAATGTAAAAGTATGTCATATGAATAATTAATGTCTCTTATAATTTTTAAATTTTTCACTCTCAATTAAACATGAACATTAATTATGTAAAAAAAAATTATCTGGATATTTATTAAATTATCTCGATAAATCTTTAAAGTAATTTGAAAAATGACAGATATTACTCAGTAGTTTTATTACTCCGCGAAATATAATTTAATAACTTTGTTTTAATCCAAACTCATTATTGTTATAGAAGTCTTTTTACTAATTGCTCTCGGTATTGTTTCACTTGCTCCAACAGTTTATCAGTAAATGGTTTCCGTTTAAATATATATATTTATGTATATGTATATATTTATTGTAGGGGATTTCGTTTACACGACAATCAGTTTTAAAATTGCGCTGACGTCTCATTCGCTAATTCTTGGCATCGTTAGAAACGACTATACTCTCAGCCTCATCTGCATTGAGACGACAAAATATAAAAAAAAAATTTAAAAACAGTAAACGCTTTAAAATGCTTCATTTGCATTCCCGGCATCGATTTAATTCAAAGAAGCTCCCTTGTAATATATCTATACATCTATATATATATAGAGAGTATGTTAAAATATTTAATACATGTATAATTACGTGACAGAGTGCCCAAGACACAAAAGAATAAGAATTAAAAATTCATAGATCGACTGAAAAATAAAAATAAACGAAAACTAAAATGCAACCGTTATTTTATTCTGCTTGTGAATTTTTAATGCAAAATAAAATTTAAAAAAAGTGACGCTGACCCAAATTTTATCTTCGGTACTCGATTGAGTCGAGTTTTTTTTTTTACAAAACATTTTATCTTTCATCTTTAAAACAATAGCAAGAGGTTTTTAATATAAATTTAGACAAGCATTAACTTGAATTTAACAAGTTCAAGAGGAAGTTTTATCATTCGTTTATTTACCATCGAGTCAGAGTCAAGTCTTGGGTCAATATGTATGACCCAGCAGCTTTCTACTCCTATAGCTCCCTTGAGCTGCATCTTGATGTACCGACGAGCAAGAATTCTCCGAGACCCAGAAAATTTCCAACTTAACGTTTACCCTTTTACTTTTTTTATCATTTTTTTTTTTTTCTTTATAATGCTTCTTCACTCTCATCCAGCTCTTGCAACATCATCGTACTTTCCGTAGTAGACGCAGCCTCTCAGCATTTTTCTCCTCTTCACCGTTTATGTACTGGTTCTTCATGTAAATCCATTAAAAATCGACAACGACACTCGTTTTACTTCACTTCCGGTTGTATTTTGTAAAAAAATTTTAAGAATCCGAAAGCCCATTGACAAGATTTCGATAATGGAAAAAAATTTCAAAGCTGGCCAGTTAAATCGTAATTCAAATAATAATCATTGCTTATGGAGATAAAATTAAATAATGACAGATCCTAGCAAGTAAACTTTTTAAAATTCCTGTTATAAATTTGAATTATATATTTTTGAAAAGTTTATATTTATTAGAATAGTGCGTGATAAAAGTTATAATGTTTTATGTGTTATTTTTTATTTGAGAAACAAAAAACGGGTTTGGTACAAAAGTCGTAAAGTATACATAGAATTGAGAAACTATCAGGTACGGTTATTGCACAAGTTTCTTCTTTACTCGGTAAGAAACAAGAAAAGAAAGATTTGTAATGTTATATATGTCTGTATATTGATGGTGACTGATAATACCTGGGGACAAAGAAAAAACAAGATTTATATCCAAAAGTAGGTCAATGCGTTAAACACAGGAATCATCGATTGGTTGACGCCCGAGGCTGATTTTATACTGAGATGTATCACTTGAGCTACACTCTTTACCTCGATATCTACGGAAATTAAATTTTTTATTTTACTTTGAGCATTACAAAGACAATTTTCAACGTAATTACTGTTTTATTGTATAGTAATTTCGAAAATGCTCTAGACAGAGAACTGTAATGATAATAATGATAATAATGATATTGGGTAGATATCTCGAGTGATTTGAGTCGTGTAACTAAACAAGAAGAGTGAGTGTCATGTCTGTCGACAGCGGCGTATCCCGCGTGGCCTCCAAGGCAATTCCATTAGAGAGGTTGGTATCCTCTATGTCGTGTAACGCGCAATGGGGCACGGACGACGTAGCTAGCAGGTTGAACGTGATGCGAATTCTTTGCTAACCCAAGCCAACCCAATCGAAACGACAGAGAAATTGAAATAACGGCAGCCCATCGGGTCGAACGGCGGGACCCGGTTTTATCGATATTTTCGAGGTGAACGGTTTTGTAACCGCTGATTGTGTTGTGTATCCAAAAATGTGTATTCCGTGGCAATGCTCCTGGATAAAAAGAAAGTTATAAACCTACTGGCGTGCTAACAAAAGGTCTGGGGAATCTACTGGTGTTCTGGGCGTACGTGCAATCATTTTGCTACGTGCTTCAAAATACTTATCATTCTATACAGTTATACTCTGAATAGAAGTAAAATAATAAAATAGAATAGCAAATATTGTGGACACATCAATAGTCTCTGGTGTTGCGCATTTCTCAGGCATTTTTAACACCGATGAGACATATGTTATTTGACAGGGAATATACTGTCGACAAATGGTCATCTTTATGCATCCACTCGTGTCCTATGCTTTTTACCCTTTTTTCCAAACAAACAAACGCATTCATATAAATTTATTTCATTTCTCTTGCGTAACTTTCAATATCATTGATAAATATTTACCCAACGTGACACTCTGAATATTTATTTTTCAATCTATTCAAACTTAAATTAAATTATATTTTTTAATTATTTTTAAAACAAAAGTACAATTTAAGGTTTTCTTAAAGTTTTATCGGATTTGTACTCAAAACGTATATATATATATACTTATTCTGTGAGCTTTTATAGTGAGGAGATAAAAGCTTAGTACAACTGTATTTAACTTGTACACATTCTTGTAATGCGGCAAAGATGATACGAATGAAGAAGATTTCAAGTACTGAGGAAATAATCCACCCGAGAATTATAAACTTTTGAAAAGAGTCTGTAAGATTACATAGAAAATATATAGAACAAGTTGAGCTTAAATAATCGATGGTAGAATTCAAAAAAGTATCAGTTGCTAAACAGCGCCTCTATACATTACAGTTTATGCTTCATTGGAAATGATACCAAAAAATAAGATAGCTGAGGATAAAAGAGTAAAAAATAACAAAAAGTCGTTGAGTGAAATTGCCGGAAATTATGGGAACGGAGTAAGGATACGAAATAGAGCGGAAGTTGGGAGAAAACGAATTGACGAAGCGAACGAGTGACCTCGAATCTATTACCTACTACCTTCTACTACCTTATACCTTATACCTTATACCTTCAACCATGATACAATTGTTCGAGCACACTGATAGATATATCGATATATAGCTCTACAAAGTTAACAGAGACGAGTAAGACGAACAGAGATAAATATAACAAGAGAATCGGTCAAGAGAGTGACACAAACCAGTTGTCGAATCTATTGCTCTGCTTAACTCATTTGAAAATCGATCAATTGACATCAATATATATAGTTATCTCAAATCGAATGGAAGGAATGTACGTTCAGTTCTCTGTTCTCGATACCAGTCTCTCGCTGGTACAACACACGGGCACGTTTGTTCCACTGGGAGACATTAATTAGCCACCAATTTGCAATCCAAGTCCCATCAATTCTGCATGAGAACCAGCCAGATCTGCTTTTGTGTCAAAATTACTTTTCGTTGTTATTTTTACTTTAAATATCACAAGTTTACATTTTAGTTAAAATATTCGACCAAATAATCTTTATTGAAAATTTTTGATATTTTATTAAATACTAAAATATTAGTTTATTATATGAAACTGTTGAATTTGAGTTGAGGAACCAGCTCACTAGTTTTATTTAATAAAAGAACAAACTGTGAAATGAGGTTACGCAAATCAAACGGGAATTACTTATCGACTGGGTGGTTCAGTCGGCTCGAGGCGGTTTACACAAAATTAACATCAAGTAACGATGCCTTGAGCGTCGTCTTACGGGTCGCATCAAAAGCATCAGTTGCTCTGCTGAGTTATATCTCTTCTTCTCTTTCTTCTCTTTCTCTCTGCTAATTACAGTATTATTGCTCGGCGCTTTATCATCCACGTGGAAAATATACGCCTTCATTATCAAGCCCATCGAACTAACAAATTTTCATTAACATTTATAATTGCATATATTTATTTACGTAATATACCAACATCAACATTAAATTTTTATAATTTCGTAAATTTATTTTAAATTAATTAAATATGTGGTGAATTAATTTAGTAGAACCGCTAATCAGTGATAGATTGGAGGTTTGGGCGATTGGAATCGAGGTGTTTGAAGGTACTGAAGCACGGGCACTGCGGTTTCCCTTGTATTTCGTGTATAACTAGAGACACAGTTATGCCGCCGTCAAATCAATCTATTATCCGTACATGCACGCTCTTGATTTATTATAACGGATATGAATTCCTTAATGCCGATAGCCATAATTGTAATTACCATTTAATTAACATGTACACCAATTATATTCCATTATTGTCATCACTGTAATTAATTTTATAAATATAAATAAAATTTTTATGTATTGACATATTTAAGCATCTGTCGAGGAATTTATTGGAAATAGGTCACTATGCAATAAAACAAGCCATAGCCCGGTCATATAAATCTCCCGTCGAAATAACTCGAGTTGCATTGAGTATCGATTGATTCGGCAAACCCCATACCTGTACCTATTCTCTCTCGGTATCCTTATCCCTTTTGTCGATCTATCTAGCACGTCAACAACTTGGCGAAAGCTCACTCCAATCTAAATACCTTCAGAATATATACACCGAATTCGGTGCATTGATATAAAAATATTACCAACACAGCAGTACATGCACCGAAAACAGTCATGTCATTTATTCTTATCGCACGTGCTCCGTCAATGGATTCAGCTCAAGGATGTGCTGTACAAACTGTAGATTTACCGGAAGGTAACATCAGCATTCACTGAAGATCCAGGTCAAACGATCACACATTTCGATCTCTATTCTCGAAAAATTCACAGTAGAGTAAGTGGATTTTTTGCTGGACCTCATACCGCGGATCATAATTCTTAAATTCTTTTGGTTGTTCGCTCACAGCGAATCTTGAACTGAAACTCTATTTTTCACTCTCGGAATCCAAGAATGATGTTAGTTGCCCAAGAATGTCTCTCGGTAACTCTCTGGGTGCATTATCTGAGAAAGAGGAGAGAAAAGTGGGCAATTGTTTGGTGCGTTTCGCAACGACTTGAAAGGACATAATTCAGTCGGGTGGAAGGTGATATATGGAACGTCTTGGTGTAGCGGGATAGCCATTTCCTCACGGTCAGAATTCCCTAGGTGGTGAAGATCTAGTGGTGGTTTAAGGTCTGCTGGTTGTTTGTTGCCGCGGTGAAGGAAGCTCTAGAGCTGTATTCTACAAAGGCTCTACTTCAAGACGTAGCCAGTCTTGCCTGTTTCGACGCAAACAGAAACAAAGCCCTGATTTATCGACGACACGAATCCTCTCCCCTCTGCTACAACAAACCCGAGACACCATTTACAACGTCACTGCACGATAACAAATTATTTTTCTACTTGATACATCCGATTGTCTCACAAGTACTCCGGACAACAATACATATATACATATTCATTTATATATATCATGTGTCGTCTCTTTTATTTTCCCTTTTTTTTTTTTGATGCTACAATGCAATTGGAATTGTTAGTGAAAGGACAATTCATACTCGAAATATATACTTTGGATTTTTGTTTCCATAAACTGCTGATATTGATACTTGTTTGTATTTTATGGATCGTAAATTCACAAATATTCCCTTTTATTGAATATTATTGTTACATTTGATGTATTTGATACCTCCATTATTTTTAGTTTGCTTAATATTTACATTCCAAATAATTTCTAATTCGATTTTATCTGCAATTGGTAATTGAATATCCATTAAATTTACGTTAAATAAACATACGTAAAAAGTATTGTTTCTGTTATTCAAAACTTATAATTATTTTAATTAAATTATTTTTAGTTCAAAAAAATTTGTATCAATTTCGAATAAAAAATATGTCTGATTGATACTCAGAGGGATGACATCGACATGATTCGATGAAAGGTCTTGGACTTTTTTTCTCCAATATTTTCTTTCATTTTACATTGGAAGAGGCTCAAAAATAATGTCAGAGAATAATCAGCAGGAAAAATGTAAACAAAAAAAAATATGTCTGATTGATACTTTTTAGAAAAATTTATCTGTTGAAATAAAATAGTAGAGAAGCCTAATCCTATTCTGAGAGATAATTATTTAGCAGATGTGTTAATGGAACTTGCTAAGGTTCAGAGTAATGTTCCTTTGGCATTGATCAAGCCCAAAGACGTATTAAGGTTACCTGCGGATTGCTGATGTTTGACTGCGGCCAATTATAAATTAAACCCGTTGATCAAGGAGCCTATACAAACTATTGGTTGAAACAGTTCTGAAAGCGGACTGCTCACGGCTAGACCTGGAGGTAATAAGCTCGGATCATTGATTTTCAAGAAATCAGTGATCCAGAGTAATCCGGCCAAAACACCAATGACATAATTTTCTAAACTAGTTTTTAAAATTTTCAATTATAACACGGAGTTAATTTTATAATCACTGAAATAATTATTGATTTATTCGACAAGATAAATTTATATAACAATAACAGAAAAAGACATATGTTTAAATGAAATTAACACATGAAAGGATAACAGAGTCCGCCCAGTAAAGCTCGGATAGGATGAATAAGGTCAACTGGCATGCCGACTAATTTCCTTTGGGACGGGAGTAATAAAATCGATTGAAAGGCTCGTGATGATTGGGTAAATAAAGGAACCCGATAAAATTATCCCAGCACTAGATGACTATACACAAAGAGTTTGTATTAAAGTGAATGTGTGTGTGTCCTAATGAGGAAATATCCCTGTATGGAGTTGGTTAAATATTGGCATGGGAAAGGGTGAAGAGATGAAGCAAAAAGGGAGCGTGTTAGGTTTTAAAACAAACAAGTATCGCATTTGTAGGCTGGGCAGTTTATTCAGAAGGTAATGATTGTTATATAGTAGGCAAGTGAGTAATAGTTATAATTTAATTACTGATACCGTTTGTCGAAACAAACCAACTACTTGATTTTGACATATATCTGTATGCTTACACATATGTACTCATTGTCTAGTAATGTACTCATTGTATAGTCATGTACTTTCCCAACTGTATTTTAGCTGAATGAGCCAGTAACTTAAATTTTAATGTCAATTAAGTGGGTAAAAATAATTAGTTTGAATTTTTAATCGCGGGATTCATTAACTCATCAGTCGTTAATCTTGTCAGTAATATTTAATCCTCAGAGTGGATGATAAATAAATTTGTCTGGAGTTTAGATTAAATTAGCGGTAAATAAATAATCCCTCGTGAATTCTGTGGCTCAATAAATTATAAGACAGGGTCGATATTATTAAGCTGTCTAGATTTGCTCAAGAGCTTCATCATACTCAGCTACATTTGCGACGCATTTGGTATTAGATATTAGATTGGTTGGATACCCCAAGAGTATGACCGACAACGTCTCTGGGTTGATAGTGTGTGGCGTTTCCTGCAACCCAAGTTGAGGCAATTGTCTGTAAATGATGGATGCCGCGTAGAAGGACGAGACACTCTGCACGCAGTTAGTATCTAACCGTAGTGCTGCTGTCTCGTCTTGCACAATGTTATATCCAGAGAGGCTTTCTACTAAGGGATCAAATGACAATTACCACCGCAGAACGCTAGGACGATGACGTATGTGTGACGCTTCAGTTAAGTGGTCACTTGATGTCTTAACTAACGAACTACAATCTACCGGGAGACTAGAACATTATATGCTTTTAAATTTCCCGGACATCGGCTATCCGGTATCAGATATCAGATCTATCATTTAATTCTTCAAGTCAACGATTAAAAAAATTTATGAGAATCCATTTAAATTTAAAATATTCTACGGTATATATATTATTGATTTTAGTTTAAAATTTTTTTCCAAATATCAAGTATATTTGTTTTTAGTAATAAAAATTTGTTCGAGAGTTTATATACATTAAAAACTATTCAATCAGACGGGCTTGTTCCATGACCGAGTTACAAACCCGGCGCCTGAGCGCCAATCATGTCGGCTCAACACTTGATAGATGAATTCAATTCACGTTAAAACGTCTCTTCCCTATCTGCTCGAGAAGAAAACAACCCAAGACACTGGATTCTACCGGAAGCATATTTTTACCCCGAGAAAGTTAATGATCCTTTTCTCCCATCAATCAATTTTATCGTTCGAAATCGAGTGTAGCTAAAAGTGACGACCTGAAAAAGTATTTCTGTCTGTAAATAAAAATTTTTTATAAATTTTTCACTTGGCGAGCTTTCGTCATTCAGGACAATTAGTACTTGTTATTATCTTGGCTTAAGTGCGTGTAATATATATACATCGAGTTATCGTGAGAGCAGTGTAAATTAAAGATCATCACATAAGTAATAATTAGGTCTAGTGGGACTTTGGCCAGTTATGTATGCGCATAAGTTGTTAACTTATCAACAGGCATTAGATCTAATGTGTAAGGTATTATCAATCCAGAGGTGGAGTAGGCATATCGTGGCTTGGCAGCCCAGCCCACCTCCGCCCACTCGCTCAGTTTAATCTACTTGTTCTGGTCTATGCATATCCATATGATGGCAAACATTGGCATCGTGTCTATCTGTTGAGCTGCATCAATGTATTCCGGGTAATAGGGCTGAAAATGATTTTATTCCTTCCCCATAGCTCCTTGCATTAATCCCTTACCAACCCAGAATACTCTCTACTAAAGTCTTCACTTTCCTTCGGCCATACTACTAGATACCACTATCGACTCAATTTCCTTTGTTCGCAGTTGTAAAACTTTACTACTTTGCATTGCTAATCATTGGAAATAAAATTATGCTATTAAATTTATATGTTACATGCTTCTTGATATCGATCCGAACCCACCGATTCTCAGACCCTAATAGTCCTTTTTCTTTAGTTTAAAGTATTTTATTATTTAAATACCAGGAGTATAAAGTTGTAAGAATGGAATAATAAAAATGGTAATCTTTAGTTGATTTAATTTTACGGTAATCTTTTGGCTCAAATGAGTAATGTTTGATGAATGTTGAGAAAAAAAAAAATATTTTAACAACTTTAAATAAAAGTAAATTGAATGAGGAGGAGATATAGAGAGGAAGGATGTCTTGACCATATGGGATATTTTTATAACCAGGTCGTCATCATTGGCTCGCAGGAGAGTACGAAGACAGAGAGAGGGAGTGTCTGTGGATCGATTAAACAAATGCGCTTGACCTCACATTAATGAATATGTTTAAACTTTTTTATATATTTACTTATTTTCGTATACAGCGAGATGTCAATCGAATGGAACAGCAAATGGCTTTCAAATATCATTTGTCTATTTATTTATGAGCTGTAATTTATTCTGGTAGATTTTTAATCTCGATTCATAATTCAGGCGAGGAAAAAAGTGTTTGGAGAATGTATGTAATATTGGCGAAGAACGTAGAGCATAAAAAGTCCCGAGGAATATATATGAGAGGTAAAAAAATGACAATAGTGGGTACACAGTGGGTGATGCTTCTATCAGTGGGTGTATATGGCACACGGCGACCTCATTTTACTGCGCATAAAGTACAGAAAGCTGACAAACGTACACGACAACGTACTTGAAAATAGAAAGAGGGTTTATGCCCGCGGGTGTAGGGACCGAATAAGGTCTAGAGTCTAGTCGTCGGTTTCCTTACTTTTACCTACAACTCAGAGAAACGTTACACCAGACGACGCTGAGTACATTCAACATGCGCCACCGCCTTACTCTCTTACTCATTCTTACTTGTTATCTTTATTGAGGGAAACAACTTTACAACAGGTGATCCTTAGTATTCTTTTCTTTTTTTTTTTTTTATCTATCCCGAGAGACTCTATTTCAACTTACTTCGCGGGACTTTGATACAAAATACTTTACAGCTTAGCTACTTGGGGCCAGAATTTTTTTTCACCATACTTGCACCGAAAGTTTGGATTCCCGCCCTGTTTAGAGTGAAGAAAGTGGTTCAGAGGCAAAAATCTAAACTTGACACAGAAGTGATATTTTCCAACTTGGTGTGTAATATACTATTTTGACCTCTCAATAGTTATTCTCAGCAGACCAGTTTAGTGTTGTGACGTGATATGAGATGCTGATCCCCTCAAGCGAAGAGACCCGTAGCAATCCAACGCACAGTTAGAAAATAATGAGGATCTTAATTTCAAATAAATATAAATATAATTGTGAAAGTAAGAAAAGAGATATAAATTATCTTAGCAGTAAATCCAGTGTCAGTATCACAGAGGATGAAACGTGCGAGGGCGTATAAAAGCCCGTTTGTAAGCGATTGGCGCTGAGGGAGCAGCTAATGAAGATGTTTGTCAATACTGACACCATGTTCTACAATATAGATCCTAATATATACAGTTAAACCCACTCTATCCCCAATATCTCCAATCTCTACGTACACCCATCTTACTGCATCACTTGCGCATGTGTGTGTCTGTGTATGTTTGTCTCTAGATATCTAATAGCTAAATCCATACATTGTATCTATATATTATATATAATATGTTTGTATCTATATACCCAGGACTTAGACCCTTATTCACCAGGGCTCACTTGAGACTTGCTAGTCGTGCTTCATTATCTGTAATACCAACTCGACCATGCACTAATTAATTTTGATACATTAAATTCATTTACTATTTATTATTATAAAAATAATTTTCGAATATGGTATTGAATTATAGGCTAATAAACGGGTTTATTGTATGAAATATATTATATGTTGAAGTGAAAACATCAAGAGCAAGTTTAACCGATATTGCTGGAATAATTATATTAGTAAAACATCGACGATCCTCGATCGTTTCTGCTTGCTTGACTTGCGATGATCAAATAAGCTTTACTTAAATTCAATTTCTACTGCCAACTATGCACATTAGTCATCAATTTGTATAAACAATTTAATTAAACTTCTGAATTTATATTTTTAAACCAATTAATTTTTTTGTTATCCATCTAATTTCGCAATAGAGCACATACTTTAGTTATATATAGAGGTATATTAATCAGCTTATCTTAATTATTTAGTAAAACAAATTACGAAGCTAATTTACCGTAAAAGAAAGTAGATTATTTTTATAGCATGGTAGTTTGGGTTTCGATAAAGCCGCACGTCTGGAGTTTTGTCGGAGAGACTGAGACGAGGCGTACTTAAAATTTATATATATATTCTTGTGTACGGTGACTATCATCAATTTTAAAGTTACGCAAGTAAAGTTTATTTGAGTGAGGGAATGGGCAAATAGTTTGAGGACAAAAACGAAGCACTACAGTAGGTTGTACTCCATAGCAGTGGGAGGATAAGGCGAAGGATAAGGAGGGAGTAGAAGACGGCTATTGTGAAGTTGTTGAACCCCGTCCCCTAAAGCGGGTTAGGATGTTGCATCACAACGTGCCTAGACTTGGACACAAGGAAATAGAGCTACGGAAAAGCACCCAGTCAAGACGAACCCGAGCTCCGGATGAGTTGAGATATAGTTGAATGTTAGTTAGACTGAGACGACACTCTTGGCCCTCTTTCTCTCCATCTGGAATAGGGTTATGTCTCATGCATAGTTGGCTGCACCGAGGATGTACCTACAGACCATTCGAATGAAAGTTCTCTAGAGCTATTAAGCTGTCTGAGCTTTAGGGTTTTAGCAAAAAGTATGCTGGGAAATGGTCAGTTACGTCTAGTATTCTCTGATAAGTCTTTTTCTTATATATATTTTTTAGTTCTATTTGTTAGCCTCAAGCCAGTTCAAATTGTTTCTAATTTTCCTGTAAACTAATTGATTTTACAAGCAAAACCGTACCTTTCAACGTGCTACATCTCCATACGATAATTTGTTTCTTTAAACTGTTGAGCCAGAGATTGCATAAAAAATAGGACAATTTATAACAATAGTCGTAAAAGCGGATTTTTTTTCGGCCTGAAGATCACAAAATAAACGTGGAAGCAAAAGTTTATCAGGTTTGAAAAATTTTTCGGCTCGGCTCGGCTCGGTATATTGCGATTTCGGAGCTTTAGACGATACGAGAGATATATTTCAGATGTCTCGCGCTACTTCGTGGTCTTCATGACTGAGCTATTTTTTTTTTTTTTACTTTTACTTATAACTTAGACGTATACATTTACTTGGCAATCTGCACTGAGCTGTAAACAAATTGTTGTAAGCTTTTTTTTTGTCGTGAGCTATTTATTGAACTGAGTTCACCGAATGAAATCATTAGATTAAATGAGGAAATAAATTTTGATGTAACAGTAGATTCTGAGGGTAAATTAAGAATTTAATGTCTATTATTAGTGAGTTAAGCCCACTGATAACCTCATTTTATTATGCATTGAATGGTGTAACTATAAATTAGCAAATATATGCGATTGGTTAACTATGTTAACAGTCCCATTGGATCACTGTATAATACACAATTGTCAATATCATAACCTGGGATTACCATGGATGCAACACACAAAGCTAGCTCTCTACTTCACTACCTTTGGGTCATCCACGGATTACCACAATAAACCAGTCGATATATACAGACAATCATACGCAAAATATAACTTTCAAATTTTCACCGATTTTACTTACTCTCGACTGTTTTTCCTGTCGATTAACTTTAATCAATTTTACCTCGTTTATAAACGCTATTATTTCTATTATTCTGTCTGTTTCATAACCGCCAATAGCAATACACCGATATTCATTCAAATTCAATTACGATCAATTTCAAAATATTTTTTTTTTTTTTTTTTACGATTTTTCATGTTCTGCGTATTCATGAAAATGATACAAAAAAGAGTAAATTAATCAATTAATTGATTACATACTTTTAATAAAATCCCGTCTGCAGATACAACAAGTGGATGTGCGAAATTCACTGAAACGTGAAATTAAAAGTTTAGTTTTATTTTTGCTAATTTTGTTTATTGGAGTCCTCTCCTTGTAATAAAATATTTTTTTTATAATTAAGTATAACTTATGAATTATAAATAGGAGTTAGAGTACATAAGAGGGTTGGAAAGCAGCGTAACGGTACTTGCAAAGGAATAAATTGGTCTATAATATTAAATATATTTATATAAACGAAATTATAATATGATGATACAAGTCCCAACAGAAATTTGTAGTTTTCCCCATAACGGACCTCGGTAGAACGTCATACTAAGGGTTGCGACAGCTTGTTAGAGAAGCTCCCTTGAGACGACATGAAACCCGACTGACGACACACCTAGTGCGATTATTCAGACGTTGGGTCATCCAATTTGTATCAGCACAATGCCAAGGACGAGAAAATACATCCCGTGAGAGTGTCAGCGACCCTTAAGGTTTTATTTTCCCAGCAGCCAACCAGACTCACATTATCGTTAACATTTTTATTCGGTAAGCGGGAAACCAAATCCTCCAGTAATATCTTGCCATGGAATTTTATGATACATTTTTTTTTTATATATAAGTGTCTTTTAACATTCCTGTTGGATACGATTAAAATATTTATATGTATATTATTGTATTGCAAAGTGCTCCTTGACCCGAGTGTTATGCAATTGTTACGTTTCGAATTTGAAATCACAGAGCATTCGAGTGCCCGATACTATTTTCCACTCGCTATCTGAATTTACATTCAACAGACCTTGAATGTGCCAATCGAATTGTTATTGCAGGCAAACTTGTGATTTAATTTCTCACTTAATATTCAGATCCTACTTCTCTCGCTATAACTCTCGGTTAATTTGTGCAAATACTCTTGTTTAAATGTCCATTATACTTTATCGCATCTACTTTGAATTTTAAATACATACTAAATATTATTAAACTTTACATTTTTTAATTTTCATTTACATATAGCTGTAATCAAATACAAAGCAAGCTTTTATTTTTATTTTAACTCAGTTTCTGTGTCAATCGAATATGCCCACGAGTATCAATTACAAATTCATGTGAGAGTGGGCAGCAACTTTTCAAATTTAAAAACTTGTGTTATCACAAGTTAAAATTATTCTCGTATCAATAGATTGTTAATTAATCAATGACGTACTGTACGAGCTTTATTAGCACTAGTGTTAAATTATTACTAAAGTGATGAAATTCGTAAAAAAGAATATCATTGGCTCTTGTTTCAGTAAATTAATTATTCAAATACTCGATAAAGTTCCGGAAATAAAATAAAGATTCACGGCCATTGAAACATTTAAAAATAAACAAACTTCTGATACAGTACAGCAGCAATTAATAATTAGACTGTACGTAGGTGTAGATAAAAAAACGACCGTTGGTGTCTATGAATGGAGCTATTTGAAGAGACACAATTTTAAAAAGCGTGCTAAAAATGGATTTAAAATTTTAATTGAATGCTAAAATCGTAATACCGGATTTCCGTTTAAAGCTGTTATAAAAAATAGTCCCGACTTACTTTTTAGAAATTTCGATTGATTGTTTATTTTTTTTTTACTTTTCACAGATTTTTTCAATGAAATATTGTTCTATTGAGATTAAAAACGATTTTCATAAGCAAAAAATGTTTACAGTCGAATAAATATTCATTGAATTCGACCTAATTTATTTGTACGGATACTTGACTACTGAATATCTGTCTGAACGCATAGATACTTGAACTACTTAATAACCTAGCAAGCAAATTTTCGAATTATATCCACCATTAATTTTTTTTATTTACTATTATAATAATAATAATAATTATTAATTCAAATTGTGAATAACGTAAAATCTAGCTTATATTCAAGTTAGATTTTAAGTGGACGTTTTGATATTTCGAGTACACGTTTCAGTTAAAATTTCATATCCACTTGTTAAATATAAATATTTGATATAAAGTACATAGAATATTTAATTAAGCAACTTTAAACACTGAAAAGTAATTAAAATTCTTAAAAATTAATTATTTTGTTTTCTGTTTCAGGACAATCTCCGATTTGTCCTCATCGAATCTCGACGGGTAAGTCAACAACTTTAATTAATTATAAGTAAAAAGTTACGTTACGTTTACTATAATTAGATAATAATAGAAATATCAATTAGGGAAAAGTAGGTCAGGCAATTTGAAATTTTCTCCAATTCATCTCAAGTTTTGGTCCGACTTTTTTTATTTATTTTTTGTTTTTTAGTTTGAAACCAAAAGTTATCGCAGAGTGCATGTACATATAAATACACACTCACACTGTACCGTGCACTTCTGGCGTTCTCTGGTTGGCTACCACCCGACGGAATACCAATTTAATTCCTTATTCCTTTCGCGAAACTAATCCAGTTAATGCTAAACAAACAGTCGTTCCTCCTTACATTTAATGCCAAACAACCTCGTAGATTAATATAAACCGGATGCCCCTCTTGTCTTTCCTTTTCTTAATTATATATATTTTAATTAAATCCTTTTTTATTAAAAAATAAAAATTTAAAATCAGAGTTTATGTCTCTATTATCTGTAGGAGCATCATAATATCATATAGCTGCTCTTAAATATCGATTGAAACATTATATTGACATTTTATTTTTATCCAAACTATTAATAGTATATTATGGAAAGATAATTTATCGGTTGGTGTTTAAATACGAGGAATCTTGTTCCCTTTTAACCAGCACCAGCACCAGCACCACCGGGGTTTATATTCTCTCGATCGCCTTTCACATAAACCCTCTACTAGAAGCCCCTTCTCTGCAGAGTTCCTCCATTCCATCCTCGTGTAGCTAACGCCTGGAGGTATGCACCAGCTTACAACTCGCTAGTGTTTATCTTTAGCTGTGAGCTTTTGTGTTTGAACAGCCCTTCCCGGTCTTCCTGGCTGCACACTGCCCTCAAACATGTTTTCCGACACGATATTTCCACTAGCATATACACTGAGTCAGTCTCGGTTCCCCATCGAGTCTATACATACACATACACATACACATACACATTCACAATCACATGATTCTGCTGGGGAAAGAGAACGAGATGGAAAAGGTTCGGCTGCACTACTCGGGAATTTCGAGAGCAAGAGAAAAACTTTCGGTATATTTATTTAGTTTCTTTATACAAAGTTTGCAGATTGCCCACCGGCTAGTTGTTGTTTAATCACTGCTCTCTGCTGCTCCAACGTTATTCCGAAGATAATTTACATTTCCCTTTTTACTTTATAGAGAGTTTAATAAAATAAAATACCAAATAAACTTTAAATAAATAAATACACAACAACAACAACAACAACAGTAACAGTAACAGTAACAGTAACAGTAGCAGTAGCAGTAACAGCAACAGTAAGGGGTAAAAAAAGTAAACAAATAAAAAAAGAATAAAAAATTATGCTCGGGAGTTCGTTCAACCGATAAATTTGATCTGCGCCGTTCAATCTCTGATGAAAAACTCGAGCGTTTATCTTGTAACTAATCGATCGACTATAACTCATATCGAACGTTAACTCTAGTCAATATTTGGTCATTATATTACAAACTATCGATATTATATGTTCGACAATATTTATCCAAACTAAATATTCTGTCATATTAATCTTTATATTTATATTTTATAAATAATCCCTCTATTATTTACTAAAATAAATAGTTGAAATTCAAATATCACAAATACATTTTCTATTCAAACAAATCAACAATTGTCCTATTAATTTACACGAGTCTTGATTAACGTTCGATGAAAAATAAATAAAAAAAAAGAAAATCCGTTTGTTCATCATTTGCTTCAGATTGTTAATATGGTTTAAACAAAAAGCTGCGTCAATAGAGTGACAACAAAGTGAATTGTAGAAAAAGTCAAAAATAAAATAAAATGAAAGTAATAAAATGAAATAGAACAAAACGAGAAGGAAAAAAATAAAAAAATAAAAATTAAACGCCAGGGATTGAACGAAATACATCGGGAGCCAAATGAAAAGTCGAGAGTTTTCGAGCGAGAGTGTACGCGGTATTTGCGAGCTGGTTTTTGCAATTAGCGATATCGGGTACGCCACCTGACACGCGGTTGGTGAACGTCGCACACTCAGAGCAGTTACTGCTACTGGACGGGAACGATACACTGGTGTGTTGCTACCACTACTGTATCACCTCGCACCCCCAACGCCCGCGGCCGCTGATCTACACTCGAATTTCTGGCGTTTTGCCAAATTTCCCTACATTATATACACAGAAATATATATATATATAGGTATCGATGCCCAAGGGGAGCTGATGGATAGCCAGAATTATCAACTATTTTTATCGATATTTCAGTGACCCTTTTACCCGTGTAACTATTCAAACAAATATTATTTTTTTAATTACTCTTAGAAATGTAAAACTTAATTTTTGACCCTCCCTTTTATCTATCTTTAGTTTTTATTTTCAGCAATAAAGATAACAAAGCGAGTTAAATATATAGAGTCGAGTAGAGAATCGAGTAGAGTCAGGTGGTAGTGGTGGTGAATTTAACGGGCACAGGAGCCAAAAGATATGCGCTTGGCAATTTTAATCTTGTACCCCGAGCGGAGTGGCTTGAGCGCCAAATAGCGACTGGTTTTTTAGCTGCTCTCTAACCCGAGGGCCGCTGCGGGTTTCACTGTAATACATCGATGCCGCCTGGTGTACTCGACTAGATTGCCTTCGTAAAATACAACACTCTACTTTTATTTTTTCATATTTTTTTATTTTCTGCTTACTATTTTTTTAACATTCACATATAGTTTTTTAAGTTTTACGCCCGCGGATTTAATTTTATTGCTGCGATCAATTAATAAATGCTAGACAATAACTTACCAGTACTGAGAGTTATTTTAATAGTAATGGTATTTTTATTCCATAATAGCTGAATAAGAGAGCATTATATATAACAAATAAGTGGAGAAGGAATAAATTTGGTGCTTGAGTAAGAGGGATTTGTTTTCCGCGTGTCAAAGCAAGTAAAAGGAGATTCTGAAGAATATTAGTTTTTTGTGAAAATACTTACTACTTATTTACACTCAAGAAAAATTTATAAGAAGCAAAAAAAAAATAAAAATAAAAATAAGAGTAAGAATAAGAATGAGAATAACAAGCTGAAGGAGCGGGGGATGAATACAAAGAAAGAAAAATACTGAAAGAAAATGTATATCACTGAAAACATGGAAAATAAAAAATTTACAAAGATTAGATTGTACAAAGAATCCGAATTTTCAACGAGTACTTACGTTTCTGAAAGAAAACGTGAAATAATTCTATTTTTACGTGCATTTGTTTTTTGCGATATATAAAATTTATATTAAACTTCCGTTCTGTCATTACTACCATCATTATTATTATTGTTATTGGTATGTTTGTTTATTTATTTACTTTTTTTTTTCAATCAATAGCTGCTATTTTGAGCTGTCATGTACAATTCTATTATTATCTTTTATTTAATCGGCAAGATCGTATTGGAAACTCAAGTGACAGCAGAAGTTGCTCATGAAATTTGATTCCCTTTCTCTTTCAACGGGTTGCAGGGCAAAGAATAAGTCACAGCACTTGTAGCTCAACGTCCGTTGATTCTTTTCAAATTGCTGAGAAGTAAAAATAAAAAAAACGTTTTATTTATATAAAAACCGATCGAGATATTGAACGACACACTAAAGAGCCGACATAGAACGCGACTGGCACTTTAACCCGATTTTCTTGGACCTCTCCGGGCGTCCGCAGTTTCCTCTCTTTACCGTCTTTCCCCTTTTATTATCGTATCGACAGTTCGCCGAGGTTATTTCCGGAAGACTATGTTTTTTTTTTCTTTCTATCGCCAGGACCTTTCTGTCATGCCTCGTTTACTTCATCTCTTCATCTCTTCATCATCTTCACGGGAGTTACTCACCCCACGATTAGAACCCACTCAAGTGTAATTGGTTATACTAAACAAATACATAATCCTATACATTAATTCAATTCTCGTTAAAGTATATATTTTTTTTTTTTTTTTTTTTTTTTTTTGAGGATTAAATTAAAGAAAAAATCTAAAATTTCCTGATAATAAAATGTTGGGTTAAAAATGAGATAATTAGTAAAGTACTTGGGCAGTTTATCAAAAGTCTGTCAATACTGTAATTATTAATGGGCGTGTGATTTAAAATAAATTACCGTGACTAATGATCAGATTAATTGGATGAGATACTTAAAAATATAATAATAAAATTTATGAGACGGAATTGTCAGCGGCCTTATCGGCTCGAGGCTCACTGAGTTACTATTAATTAAGAAGTAATTAAACAGAAATTAAATTCAGCAAACGCATATATATATATGTATATATACCACAGTTGAGTGGACGGCAGCTTAACTTGACAGTTTCATTATTTCGAGTTGTACAATCGTTCCTACGGCAGTTATCTAAAGAACAATGTCAATATTGAATAAGACGTTAATTTAGTGAGTGAAGATACTCAACTACGGCTTCAACTGCTTCTGTTTTGCTGCAGCTTCTGCTTTTGCTTCGACTCTATTTCTGTTTAAAATTAAATTCAACTGACGGTGAATTCTCTTGTAAAATCTTGCACAGTTACTTAAAAATCAAATACTAAATTTATTATTCATTTTTCTAGATATAACTGTGCTAGTTATTTAAAGTTATCAACTATTAATGACCGTTAATGGCTCTTGGAGAGGATTTTTCTTAAATAGTTAACGTTTCGAAAATCGATCAAGTAAAAGCTTTTTTCAAAGAATTATTAAAACGTGGATTATCACAAACGGGGCTGAAAAAAAAAATAAAAAAGAATGAAATAAGGTCAAGTGACCGGAAAATAAAAAAAAAATTATCTGGCTGCTCATGTGCGACATGACATCGGGTGACAAGAGGTTTCACCGTAAATGGAGGCCACGATCCCGGTTACTAAAACTCAACTTGAAATGTGTCCAAATGTTATCGAGAATCAATTCGAGAGTCAAATATTAAACTTTTCACTCGAGAATTTAGAAAAATTTCTTAAGATGAAATTTATTTTTTTGTTCTAAATAGTTTGCTGTCTGATGTGTCAAAAGAGTTGGCTGTGAAATAAAGTTAAACAGTAGTGTAGTGTAGGTTAGTTAAAACAGTTGGACAAGAAGTTGGCGAGAGTCCAGCTCATTAGGAACAAGACATTTACAGAGACACTCTCTATTATCGGGGAATATATAAATATATACATATATATACATAGCAATCGAGGCGTCAGTGGTTATATTTCGGAAATGAAAGGTAGCATTAACTTTTTATTAGGCTTAAGGAGGTTAGAACGAGCTGATGAGAAGGAAAATGAGAATAGGGGTGAGGGCTGGGGAAGATATAGGATAACTTGTAACGCAAAAGCGTTTCTGATGCTCAGGTACCCATGAGGCCCGTTTAGGTGTTACCAGTAATTGGAAACTCTTGCTTAATTATCTCACAGCCACTGTCACCACTACTGGCTTCTTGTTCAACTGGTTTGTGGCATACCGTCGGTATAGTATAGTGCGTATATGTATATAGTGTTTCTCTCTGCTGTACTGCTGAGAGGCATATAGCTGTAGTAGTTTAAGTGTACGAACGTATAGCCTCGTCATTAACAGCAAGACACTTGGGGTCGCGAGGGCTTTTCGAGGGTCATGACACGAGAAGAGCAACCCTACCTCTATATGCTTCATTTGCTAAAACCCTTACTCCTATTTCTGTTCCTCTTTCTCTTACTCTCATTGAGAGCTCCCCGACCTCGATTTTCAACGCTTTACGATCCGTTAATTTCCACCGCAGATCTCAAGTTCTAACATTTCGCCTTTTCCTTAATCAAATTCACTGATTTACTTTTTTTTTTTTTTTTTCGAACAACTTTAATAGGATTAACGTCATTACGGGGGTTATTTCATTTTATATATATATATATATAATTGTTTGAGAGCCATAATGATGTTTTTTGTTTTAATTAATTGTAAAATATTTTGGCAAAAAATAAAAAATAAACATAAAATATGGTCAATATTTTTTTCAATTTAGTAATTGGAAAAAATAACAGGGACCAAAAAGTCAATGAAATTACGGCATACCAGGAGTTTGTTCGTTAACAAAGAGTCTTTTGAAAGCAGTGAGTTTTCATTGAGTGCTTGAACTCTCTCGGCGGTATGTTCAAGTGCAAGGATGCCTTGGAGAGACTATTGCTATTGCCAGCCAGCTAAAAAAAGCTCCAAAGAATGTAAGAAAAACTAAGCTGAAGCTGAAGCTGAAAGAGAAAAAAAAAGAAAAGAAAAGAAAAAAAAGGAGTAACAGGATAAAAGGAGGGTCTAAAAAAGGAACAGAGCCTCGGTTGCTGGTCTAGACTGCTGAAGAATGCCGGAAAGTGGATAGTCGTATAGTCGGATGGCTGGATAGCTGGATGGATCAAGTGGGTACATAACCTAGTGGATGGACAGGTACGCTAAGGGGTAGATCGGTATAAAGCTATACCATCAAGCTAAACTACTTTGGCTGGAGCACGGCAAAGGCTACAGAACCTTGAGTGCTACCCGCTTGTTCTATAATCCAATAGAGATCGTAAGACCTTCTCAAGCTACATTCAATGCAGGTATATCCTCTTCAACGGTCCATCCTCCTAAATACACACACTTAACTCTATCCCAATAAACTAACCTTTCTGTCATACACGTGATACGCTAATTTCAATACTATACTATCTAATCATTACTTTTTTTGTTTTTTCTCTAACAAATTATCTGATAAATTAAACAAAGCAAATAGAGATAATTAATCGTGAAAATTTAGTGATAATTTATTGAATAATGTACGTACGCAAAACGTAGCTAGTATATTATCTGAGCGCTCTCAACTGGTTCTTTGGCAGTTAAAAGCACAAACACGATTATCGTTTTGTTAATGACACGTCAGCCATTATGCCGGAATATAAGCACCACCAGCAGCTAAATGCAAGGATAAAGCGACGTGCGGCAAAAGGGGTTTAAGCTGTCACGGGCAGAACCGATTTCTATTCCTGGCCTGTGACAACCTGAGCAAACAGTGTTTTTTTTTTTTTTTTCGGCTGACGTGTCACGTCATACTCGCTCGTTTATTCAACTCACCCTCATACCTGCTGCTAAGCTATTCATTATTTATATAAACGCCGCTTTATCACATATTTTATTATAACAGTCTCAATTATGTTTTAATACCATCAATTTAACTAACATTATTTTCTACCGACATTATGTTATTATTTTCATAAATTTATCAGCTGTCACTCTATAATTTATAAATTTATTCACATTCTTTCATCCATCTATCTAAATCACATGATTTCTATTATTCATTCAATGATTATAGCTTCTTTTCATGGTATTATTATATTCGAAAAGAGTCAATAAGTGTGTAGATAAAACAGAAAATTTCTACTCTTATCAATGGACGGCAAGCCGATAAGACAGAAATTTTTCAATTTGATTCCTTCTTTATCAACTGCTACTGCTGATAAGGCCATCAGAGGATCCATGGGTTAACTGACTTGCCATCCGCAAGTAGAAACCCGACAGAAGGAAACTTGACATCACGACAGAGCTTTTGACAATAAATACAACCCTCAAGTATTGATTATTTATTTTTCTACTTCAAATTTATTTATGACGTAAAAAATTATTTAATGGATATTAAATGTCGTAGTTTTTTTTATTTATTTATGAAAAAAGCTTTAGAGACAAAGTTCAATTTAGGAAAATAGATAAATAAAAAAATGCCATGATAATAAATTTTTTCCAGTATCAACGCAAAAGCAATAGCTATAATTTACGTGTCACCTCATTCGGTCTTTTCGAGTTACGTTCTATTACGTTAAGATATCTTACGACTCGATATCTCTCTCGGTTGATTAACTCGCTGCATTTTTCCTAGCTTTTCTTTTATGACCCTTTATTATTATATTTTTTTTTTAACTCTATAAATGATAAACTTTTGTGTACTTTGTCCTTTTTACTTGACTTATTACAAACTTACTTTTTTTTCGGTCGCTTACAGAATTTTTTTATGTCTGACTATTTTTTGCCTCAACTACTTACACAAAAATACTTTAAAGCTCAAAGAAAATGATTTAGCTTTTGAATATTGTCTGAGTAATTCGTTAAGTATTTAATAATAATTTTTATTTTTTATTACAAAACTTTTTTTTAAAGCCATTGTTTGATGAAAAAAGTGAAGGAACTCAACGTGATATGATATAGAGGAACAATATGGCGAAGTAATTGTTGTGTTGGCTGTAGGAAAGTTTAAAATACTTGAAGGCATCTGAAAAAGCGAGTAAACGAGGAAGGAAACGTTCTAGAGGTCCTATAGTGTCGGATTACCACTGGTATTGTGAAGTCCAGACGCAGTTGTATAAAGGATGGCAAAAGAAGAAGAAAAAGTAAAAGAAAAAAAATAAAACGTACGGAAGAAGAGATGGTTTACAATAAAGAAAAAAAGGAAATGAAAAAAAGAAAAAGTTATCAGAAATACCGAAAAGAGAGTCCAATACCATCTATTCTATTTGAAGGTGGAGTGAGAAGAATGAGGTGAACCTGGCTGGCTCCTCCGTCTACACCGAGTTCACTTTCGAGACGTAGATATCGAAAGTAACGGAGGAAGAACGAATGAGAGACACTAGGGATCCAGAGGAATCCCACTCTACCCATTTTTATTTAGCTTTTTTTTTTTTTTTTATTATTTTATTTTTATTCTTACATCTACGATTTATTTCATGAATCACAAGAGCTTGCAGGAACTCAGTCGTGCGGAAAAAATTTTATATCTTATGACAAATTGATCGCTCGAGAGATACACCAAGATCATGTAAGAATATTCTGATACTGCTGTTGTTTATTCGTACCTTTATTGATTGTATAAATTTATAAGTCTGGATAAATTTAAATATCAATAAAATATATATTATATATAGATATATAATTTACGTGTCAAAATAATTATACACATTGAGCGAAAATAGTAACGGGGAGGAGACACGCGACGACATTGCGTCGGTCATACTTGATTATTACGCGGCTCTACATATTTTACATGACAATACAATCAGCGCAATTCACTCGCTCGCCATCATATATATATCTGCGTTCTATGCTGTGACTTTTGGTTACGAATTATTTATTTCCTCAATTTTGTTCCCAAAATTAATTCAATAAAACAAAAAAATCCACAGTCACGCCTCCAAAAACTGCACGCTAATTTTAAATTTATACAAAAAATCAATTAAAAACAGAAACAAATAGACAACTAATAAACTTCTCTTAAGCAAGTAGTATTGTATCATATCAGGTGTTTTTTTTTTTTTTTTATGAAAAAAAAAAAATTATTCAGTTGAGGGGTGAATAAGTTGTATAAATTGAAAACATTTCCAGGCGAGTGAGTTTTGACAGCTGGGCCGGGAACAAAACATAAACTTTTTATTTTTGAAAAACCTGGTAAATTGCAATTAAAAGTTACCAGTAAAATGACGTCGATGCTTGTCATGCAAGCGAATAAGCCCGGAAAACAAAAACCAAACTCGAAAATTAAATTCGAAAGCGTTGTTTGTGATCTCCCGTCACTGCCACCAGCATCTGCATGCATGCATTGATAGCTTACAATCAAAAGTTTGTTATTAATTCTCAACATACCCACCAAAATACCGTTACAAGTGACGAATTTTAATGTATTAATGAACACAGTTAGATTATTCAATTAAACAGAATATATAATAACAAGGGAGCTTTTAAGAAAGGAAGTATATAAATTATAAAGGAAACATTATCTGTTGCGGGTCTTAAATCCAATTACAGTTGAAACTAAGTGACGTCACGTATCCATCAGAAGCCGCTCCGAGTACTGGTTCTTTCAGATGCCTCGGACTAGTTTATTGGATAACAATTACTCGAGCAGTGTCTATTTGTCGGTATCTCACCTCTCTTCTTCTCTCACTCCCCTTTATCCGTTGGAAACAACCAAGGGCTAAGGAGCCGGGAAACTCTTAACGTGTTATCTTTCTCTTGGAGGATCTCCGATGTCGGCGTCCTGAAAGCCTCGATCTGTAATCTCACCCTAACCAACAACCATCACTCGACTCGTATACTTATCGACCAGTCTCTCTTCCTAATTGTATTCTTTGCTCAACGTCTCTCACCATCAGAGCGATTCTTCTTGTTCGTTACTTATTAAGTATTTATCGATAATTACTTTCGTTTCATCATTTATTATTATTTCAATCAATACTTGAAACAAACCTAAAAATAATCAAATTTACTGCTTCTTTATAAATATTTTTATTTTTATTTTTATTTCTATTTCAATTCACCCCTCGGCAAATTCGAACGCGTGCTGTAGCGAATGTCAACTCGACAACTCATTAGTCATTAGAGTGTTGTGAGGGTAGTGGGAAATAATTCAAACGGGTGTAGTCTAAAAGGTGTTGAGATTACAGCGGATTATTTTTCCCGTGTAATAAAATTTGTGCGTTAATCAATCAGCTGAGGGAGACGGACAATTAATGCGTCATTTTGAAGGAAACTCAACGTGGCGCCTCAAACCCCTTGCTCACCAGAAGAGAACGGAGAATTAGACGTGAATTTCTTTAATCAGTCAGTCAGTTTGAGCTTTAAAGAGTGGGATAGAGACGGCGTGATTGTGCTCGGCAGATAGGATGTAGCAAGCGGATAGAAATTACCGGAGAGTTAAATGAATCGCACAAGTGAGTCTGACAGGTGATTTTTTAATAACTGAATTCTTGCTATAAAAAAACAATAACTCAGACATCTATATTAAAAGTATAATAACATTGTAATTTTTCATAATATTATAACGGTGACTTTGGTCATTATTTACCAGACAAATAATCGTCTGGTCAATCTTTACTAAATTGCTATGGTCTACGCTCGTTACATAATCCCAACAATTTAAGGTCCTTTCAAAAGCCATAATAGCAGAGGCGAGCTATGTGGAGTGTGAGTGCCAGACGTCTGGCATATAAATGTATATATATATATAGAGAGAGAGTGTGTAGATATTTTCCCGAGCCATCATCATTATCATTACAGAGCCACGAATCCCTCTTTTATGACAATATCATACAGATAATTTGATAATCTCTAAATCTAAATAAACAGGAATAATTTGTTTCCAGTATAACCAGATATTCAGTGATAGTCGACAACCATCACACCAGTCTACTCCAAATTGTTATTCACACATTTGTTTATTATATATATGTGTATATAACGATGAACATTATGTCGAATATGATTCCTGGCAACAAACACATTACAACAACAGTGCTAGACACACGTGCTCCACTAAATATTCCTCGGTATCGTTGATGATAGGGTGTAAACGTCAATAAACTAAATCCATATACTCATCAGTTATTCTATTTACTCTTCATTATTCGCCACGATTGGTATACCAATATTATTTGGTATTATTTAGTGCCATTGCGTGTTACAGAGTATCGAGTGCCAAAAAATTTAGCTCAATGCGCTTACTCACTCGACCAGATGAATATTTATTCTCAGTGGAGTAGAGGTAGACGATGGTTAAAATGACGAGTAAATTTTCATTAAATTGAAATTCGTCCATTATGTTAATGGGGTAGTTAAAATCGATGATGACGTACCTTTTAACCAGCAGTAGCAGCAGTGGCACCATCAGAAGCTGCGAGTAAGTGAGCCAAGGAGGTGAAACTATCCGTACCACACCAGAGAAAACAAGCCCAAACTTTCATGGATTAGGCTCTGAGGATTGAAGAGTCTAGCAGCAGTGAGAGAGCATGAGAGAGAGTAAGGGAAGAGGAGGGCTTACGAGTCCTAAATGGGATTTGCGCCATTACCCCTAAATTCTTTTCAGTTTGCCCCAGTTGGCTTGGGTAGCTAAGAGACACGCTTCCCTCTTCCTCTTCCCCTTTCTTTTTATTTTTTTATTTTTTACTCTAGCTTTCGAAGAAGTAAGCAAAGTCTTCGCCGGTCTTACAACACGAATATTAAGTCAAAGTAGTAAGTTAGTCCATGCAGAGAAATCCATTTACGACTTTTTAATGTCTTCTTCTTCTTCCTTAACTTTTTCTTCTTCTTCTTCTTCTTCTTCTTTTTGCTTCTCCTTCTCCCTTTTTTTCATATTTTTCTTTTCCGACATCAACCATCGAGATATATTTGTCTAAATAAGAAAAAAATGCTCATCTACAATTATTTCGCGTGCCTATATAAGACAAAAGTCAAATAAATTCTCGACGCGTTTTCCTCCGGAGGCTGGGGATCCGGGACTCGGGTAGGTTTTTGTAGTGATGGCGATAAATCAAGGATGATGATGGTAGTAGAACTACTGGTGTGTCTCTGTGACGGTACCAGTCGGCGGATGGCAAGGACGGAAATACACTGGTGACTGGTGAGAGAGTAGTCTCTAGATTGCAGAAGCGCGCCACTCGGTAAGTCCGGTGGCAATAGTAATTAAGAGCCCGGCAGGCCGGCAGTGCCCTCTTCAAGGCAACGCTACTGAATTCGGAAACGAGGGTAGATGTAATTAGGATGAGTTGTGATGCCGTTGGCTAGCCCCTTAATTCCTTCACGAACCCCATCCTCTACCCAGCAACCTCTAATATATATCTATGTTGAGAGCACATAGCACTTTGAAGCTACAGCTAGATGTGTATCTCGCGGAGAATCCCCTGCTAGCACGTACAAACACCAGCTTGATTATTATCGTCATCTAAACTGAGCTTGATTGTTCCAGTATTGGATCGAAGCGTTACCCGCTAATATTGTCGAATGCCAAGCAACATTACTCTGCGGTTTAATTGTCACCGGGATTAGTATTAATGGAGTACAATACAACTTCTATACGTAATCTTAAAGGATAATTATTTAAGGTTTTGAATAATTACATCTTTTACGAGCAACAATTATATCTTTAGGGGCTCTCGCCATTGACTTGAAACTTTTAACAGCCACAATCAATTCAAATACCTAATTATTAAATTACATCCCCAAAGGGTAAAACAACAATTTCTGATTGTAATCAGCAAATGGCTCCCCAGATACTGAATTAATAATAATCGTCTTGGGGTTCAATAAAATCGTTTGAATATCGCGTGTATAAAGTTTGTAGATGAAACAGAGGATAATTTACGCACAGCTACAGAGAAGCTAAAGATCCGAATTTAAAAGGTACATAAGCTGAGTGAGTAAATGTGGGCGAATGAGCAAGTTGATAAACGAGGATGAGAGGAAGGTAGATGGAGAGCTTTTGCGAGGGTGGAAATGACGTGTCACTGAAGTCATTAGCTCAGACGCCGTGGGGCGTTTTAATCCAGTTATCCTTGGGCGTATCGCCCCAGCGTTTATACGCCGCCAACCTTATATTCTAATCGCGAGTGGCACCCTCAGCTGAGTATGTCCCGGCGACGCGGTCCCGAAGAGTGGCCACCCAGCATTACCCGGGTCAAACTAACATTTCAATGACCTGAAAGCCATCGAATCAAATCTCATTGTCCCTCGAAAATTTTCACAACTTTCTCTTCCAAAGTCGACATACACATCCTTTTAACGTGTAATTGGTTATTAGGCTACTGTATATATAGATAGGGTTTTTTTTTTTTAACTTCAAGTTTAATTTCATTGAATGATGAGATTGGCTAATCCATTAAACTACAACCAGAGAAAACTTTAACTGACGTACTCAAATAATTAAAGCGACAGCATTACACCAGAGTAGAGCACTCGGATAGGTTGAACCATACATCCGCCGGAAGACCAACGCTATTGCCAAGAATGTAGCCGGGGGATATATGGAGGTAACCAAAAGACGAGCAGTGAATACGAGAGAATGCCGTAGTAACAGCATACTAGAAACCTAGACTCGGCTCTACTCGAATCTACTCTACTTTAGTCGACTAGACTAACTCGCGAACCAGGTAATTTCTATAATTGCGGGTTAATGCATTTAGTCGAGCGCACATGGCATTACTAAGACTCAACTTCCAAGAACGTGCGATACCTACCGACCACAAACTTGCTTCCTGTCTTTCGTATAGCTGGCTTGAATGAGATATCTCTCAGTATACCCATTGTCGTTTAATTCAATTAGTATAACATATTTACACCATCCGCTGGCTATCCGTAGCAAATTAACGTCCAACTTTTTCAGTGTCATTTTTTTTTTTAATAAGAGAAATAATGAAAAAAAAAATGAATAAGTATTTAAATAGTTGTGAAAAATAATTTGAGCAAGTAACCTAATGCTTTTAGTGACATAATAACATCGAGGTTACTTCTTACTCACCCTTAATACTTAGAGGATAGCAGAGGGATCTGGTGAGCACCGAGTTTCCTTACTCGGGAGAATGAGCTGAGAGTCCCGGTCTGGTCACGCAAACCTGCCAGATAGTCAAGTAGTCTTGGTTGTGAGCTTCACCCACTAGCATCTGCATTCCTAGTCCCAACGAGCCGCAAAGGAATTCCAATTTTAAACAAAAGTTTCCTGACGGTGGTGGTAACCTTCCCTCTGTCGTGCCCTCTCACTCTCGCCCACTTTCCAGGATTCTGTCTACGCTTTCATGCATACTGAAACTCGCTTCTGTCTTTTATCTCAAGCGAATCCACTTGAATTTTTTTCTCTATATTTTTATTTTACCAACACAATAACGAGAATATTCTCGCAAGCACTCCTGAGAAGAACCAAAGAGAGGTCACGTCCTCTGGTATTTGCTTTCATGAGATCGCTGCTGTTGAGTTTAACAAATAAAAATAATAATCATAATATAATAATACTAGTAGTAGTAGTAGTAGTAGTAGTAGTAGTAGTAGTAGTAAGGGTACTAAGAATAAGAGAAAAATATGAAAGCAGTATTACGCCGGCGACTAAATGTATCTAAGTGGTACAATAAACAATACCGTAATCCATAAATCCCCAGGAAAACGCCCCACAGCACGCTCTATTCAGTATATTGAGCTTCAGCTATAACATCACGAGATACACACGCTCGTCTGTTGCAATATCGATAAAACATTGATCGCCAATTCGTGCCTAAAGCCGGTTGTCTAGGATTCATGATAATGATAAGCGTTATTGGTGTGAGAGCTAAACGCATCTAACCACGCAGTGTCCATATGCTTGCTAACTACACATCTCTGTACATTAACCTCTCCTTAATCTATAAATCCATACACAGATTCGAAACTCTGCACAGTAGTGGTGGCTGAAGAGGATGATGACGATGAATAAGCACAAAAACTCAATACCCGTCAAAGTATTATCCCGACTATATACTATTTGTATCAACTCATGCTTATTGAAACGACGTATTGCAGTAGAAAATTTTATTTAAATTAAAAATAAAAATGTCCCGTCTGGTATTTTGATTGCTCGAGTCTGAGCTGAGTGATATATCTTAATCCGTGAATCAATTCCTTAAAATCCCTGATATACCAGCATTAAACTCTTGACGTTGTATACGTTTCATTTAATGAGAGGAGAGAAAACTCGCCTTATTTTTAAGCTTTTATTTATAATTTTAATAATAATTTTCCTCCTTCTTCTTTTATCCCGATAAATCCCGAGATACATAATAGCCAAAGCTATTTCAATGAAATATTGCAGCGAGGCATAAATGTCTTTTATGAATTTTATATGATATCATGAATGCAATGAATATTTTAAGATGAATAATTTATGATTCTGTTGAAAGTCAGTTTTCGGTCGATTATTTTACTTGCCAGTATATAAGTATATATATATATTCAATATAAGTAAAGAATAAGAGAGAGTGAGTGAATAAGTGAGAGGGAAAGAGGTAGAAAGTGACTTAAAGGACTTCTGGCTGCTCGGTAGATCAAAAGCATGGATCGTTGAACGCACAGGCGACGAATTGGCAAACTCGCGATGGATGGAGCAGTAATTATCATGCCCTGGAGCTCCAACGGGAAGATTCGCGGAGCTCTGCGACTGCCAGAGACGGATGGCGGAAGATCCCGAGTGTAAGCGAGAGGCCGACGGCAAAGCGAAGAGCAGTGGGAGGTGTTTGAAACAGCACTGGTGCAAAATTCACAATCTAATCCAACTAAGCAAATTAATCCGGCTTCCCGGCCGCTCGTACTCAACTCCGATGGTCCCTTCGCCCGTTTCTGCATTCCCAGAAACTTAGATCAAAGGGAATGTTGCGACCCTCCCTCCATCCATCCCTACTTCAACTTCCTATACACTACCACTCGCTCTTTCATTTCGGCTTCCTCCTTCATCTTTACTACCCTCTTGCTCGCTCGCTCACTCACTCGGGTTTTAATCTCACCCTACGTGTCCTTATTTTCCGGCAATATCGTCCCTTGCTGTCAACCTACCACCATTTCTATTCCATTGCTACCTATCAGCTTCCTGTTTTACTTCCTCCCCCAGTGGCTAAAAACGTTTCCGGTATTGGGCTGCTTCACGTCACGATAAATTTACTCAGCACGTATCGCTGGTTATCCGAGTGCTTAATTTTTTCTTTGTTTCATTCTTTCAATTCCCCCAGCTCTAGTCTATAAGCCTCCAAGTCTCCAAACCTCCAAGCCTCCAAGCCTTCAAGCCGTCTCTATTTACGAATTCAGTCACTCATACCAGATATTTTGACAATGGAATCAGTGTCATGTCTTAGAGATACGTTGAGAAACTGAATAGCATTAGGATGATGATATAAACAGTGGAATGGCGTTAGAGACGGCGCCCGTTGATTATCCAACCCGTAAACACGAGCGCATCGTTATCGATTGGGCCAACAATCTGTTGGGTTCCCAACCCTATGTACACATACATATACACATACAAAGCAATATATATATATATATATATATCTTGATCTCCTTCCACCCTTTGCCGCCTACTCGCGCGTCCCCTTCCGCCATATTGACGCAATACAGTTTCACAGTTGCATAATGAATGGTTTGCTAATGACCCTACGGAGGTTGCGGAAACCGCAGCAGAGGATAGCGGGACCCAGGGTTCAAGCACTTCCGGCATCAAACATGTACTAACGTTATACGCTCCATCCGCCAGTTGCTTTTCGCAACAACTTCTCTCCCGCCTACCTCGCGTTCAATATACAAATCTAACCGGATTTTAATGTTTGATATTTGTACGAGGCGCTGGGGAAACTTGGTAAATATACACTCTCCACCCACTATCTATTGATTAACAATTTTTTTAAACCTTTATTTCTGCTAATATTTACTATTCTCAAATATTCCAGAAAATATTGTCAATCCATTCTTGGTTTATCAAAATTATTTTTATTTCTGTTACAGTACCAACAAATACTCGGATCCTGAGCGACTGACCACCACCCTGACTCGTCACTGTAAGTTTATCACTATTTAATTTATCATAAATTCTTTTTTTCCACCCAATTGGCTTTAAATAATTTCTACATGCACATAAATATATATATAGATAAGAGCTTTTGTTATAGCCGGTTATAAATAACAGATTTAATCACTCAGAAAAGAGTTATTTAGCAATTTGTTAGATTGGATCCCTCATATATTAAATAGTTGTCTCGAAAAGATCCAAGAAGTGGGTTTACATCCCAGTTAAATACGGTCGTAACGTCAGGATGCGGAGTTTGAGAATGGCTCTAAAACGGCATTTGGGGCCTCCGCTCACAACAGCAATATTCCGCAATGCCGCTTTTGGGGTGGATTCACTTGCCAGCTATTTTACAAATTAAGACCAAACGATCTTCTCAATTATAAACCCAAATGTTACATTTTACTATTTCGCACAAAATGACAGAACGCACTGTCTAGTGTAAAATGTATCATGTATCATATATCATGTATCACATCCTTTGGCAATGCAACCAGTCTAGATACTCCTCTCTGTACTCAGAATCTTGCATCAACGTGTATATTTATCAGAAGTTGTAAAGCAACCGCGAAGCGACCGCACATCAAACTGACAACCAACTTTTAGATGCTCGTAACCGCTCGTGCTCCTTATACATTAATTTACCTTTACTCGCTTAAGTAATTAGTCTGAGACTGGTGCTGTCGTCGAGAACTGATGTTCACTCTATGCCATCTATTCAAGATAATTCAACTTATCTAAATAGACATATTTACTTGCGGTTACACCGAAATACCTCAGCAATCATGAATTCTCTTACGGATTTCTCGTATTTGTCAAGAAGATCCTCAAAAAATTTAATTATACATTTTAGCTCTGTTTACTTTTATTTTTTTTTTCAGAAACGTAAATTGTGTTACACAATTGGCAATTGTGTGTTAAATTTAAAAAAGTACTTTGTTGGTATTTTTTGCAAGTGCGAAACGAGAAAATCAAGTTAAGGGCGCGAAAAAAAGGGTGTGTTGGGAAAGTGGTCTCTTTGCGAAAACAGCCAGAAAAAAAAATAAGTCCTGAAACACAGAAGAAGGAAAAACCAGGTATAAAGTAGAGTACGAGGATTGGGACAAAAAGAAATTAAAAAATATAAAATTCAATAACTAGCATCAACGTTCGTATCATGAAATTAAATGTCCTCACTATATTTTCCTCTTTGAAAAGCCCCAAGGCTTCTCTCACACTCTCAATATATACAACAGCGGCTACTATGCTCCACAATATACATAACGTGGCATATCGAATATATATATAGACTGCAATGTAGTGTAGGCAGCAATAAACACCCAGATGATTGTATTTTGGAATGAGTTAAACTTTATGAATTGCCGTTGCTCGATGACGTGTATATGTGCGATCAATAAACGCTTTTTTCACCGCGACAAATATTTTTAATCCAAGCACGTCTTCATGCATGACGTACGTGCTCGTATAAAAAATTCCTATGCTTTTTGATGAATTTTTATCACAATTAATTGTCAAAAAAATAATAATAATAATAAATACATAAAAACTACTTTTTGTCAATAACCGAGTGTATTTTTTAATAATTACGCCAGGGTTTTATATTAATTTTATATTAATAATTATTATTTAATTGGCTCATTAAAATAAATCTGAAAGCCATTTGCTTCTGTATTACCAACAGAAGCGCTGCTTCAATGTATATATTATATAGTTGACCTAGTAACGCCGAAGTTAACGAGTTGTTAAATTGAGGATCGATGACAGAGTCATCGTTACTATCAACAATCACCTGAAATATCGTTATCACAAATCAGACTAATGAGTGACGTTCTTTTTTTTTTTTTTTTCTATTTTTTTAATTAAAATTTACTCTGAAGCTTATAACTAAAAAACTATAGACTTCAGGTGCTTTCATGGCAGAATTTTTTTGTAGCCCAGTAAATTTCCGATTTTACAATGCCCTTAAACATCTTTTTATCTTTGATACTTAAAAAGTAACAGCCTTTGAAATATTGATGAAAATATTATCAAGGTACATGATGTACCGCGAATATAAAGTTTAAAAAAAATGTTGTTTGAGATGGACAGGAGGGAAATGTCGATGTGCGACAAGTGAAACGACCAGACGCGAGGTTAATTGAATTTCCAACAGCGTTTACTATCACGTCGAAAATTGGACACCGAAGGTAGGCCGGCGATGGTGGAGATGCCCGAACAGAATGAGAGTAGGTTGGTCTAGCCTCTGGCCTGGGTAAACTGTCGGCGACGTCGCCACGCTTAAAGTCCATCAGACGAATCGATGCGCGCTTTTAGCAATGACGTGTGCACGAGCAGCTCCAACTAGTAGTACCGACGCCAAAATATATCCATCCATCCATCCATCGGGTGGATGTCTGTCTTTGTCGGTTGTTACGCTTATAAGCCGAGTAGAGCTTGACCACGGCGTGCCCAGGATGCGAGAATGGATCGTGTGTAGTGGCGAGAACGGTTTGCCCACACAGAGACCGGACTTATTACGTTCCAGGAATTACCATATAAATTATCGTGTGATGAACTCCCTGCTCACCGTAGAGTCACCCGGGCTACTTGCCCAATGCCTTTGTCGAGGTTTCGGTTATGGTTAATCGGCTACGCTACCGTTCGATCCACTATTTTCGAGCCAAAACCTCTTCCTGTACTCTACTCACTAAGTTTACAAAATTTCGTCCGTCAAAAATTTGATAATTTTTATTGCCTCCATCAAGAGGATTTCTGACCCGAGAGCTATAAAAAATTTTTTCCGTGTCAATTAAAGTAAGTAGTCGTTCTCGGTAGACAATAATAGAGATATAACCAGAAAAACCTTTGATCCCTTAAGCATTTTAAAGATATAACAGAACCATGGACGTGAGTTCCGAATCCTCTTGGCGTAGACCCAATGAATATGCACAAGTGTCTTTATTCTCGAGCCATAACTACACCGGTAACCACACTTATTCTATGTTTCATGCATTCAGATGCCCTTCTTACCTGGTAACGATGTGATCTTAAGGCTATTCAAGATCTTCTGGTACTAAGCGAGACCTACGGCAATGTCTTAGGGTCGTTATGACCTGACACTCTAATACAACCTTCTCGCCTACTTGTCTAGATATTATTCTGATGTTAAAAGCTAATGTAAGAATGAAAAACTTGGGTGAAAATATTCAAATATTACTGGGGCTGTAGAACGAAAAATTTAAACGCTTATAGTAATAATAATAATAATAGAATAAATGTTTTACTTAATGATAAATAGTGAGTAGAGATAAAAAATAATATATTTATGGGGTTGATAAAGTTTTTATGATTTTTATTCACTATCAGTTATAACGGATTAAAAGATGAAATGGAAAAATAAAGCCCCAGCCGTTTTCGTACATGTAATGCATTTATTCGTACAAAAAGTAGGACATCAGTAGCATCGGAAAAGAGCCGGCATTAAACTACGGTAAGAAGAAAAGAAGAAGCTATATTAGAAAAGTTTTCCACGCGTCCTATACCCGAACTCTTGACTGCTCAAAAGAAGCAATCTCCCGGCAATAATATACACGTGCGACCAACCCCGATAATAACGGATATTATTTTTTTTCCATTTTCTCTTGTCTCATTTCTCCGGGTCTCTCACCGCCATTTTTATTCCTCTTCTCCTTCTTCTTATTCTTACCTTTTTTCCCTCTATCTGTTTTTTATTTTTTATCTTCTATTCATTTCGAGCATCGACGCCCAGCCCGACCTTCGCCACCTTCTCGCTTATTTGTTTCGAACTTTTAATTACATTTGGCAAAACCATCTTTCGATTGGACACTTGATTCAACTTAACAACTCATCATAAACTTAAGCTCAAGGAATTAAAATCTTTTTAATTTGTACTTTGAGTATAAAAATTGTAAAAGAAATTCCAGACTTTGAATCGTGATAATAATAATTATGATTTTTATTTTCGAGTTTAATATGCCGCTGATTAAACATCCCGGTCATAAACAAAGGTCTTTTTACCTTTAAACCGTAATTACGGACGACATTTATTATTAAATTCAAAGCCATTTCATTTTTTAATCAGGGACAGCCAAGTTTTTGAACGTCAAATTCAAAAATAATTTTTTTTTTGTCACTACCATAAAAAAAATAATTATTTGAATCTTTATAGCAAATAATTAAAAAAAAAATTTTTTTAATGTAGTAGTCAGTCGCGCTGGACTTTTAATTTATTTTTAAAAATGAATATGAAAAAAAAAAAAAAAAGGTAATAATATTTAATAAATTTCTTTCCCTCTCATCTCGAGTGTAAAAAAAAATGTCGGAAAAGTAATAAGAGTTGTTATTTTTAATATTTCGTTGGTGTGGTTTTATGTCGCGCAAGGAAATCCCGAGAGATATTAATGGCCGCGTATACATCGCCTTTAAGTCAGCAAGTCTTTGTTGAGACCCTCGTCTAGGATCATTTTATATTGTTCCGGGTTATTATATTAGCGTCTCTTAACGTTGACTCATGTGAAATTACAGTTAAGATACGTCGCTGATACATTTTCTTCTCCCCATTTTTATTCAACTTTACTCGTAAAACTATAAAAAATAATATAACTATTTTATCTATCTCTTTTAGTATGCTCTAAACTGTTGCTTTCAGCTAAAAAAAGGGACCAAGTATCAATGTCTTTTAAGTAGTAAAAAAGTATAAAGAGTAGAGTGTGCGGGAGAGTGAAGAGTACAGCGTAGAGAAAAACTTACAAAACAAACCGCAGTTGAGTGTCCACTTGTGTAGCATAAGGATGCACGAGCTGTTAGAGCCTCTTTTGAAGCTGCTGCGAAAAGTGCCTGTTAAAAGATATAACACAAGGGCTAAATATGTTCCAACAGAGCGTTATCAAACATTTCGCACCCTCCATAAATATCATTTTATTTTTTAAATTATCAAAAATTATAAGACTTTTTAAATTTCCTTAAACTATTTTTTTTCTACTTGTCTCACTTAAAACTTGAATCCCTTATTAACTTGCTCTTGTTTACTTTTTTAGTTTATCTCCGAAAGTTAAATGAAAGCCCCGAAGAATCTTGGATTAAATTATTAAATAAAAGTCCTCCTCAAGTTAATTAGAATTGATATTAAAAAGAAAAAAGAAATTACGTTTCATAATAAGATTCTCTATTTAATAAAACAATAATTAAAATTAATGACTCGCGCAAGAGTAAGCGATTGTGGCGTCTTCTATATTTATTTCGATGCACATTGTTATTGTCCTGAAAAGAGGCTTCACATACGTTTTATTTTCTTTTTATCTATAAGGGATTTAGTGGTCAGATTATTAGAGGAGAAAAAAAATAAAAGGATTTAGCAAATAATAAAATGAGATTGACATTTAAATTGGTTATTTCCGGTCAAATTGTTTCTTTAAGTAACTGTCTCGTGGTCTTGAGATAACCCATGACAATGCAGAGTTGAGCTCGGTGCGTTCTCCAAAACATCAATCAGGTGGCTGTAGCCTATTCCTCAAGCCAACGGGAATCGAGTATGTCACCGTGGGAATTTGGAATGGCATTTGGTTCTCAAGGCTGCTCTCTGCTAGTAGGTGTACTCTCAATCGAATCAATCGATCTTGAAACCCATTCTCAAACATCAGTCGATTTCCCCGACCCAACAACGCTCGCTATATATACATTCCTGATACGCTACCACTAATTCTCTATTTGGTTTACTGTTTACTCATTACTAGTATACAATATGTATATATATATATATATATTGCCAGATGATAATTTTATGGAATTATTATTTTCAGATGCCACTATGATGGAAAGTGATGGGACATTGGGCCGTGTGCCCAGCAATGGGGGCCGTGGACTGCGCCGTCAACGGTCCCTGGAATGGCGAGAACGGCGCGGTTATGGTGCTAGCGTACACTCAAGTAGTGATGATGAAGATAACAATCGTCATGCTGTTCCGACGTCTGTTTCGTCACGAGGTGGACGAAGTCCTGGGCATGTTTTTGCATCGCTTCTAGCTCAACAATATTCTGGTAAGGTTTCATTGCATTAATCTTGAAAATACTTTCTCATGGAAAATTTAACTCTCTGAAAATAAAACTCTGAATTTTTACGGTATCTTTGATAATTAAGCTAGAAATTTTATCTAAAGTACCCACCCAGTGCATAAATAAAAAAATAAATTTCTATTCTCCGCCTTTAAATTAAATTTCTGGGGAATCTATTGAAGATACGATAAAAACACTTGGGAATAATTCAATAGGAAATGAAATTCTCTATAAAAAAGTTTCAGATGACTTTATCTTTAAACTCAATAGTTGAAAATAAATTAAAATTCAAACTAAAAGCATTTAAAATTTTTTCATTAAAAATTATTACTGTGATCAATAAAATAATAAAACTTAATAAACTATAAAAAGTATATAACCGTGTATCAACTATCGTCCGAGCGAATCAGTCATCTCGATCACTTGGTAGTAACAAGTGTTATTGACGGAGTCTGAAAAGACTCGTTCATCATATTCCATCATTCACAGTTGAACACCAGACAAGTTATATTGGTTAACACTTTCTTTCTCTTTATCCCTTTTTTTTCATTATTATTATTATTATTATTATTATTTCTTTCATCCTTGCCGCTGCTATATCATTTACACTTCCATACACCCCTTTCTGTAAGTAACACGCCGGTGTGGATTTCAGACGCCACTCGATCTTGTAACAACTTTCTTAATGAGTTCTCCGCGTTTTACTAATGCTAAACTTTCTTCCGTTCCAATAGTTATACCAACTGCAGTAATGCCGGCTCGAAACCCCTAGGATAAAGGTTGTTCCATCGTCATCGAAAATTAAGAGATAAAATTTTTAATGAATACTCCTCCCCAGTTTTATGCTATTTTCTTACAAGACTTTAACAAAGTTATTTTTTTTAAATCCTTCACTATCTCTGTTATTTATCCCAACTATTAAAGAGATTTAACCAGTCTGCAATTTGATATTTTTAGTTTGTGCAATTAAATGAAAAAAAAAAAAAAAAAAAAAGTAATAAATAAATCAAATATAAAAGTCATTATTTATTTGAAAGTATTTTATAAAATCCACGTCTTATGAAATATATTTCAAGTATACATTTTCGAACGTACCATCATCGTACGTCCGTTAACATTTGTTCCAATCCAGTGGCCGCCGATTACCAACTCCCTCGTACTCTTCATCTTTATATAAATATATATATATATTATATACCGTGATAGAGAGAAGGAAGAACCCCGCGTCTACTTTATCCTCATTCCCATTTCTATTTTCCATCCCCGTCGACGTCCCCTCTTGTAAACCTACAGCAGCAACTACTACTACTACTAGCACCACCAGCACCACCAGCACCACCGCAAACTCACTCCACTGCACAATGTCACATAACCGCACTCGAAGTGTATCGGTCTGTAGAGACTATTTCAACGTAGACGTCGTCCATCTTCTTAACTTTCGACGGCAAACGTTATATTTCCCTCTCTATACTCTCCATATCTCCTGCTCTTGCTCTAGCTCTTATTTATTTTCATTTTTATTTTTTTTTATACTCCCGCACTATAAATATTGAGGAAGCGATGGAGAAATAAAACAGTTATATTAGTACACAAGTCTTGCTAACCTTACAACAGCGAAACACCGAGAACGTAAACCCAGAGAGACATTAATCATCGGCGGAATGGGCGTTACGACAAACTAGTTTGTAAAAAGATAATTTATCATCAGCAACGTATTTTGTCTCTAGAAATCACGACAAGTGCTACGGAAGATAGGTCAAAATAATCATCTTTATTTTATTTGGTTTTATTTTTTCATGTTAATGCTGATGATAATTATTTAAAATGACGCTGCTACTGCCACTGGACACTCGGTTGTATAGACAGACAATATGTTTATTGTCTGATTAAATCGATTTTGGTTTATAACAACAACGCATATATCCAAAATAATGAGAGTGTAATGCGTCACGAAGGGATTGAGGCGGCAATCTACGGGTCCGGCAATATACTAGATATGACTATAGTTGTAGATATATATAGATATCGGATGGATGACGAGCGCAAGGGAGATAATTCTCGTAAGCTGCCCACGGCCAGACATAATATCACCAGCTCATTACCTCTATGTGAGGTTCATATCACGCTTCACTGGCTTTTGTTTCAAAAACATTGACCTGCTCACTGCGGGAATTTCCATTTTCCTGGCAACAACGCACGCATGCCAGCCCATTAATTAACAATATAAATTCTTCTGTGTGTTATAGAGAGACCGATACCTATATTATGCAACAACATTATTACAATTTAATTTAATTTAATTTAATCAAAGTAATTACAACAGTTTCAATAAAAATAATAATATTGTGTGCAGTAACAGCAAACTAATTAAACCAATATATATATTTTTATGTGTGTGTTTGTTCAGCAGTATTGTCATTTTCTTGATAAAGAGAGAGAGAGAGAGAGAGAGAGAGTTGAAACAAAAAACGAGTGACAAGAGTACGAGAGTACTTCCAAGACAAATTTCCGCTGGACGTCTCTCTCGGCAAGTCAGAAGAGACCAAGTTGATCCACCCTAATGTTGCCGTGAGGCAGCGACTAAAAGCCACAACTTTACCCGAGGTTCGTGCAAAGTGAGGGTGGGTCGGAGTAGAGAAACATCTCTCTGAGCAGTGCGCTCATCTTTTTCCTTTCCCGTCCTCGAGAACTTGCACGAGCAAGAGATCACCTCCTAATGGAGCTTTCCGAAGATTTCAGCTCGAGTTCAGACCTCGGGAATGTAAATCTCTACTTGAGATACTTTGTCGCTAGTACCAGTCATTTGTGAGGTTGAAAATAAAAATAACAAAATAAATAAATAAAACAAAATAAATAAAACTGTTAGGATGTACCACGTATTTCAATATAACGAGGGGTTTGTTACTGAGCCAGAGAGCAGTACCAAGAGCATGTCTGGATAGGAATTTGTGCGTGCCTTGGTCACTATATCGCACACCAGGCGCCACCGCAACACGCTCCAACGCAGCCTGACACTTTGTATCTACAACTTTATTGTCTCTGTATATTCTCTTGGGTGGCCGATAAATTTACCCGCCTACTGTCCACTTTTCTTTCATTATTTGTTTTATTTTATTCAAAGTATCAAATAAAACCAGAAAATAATAGTAATAATAATTACACGGGCGTCTATTATTAAAAGGGAAATTTTCAAAGCACGTTATCATTTTAAATAACACTTGTAACTCTATAAAAATACCACATATATTTATATAAAACGTGACAAATGAAATAACAGGTTTCTATTTTAAAACCCAATGTATATTGATTGACAAGTAGTTTACCCACCACGTGAGTAATACATATAATCAACTCAACAGAGAGAGCTATACTATACATTAAATTTATATATATACATATATACACTTAGTAATGAAGGTATAAGCAGCGTATGAGTAAATAACAAGTCTTGACAACGGCGATTTAAAGTTTAGTTGATAGCGGAATTTAAAATGTCGGTAATGGAATAAAGCCAGCACAATAGGTTATAGACTTGGGGTTTAAATGTAACGATAGAGGAGAATAGTGTGTATATATAATACTGGCATAGCATTAGAGCGTTAGAACGTCAGAGCGTCGTGGCATCTATTCGAGTGTAGCTCCTTGATGTGGCACATACAGTGCTGTCGGCATCCCTCAGTAAGGGGTAGTTTGCTTGACAACTCGATTACATGATACTGCTTGGCTTGAGTGGCAAGTGGTGATGCATGGCTTAGCTACGCGGAACATATATATATATATATATATATATATATATATATATATATATATGTGCAGTCACACACCGCGTAACGAGACCGTGCTACGGTTCCCTTGATCTCGTCCAATGATTGCGAAAGATGATATGCAACATCGTAGAGGAAATTAATAATGCTTTCATGTTAGTTTATGTATACCATATGTTCTGTATCTTTGTTAATAATAATGTCACATTCTCCTTATTATTATTGTTATCATCATCTGATTCAATTTACTCGCCAACTCAGTAAATTATTAATTTCACATGGAAAAAATATTATTAAAGATTTTTTTTGTTTAATCTCTTCTGTGAATCTAGAGATTGATGAAAAAAATTACTAGAGCGAAGTAGAGCTTGAATTTTTAATAAAAAATGAATGAACGAATTTTTTTTTTTATTTTTTTATGGTTAATTGGTTGATTTTAATTACATTGTGTTGAAAGCAGAAATACAAGCAAGAGTAATTTAGAATGTATAAAGGAGTTTGTATTATTATTTCTAGTTGAAGCAGGTACAGGTAAAGTAGAAGGAAGCAAAGTCTAACGTACAATAACTCGCGAGTCATTTAATAATACAGAGAAGCGAATAGAAGCGAATAGAAGCGAATGCTCAGAGACTGCCAGTGGAAATACCATGTGTAAGTCGCAATTAATATTTCAGACTTCGTCGGCAGCGAAGTAGCTGCAAGAGCGAGCCAGGATTAAGGGCAAGTTCTCTACTCTGTGCTGGTAATGCTAGTATAAAGGAGGATTGCATGCGCTAGTGGAAAACCGTGGTCACTCCGTGCTCCGTTTCGCTGCTCATACGTTAATTATTCGCAAAGGAAATTAATGCGATCCTCGATATTATTTATATTATTCCTTCTAGTGGCAGTAATGGATGTGAATAGACGGAATTATTTAACAATAAGTACTCTGTAATATTACATAACGATCAAATTTAATCGTTCAATTCTATCTGTCAATAAATTATTTACTTTTTATTATTATTTTATTCTATTCGAAATGCCCATTTCTTTGAGAATTATCATTTTAAGAGAACTATCCCCGATTCTTCCTTCCGCCTCGATGAATTTTCTATGAGAATTCAAAAAGTATAAAGCAGACTAAAGGGACAAATATAAAAATAAAATGGACAAAAAAAAAAGTAATAATAAAAATAAAATGTTATCCAGGGGGAAACGAGTATGTGTAGAAAGTTATCGGTTCTTGGTGACCCTTGATAATATGGTAGTAACAAATGTCAGTGTGTGTCCATCTATATATTATTTCTACGGAGACTTATTGTCTCCAAGTACACGTAAGTGCATTCCACTCAGTATAAATATATATGTATATAAAATCCTAATGATTCGAGGGGAACTCGCTGTATGTGCTATTGATAGAACTAAAATCAATAAGACATCGGCGTATTATGCACAAAAAAAAAAAAAAAAGAAAAAATTATTATGGTCAATAAACTGGCATTTAGTTTTATTTAAATGTAGATTGAGATTAATTATTTTATAGAGGGGGATTAATAACTGCGGGTAGTAAAGGGGACATTGGTTGAAATAATAAATTAGTTGGTTATTAGAATTTTTTATTTCACAAGTGATGTATATACGTATATAAATATATTTCTGGAATGGTCTTTTGAATTTAAAAAGCTCAAAAGCCTCGTTATTTTCCCGTATGGCAGTCTCTATGTCTGATGTCTTTTCCGGAAATTTAAAATGGTAATTTCGCAGTTTTCTCCCTCGTCTCTTGCGCCAGTACAGCCAACGATGTAGCTGGAGCTGGAGTATCGGGAAAGTTGCTAGTGACAGCAGTGTTTCTGATCCGACATTTAATTTGCGTCAGAGTAACGCGTCCAAGTCGTCGTAGTAGTTGTCGCAGTAGCATTTTCCCCTTTTTGCCTATCACAGCCATCACGCCCGCTACTCTTTCCGATACATTTTTTTCCATTATATTATTCTTTTTGGCCTGCTCTTTGCACCCGGCCCCTGCTGCGAGTCCTACGGCCTTCAAAGACATTCTTTATGCGCCGGAAAACATTTAATACCTGATATTTTATCTCGAACAAAATTTTATTAAATTTCACTGGCGATTTCTTTCATTATTTTTTTTTTTTTATCATCCAGTCTTTGAAAATTAAACGAATGTCAATTAATACATTCGCAATAATGTTGAAAAAAAAACAAACAAAAAGATATTTAATTACAACGTCAATAATAGCAGAGGTTTAAATAATAAAAACTCGTATCGAAGAGTAGTAGAATCTTTTAACAAATCGTAGAATCATTTGGTCGGAAAAAAGATTTCTTTTGTTTCTTTAAACTCTACTCAAGCTCTTTTATTTCTGTCTGGTTTTATTTCACTCTAGGATACAAGAGTTGAGCTCACGCTTATGTACAAAATCAATGTTTCAACATGATGCAGGTACATGCATTTGCGTCTGCACGATTTCTATCCTTCTACGTCTCGTACCCATTTTATCTCGGTAGAATAGAGCCCATACCAACTGGATCTCTTGATATCACTCGAACGTTTTACTTTTGTTTTCTTTAGCTGATGGGTTACCGTTACCGTTACCGAGTCCCGTTTCTAGCTTTCACTTTAAACAAATTTTGTGTACCGAGGATTATTTGGGTTTAAATTTGTCGCATCTACGAATTATACGTTTATTCAGTCTCACTATAAATTCATTAATAATAATAATTATCATTATTATTTTTATTAACTTGATAATTGATTAATAAATTAAATAAAACAAAATTTAATTTTATTATGTCGTTTGAATATTATCGAGATAATTATTTTCTTTATTATTATAGTAATTTCTGTTGAAACGCAGGGTGTAAAGGTGAGTGTAACGTGTGTACGAGAGTGAGAAAGAGGGAGAGAGAAAGAAAGAGCTTTTCTAATTTTCTGTTAAATTTCCTTTCTCTGGGTTTTAACAAAGGGAGTAAACCACTAGTAAGAAAACGCTCGGATATTCTCTTCTAGTAGAGAGTAAAAACATGGGATGAAAGTCCCGGAAGTTACAACAGAGAAGGGTTGAAAGGTGCACGAGGAAGGGGGGATTGAATCTTGTCTGTAATTAATGAGGAAAGTTTTATAAATAGCTAAGAGCGCAGTTACCCAAGTATACCTTGCAAAAGTAAATTCCTTAGTTTCTGAAAAATATTTAACATGTATATATGGGCATGTTCTTTTATTATTTTATTATTTATATTATCTGAAGGGTATTTTTATTAAATTTTAAAACTTATATATTCTTTTATTTACTTATTTTTATTTCTGTTTCATTGGATCTTTTATTACTTGTTTTAAATTGTTTTTTTTTTTTTTTATTTTCCATGTCCCAAAAGAGTAATTGTCTTTAAAAATTAATAACTCGGAATTTAATGGTAGAAACTAACATCATTTATTCATTTTTTAAATTTTATAAATATTTTTTCGAGTGGTATTAAAATAACCATCAATAACTTTTTCTAAAATAATATTGTCTGAATTTTGGAGTTTCTTTGTCCTCGAGTGGCTACAAGTAAAAAAGCTATTCGACAAACCGAGATTGAGAAAGTCATTCTATAAAATAATAAAGATCCGGTTGGTGTAACATGAAAAAAGCATAGAGTAGTAAAGCCATTTGGAGAAAAAAAGGGGTACATGACTCATGCGATTCGTGTCAACATCGAGCGTGAAGGTTGACTGTTAGCTTACAGACCGGATGTACCGAGTATGAAGAGTAAAGAAATGGAGTTGAGAGATAAAGGATAAGGAAAGGGATGAAAATAAAAATAAAAATAATATGTGTAAGAGCTTTAGAGATAGAGATAAAACTAGAGCTAGAGCTAGAGGTAGAGCTATAGTTCGAGACCAAAGATAGACAGAGCAATAGTCGAGACGTCTGAGAGTGAGTAGCCGTGGGCCGGGCCAGTGGCGGTGATATTGCTCGCATTAAACTTTCATATTCAATCTTGCCACCCACCGTCGTTGGGAGTAGCGCCCCAGTCCCAACCCCAGCTCCAGCAGCCTCAGCCTCAGCCCAGCTTCAACCCAAACCAGAGTATAAGCCGAGCTGAGAGAACCCAGCATCAACCCCACATGTAATTGTGTTATGCCCTCTTCGCTTCACAACCCTCTACTATGCTCTCTATACCTCATCCTCATCCTCATCCTCCTCAATCTCTAGCTCTTGCTCTTGCTCTAGCTCTACTTGAACCATCTCCTTTACACTAGCATCTCCAACATCTCCAACATCTCCAACATCTCCAACATCTCCTCCTAGCAAATGAAACCCCTGACGTCTCGATCCTCCTCCGATGTCTTTTCGCTTCGCCTGATGTCAGCCCCTCGACAACCAAACCTCATCTCTCTTGTCTATATTGGATTTTTTTTATCTATATACATGGATCCAAAAACTTTTACTTTTTACTTGTCTTAACTTGACAGCAAAGTTAACATTTATGTATAACAGGGTCTGGCTAATTTTATGCCGTTTAATTTTCTTTACTTAAAACTGTTTTTAAAAATATTAATTTTTTATTTTCTGTTGACAAAAGGTAAAAGTAAAAAGGGAAACAGATAAGAGTTTGGTCGGACCGGTTGATTATCCAGTGACTTGGGGTATCCGGCGTTTAGTCCGACATAAAATTGGCCCCCGTTTATTTGTCGGATTTATGTACCGAGGGCGCTATCGCGATGCCATTCGCCAAAGGAGCTTTCCTTTCCATTTCAACGGTATACACACACACCCACACCATACACTATTCATCTTATCCCAAACCCTTCTTCAAAATTTACTGCCTTGTCTTGGCAATCCATCAGAGACTTTATTTCACAAGTTTAAATCAACCTGGCCATTAAAAACAATTTATTTAATTTTTTAAATATTCAAAATAAATCAAAGCAACAAAATTAATAAATACTTAGCTGCATCTGTCAGCATTTAATGAAACCAAAAAAAAATAAATAAATAAATAAAAGGAACTACAAGAGGCTACAAGTGCATTCATAGAAAAGAAATGGTGGAGAATCGGTTGCGATCAATAACCTATTGACGTCTTTGAGTGTACGAGAAATTAGAAATTTAATTCAAACGTACTCGAGTGTCAATGCAATATAAAATCACGTCCAAAGGAATTAAATAATGATAATAAAAATAGTAGAATAAAATAAAAAATATATATATATATATATTTATATGTATGTGTACCTATAGATGAAATAGTTGTCGTTTGGCGTGAGAGCTGCGCCAATGGCATTCTTATATTGCATAAAGAAGTGCATACTTTCTGTATAATAAAAAATACGTGCTTTAGATTGTACTTGCTTTTCAAAAGCAAGTATTCTCAAGGAGTTATATCTATAGATATATATAATACTATGAAATATACGTAATACGTATTGTTACGTATGTTCAAGACGTTTGCCATTCAACCATTGACTTGTTCGGGAAACGTGACACGAACCGTTTTACTCCTTCGTTTGTATATTACGCCTTCTTACTACTTTGCTTTTCATCCTTTATATTTTATCACTACTCCGACACACAGTTAACAATTACTTATATATATTTTCTATCAAAATAATTACGACAACCATTTATAGAATCTTGTATTCAACATTACTGTTAATTTATTCTGATAAAAAATAAAATAAAATATGAGTCGTCAAGTTCAATTGCTATGACGTTTTTCTATGATTTTATCATTTATTTATTACCTGTCATAAAGTTGAAGTCTAATAAAAAAATCATTAGCTCACGTTATCTACGTTCACTGATTAAATAATTTACTATCCACAAAAATAATCAATTATCAAGACCTAAAGGACCTCTAGGTAAAAAATATCATGACAAATTTTCTTTAAAAAATTAATTTAATAATAAAAAGAAAAAAAAATATGTTACAGGTACAAACGATCGTACGTATCATCGTACAGTTTCAGACACTGAGGGTGGAGTGACGTCAGATAATCCAACGACGCCATTTCCAGCATCAGTAGCAGGAGCAGTACCAGCAGCATTGACGCCAAATCACCGGCAGGCTTCGCCATTTCCCATGGAAAGCACAAATTCCCGACGACATCATTACAACAACAGCGTGTCGTCGGATCGATCGCGCAACGTCGCCAACGGTACGTAATCTTTATTCACATACATATTTAGTTATGCCATGCATTATATAACATATATATTGAATCGATTCAGTTAATGATTTCGGTTAAAAATGGGTATAGCTGTTGTATGGTGGTTGGTTAGTGGTGAATGCACCAATGTAAATGGTATTTTGATCAATCGTTATTGTTGACCACGACAGGCGAGGTGATTTATGCGGCGCCCAGCAAGAAAACGAGCTCAGGAAACGGTGGGAACCCCAGCACTGGGGGCGGCAGTGTGAGCGGAGGTACTCTAGGTAGACGGTCTCGTCGGGGCCAACACAACAGCGCTTTAAGCTCCAGCTCGACTGCCAGTGATCGTTCTGAGACCATTTACAATGACGAACACTCTCACATGCATCTCAATAACGGTAATATTATTTTTTATTTACAAAATATATATTTTTAAACAAAATACCGATTTTATTAAATTTATAAAAAGCCAATTATCGGAGAAAAATTAAAGCCTTGTCCGTCCTCCGGTCAATAACTGAATTACGGATTAAAATCTCTTGTGCGATAAGTTAACAAGCTGTACCGCAAATGCAATTAACTCGGTAATGCAGTTACACTCTCTCATGCTCTCAAAAGTCGATAGACGATGATGATGGGGGCGGTGGTGGTGTATTGCTGGATCCTGTTTTCAGATAAGTGAGTTCCCTGTCCAAAGTGACATTAATACATGTAAATATGTCAGTTTTTCGATAATAGAACGTTTAATATAAATAGATGCTCGGACAGACAATTACTCAATATTCACGATAATTAATGCGATTTCCCAATTTACCTATTTGAATAATTTCATATTAATAAACATGCAAATTTTAAACTCCCTTTTATTTTTTATTTTCCTCTCATCGAATTTGTTACGTTATAATCGACTTAATTACTTGAATTTTTCCTACTAAATATCCTGGAAATTACTCGTGCGCTTTATAAAAAACCTTTTAAATATCATTTTTTATTTTTATTTTTATTTAATCAAAGTACTAAAATATTTTGCTTTATCAAGTTCTCTTTAGTCCTTTAAATTGGAATTGAGCTTAAACGATACAAGATATGAGAAAAATGTATATAAGCTATTTTACGGGAAATTATATTTTATACAAAAAAGATCTTATTACTATTTTTCCTAAAGTTGATATTTTAAAAGTTACAGGTATTTTATTATGTAAAAATATTATGAGAACAAATTAATATAAAATTAAATTTTCTATAATAAAAGTAAATAAATGAATAGTTTAAAAGTTACAAAGAGCTTAATTAAATTAATAAATATTCAAGAAGTAAATTTTCGACAAGATTATTTTCGAAATAATAAAAAAGTATATAATAGATCTAAAAATTAGATTTAGTATATTACTAAAACACGTTAGCGTAAACTAATTGTCAAACAACCGTATAAACAAAAGTTTATTTAATGACCACGAGTTTTTGTTTCTCGCAGCACACAAAAGTTGTCGTCTATTGTCCGTCGTCATGACGTGTTTTGTGCTCTCAGCTCTCAGTTCTCAGTTCTCAGTTCTCAGTTCTCAGCTCTCAGCTCTCAGTTTTCATTGGGTTTTCAGGTACAGCTAGACATCTAGACACAGCAGCCAGCTCATTCGCCGCACAACACAACACACCCGGCAAAACTAGCTCAACTCGAGTGGGCAGGTTTGTCAGTGTAGAATAACTGAGTTAGTAGTTACTCGAGGCCGGGCTAGTTAGCTCACGGCTCACTGAAAAGTTAACGGACAGTACTATATTGTTTAGCAGCAGGGAAAGCCGAGAGTATTTAGGCCTCTCCTTCACCCGAGGGCTGTTCGCTCTATAACTCGGTCTCTCGCCCCTTCCTCCAGCTAAAGCTCGTACTGCTAAAGCTTTCCTACACCCTTACGCTCCTCCTGTACTTATCCTGTACTTCTCCTGTACTTCTCCTGTACTTCTCCTGCACTCCTACACTCATCTCGGGAACGATGTGGTTAACGCTGTTTTCAAACCACCGATGAGAAAGTGTGTAGAGGCTACACCTTGGACTTGAGTTTGCCTCCGAGTATTGTTGTTCCTCCAGTAGCACCACCAGCATCAACATCAGTGTGTGGGTGATATACGAGAGAACACCAGGGTCACCTAACTTTTTAATGAACTCGAGAGGATCTCATTTCCCGCTACCCGACGATATTCATCAGACACAACATGTCACTTATCCTGATGGGCTTCTTTCCATCTTGTTATATCACTATAATTAAAAAAAAAAAAAAAAAAAAAAAAAAAAAAAAATTACAATAATAATAAGCAAACTTTAATTATTATTGTAGACAGCAAGCTGGACGATTCGAAAAAACATGTTGGTGTAATTACGTCCAGATGTACTAGATATAACCCAATTGAGTTTGGTATGCTGGCCAGGTTTCCCATTATTTGTACAAACAAATAGATATGATGAGCATGAGGTATAAGATTGTAGGCTCGAAATTAACAGAATTGGCCGAGCGGTAATTCCCATCCGAATTTCCGACCGGAATATTGTTCATCGGAATGTCCCTGCGGTCTTATACCGGCATGTCGTGGCAGCTATTAGCAAATGGCTCCCAGCGGTCAGTGTTTAGTAGCTTTAAGCTTTGCGTTTATACATACTTACCTCGATGCTCTTCATACCTACCAACCTTAATAAACTCGATAATATCATTTTTATAATTAAAAATTTTTCTAAAATTTATTTTACCACTTGGTTTTACAATTAACTCCAACAATCTCAGCATCTCAGGCTTCTTTTATTAATTTTATTATTTTTTTCTGTATAATAAAATTTTTTTAAATATTGAAGATGGTTTAAATGAATTATTAGACAGTTTTACGATAGTGACGATTGAAAAATTCAATAGACGTCTCTATGAATTCTTCCGTAACTATGAATTCTATTCACAGACAAGTTTTGGTGGTATCTCGGACGTTAATTTGAATCACTGTCACGTCAACCGAAAGGGCCTTTCGAGCTACTCAATTTACCGTATCTCACCCAGTTGTATATATATATTTGATTCAATAGCAGTAGAAGTAAAGGTAGAGGTAGAGGTAGAGGTATGGTTATAGCATAGTTCACCACAGTCTCTCTGGGTGTACGAGCACGAGTTTCACAGCCTCAGGAAATAATTCGTATTTACATGAATATTGAATATGTACTCCTGGGGTGAAGGTGTTAGTCCATTAAATCAAATTACGTACGCGAACCGCTAACCGCATCAAGTCACTACTACCGGGCAAGCACCCGGCAATCTTCTGCTAACCGCCGATATCTCCTAACACTCCTCACACTCCTCACACTCGTTTCTCCAGACAACACGTATAGTATCAAAACTTTTGTCCCAACTGTAAAATAATCAATAGAATCAAAACTCACTGCTATCATACACGAGTTTCAATATTATTTAAATAATACAGTGGTTTGTAATTTACTCAGTCTGGTGATCTGATCATTCGTATCGCTTCGAATATCTCGTTGATCTACAACAGAAAACCGTCTAATTAGATTTTGTGGATTGGTAGTTTGCGAGCAGACGGTATTGACGAATCCAAATTCGTTACGTTCTAAACTATCTCCGGGCATGACACGTTCTGTGACTGATTCTCAATACCACCAGGGCAATCTGATAAATTCTAATGAAACATGGTCTAAAAAAAATTCTAGATCAAATTTTTTAATCTAAAGCTTCGATTTTTATTTTATAAAAATAAAATAAAAATATTTAATTGATTTGACGTCATTTATGACCTACTTTTATCACTAGATTTCATTTCATTTATTTTATTAAATCATCATGACGTTCGATAATTTAAAAAAATGATTAATTGCTTTTTATAAACCATTAAAAAATAATATTATTATTTTTCCATCAACCTGTCGTAATTATAAATAAACTTAAATTCAACTTATCGGCTAATTACTTTTCGGTTCAATTTTTAAGACATTAATAATTTATCACGACAATAAAATAAATTATTGTTATAAATAAATAATAATATGTACAAAGGATTATAAGTTGGGAGTATCCAATTATGCATTACATATGTTATCACTGTCGAAACTCGAGCATGCGAATAGTGTCCGATATAACTGTAACGAATGTACATATATGTTTCTGCGGAATGGGGGTTAAAGTTATTCGAGATACTGGGGACAGACGCGCGGCTGTTGCCGACAGAAACGCATTACCACGTTTCACCAGCCTGGTTTAATTAAACTATTGCTATACATATATAGAATTGGAAGATTAAAGAGCCAGCGACGTGTTCTCGCCACCGGAACCATTTTTTTTTATTTTTTTCGTCATACACATATCGGTTCCCATATTTTTCATCAATTCAACATCACCATTTAAACTTATGGTTGATGAAAACTATCAAAACTTATTTGTGATCAATAATGAAAAAAAAAAAAAATATATATATATATGTATTATTTAATTCTCTCGTGTATTTGAATTTAAAATTTTACCTCTTTTAAATAAATCCATTTAATTAAATTATTTTATCTTAATTAATAGTGACGTTTTGTCAACTAAAATAATTTACAACTTAATTAAATTTAAATTACCAATTACCAATGACAATGCGTGAGTTATTTTTACTTATTAACATTGTATTTTTTCAAAATTATACGAATCTGGTGAATAATTTATCAAAGATAATTAACAACTTAATTATCTCAAAACAAAAGAGAGCTTTTGACAAATTTCACACACGAGTTGCTAATACTAATTTATTTTAAATAATTATATTTATCTTTTTTATTTATTTTTTTTTTTTTTTTTTTGTGATTCCTGTGATCAATAGTCTGGTTGTTGATAAAATATAATGAGTAAAAGAACTTTGGGCAGGTGAAATCGAGCAAAGCGTTGATCCATATGCGATTATATCTCCAATTAAACTTGGACGGCAATACGCACACGTTGCGAAAGCTTCAGCGTAACGAACGGGATAATTTGAAACAATTCTGTTAAATCACATTCGTTTACCGCCTCGTCGATTCCCACACGTCTCTAATAATGATGACAATTCGCGGCGATTTTAAACTAAAACTCAAAAATAAATTACTCTCGTCTCATTAAATAATTATTATATTTATTCCCATTTTAAACACAAAACGCAATCGTCTAGTGTACTTTTATTTTTTACCAAGTTACTTTCAAAATAAAATTACGCTGTATAAAGTAAACTAATACAATCACTGAAATAGTATTGGGTCATGGTATGACCTTATTATCAAAGTTACTAGTAGATTTGGTACAACTAAAATCTAGTGGTTTTCGTAGCAGGTTTAAAGGACTTGAGAAAACTCAACCAAAGTTATACTATCGAATATCACAAAGTTACCGCCTAATATATTTATATATATATATATATATATATATATATATAAATAGAGTGAGTTCTGTAACGTTGGCTCGGCGAAAGCACACGATAGACCAGTGGTTCGTAGTTAACGTTGATATACAGTAATGTGCCTTGCAACATTAACAATCTCTAATGGTTATACATTGCACTAATTATATACATACACGGAGTATTCCGATTTCAAATTTATTGCGTCACCCTACCGAATCCCACGACTAATTCACTGTAATCGATATTCATGCTATTCCCGTTTAAAGTATGCTAAATATTAAACTATGGATTTATACATTACGTTATTTAATCCCATTGTAATGCAGAAATAAAAATAAAATAAAAAAAACGTATGATAATAATTGACATAGTCCTCGTATTTGCATTTTAAAGCTGGCAAGAATAAAAAGTTAAAACTGTATGGTAATATTTAAATTTTTTATTGCTTAATGTTTATTTAATATTGTATTTTTAAACTTCCGTAGATAATGGCCGAGACTCGCCACCGGAGCCAGCACCTCCGGAAGTACCGCCACGTGGTCCTTCTTTGCTAGCGACACACACTATACGCGCCGTACAGCAAAATCGAAACGGATGTCCTGGAAACGCTGCTGGATTCAACTTGCCGTCGGATGACGCACAGTCGGAAGCTTATTCGGGTGAGTTTCATTTCATTTTTTATTTTTTAAATTAAATAAACTTAATTAAAGGTAAAAAGTAAATTATTTTTACAATTAATTAATTTGAAAAGTAAATAGATGATGAGTCAAAAAAGAATACCTGTAATTTTACGAAAGAGTCTGAGTAGGTTCTGGTAACAAGGAAGTCCACAAATGAGGCCGGACATGAGAAAAGTACTGGTTTTAAATTTAGTTAAAACTAATGGAGCATACTCAGAGTCTGCATTAACGCAGCTTTTCCCACGTAAATTCATAGTAAATATACAAACACACACCTAGACTCCTACTGCTACGAAATATACTCTGAGTACATATTTGTTTCTGTATATTTCTCTATGTAAACCATTAGTATATTACTGAGTGTAACTAAACAACCATTTGCGTGAATTAAATGTGATGGAAAAGCTGTTTTGGTGTGTAACTATGTATAATATGAGTGTGTTTGTATATTTCATGGACAGAGAATAGAAGGATATTTTATATGAATATGCCTAGAGAATTCAATACAAATATATATATGTAGATGTATATGATTTTGATTAATCAATTTACATAACGCCGCTCTCGATTCACAAAAGCCTCATAAACAGCTCAATAGTTTGCGAATACGCTTTGATATATGTGATCGTTTAGTGACAGTTGTGACGGCCGGACGTTATTATTCGTTTGTTAATTATCGACAAGCTTTAATTATTTTTTAAAAGTCTATATTTAACATTTGGTTGTAATTTACCATTTACTCTGACCCCTTTGTAAAATAAATTTATCGATTACTTCATATTGTTGTAAAATAACTTAAATTGATCTCATCAGATTATATTATAAGCATTTGTATTCATAGAGTATACTCATCAACAACAGAACTCATTAATGCTCATTACTTTTACTCTAATTCCTAAACAAAATGAGAAACATGAGGTTGTAAATGAAGCCAGTGAAATAATTAGTGATTTAGGTCAAATGACGCGCTCATCCAATCATTTCCAGCAACTCTCATCAATTGAGTAATCAATTTAATGGAATAATCCCTCTTCTTTTTTTTTAATAATTTATCTTTTTACTAACGTCATTTAATTCAAGGTAATGCAAGTACAAAGTTTTTTATAAAACTAAAATAATATCTGGCATTTCCATATTTTAAATAAATAGTCTTTCCGGAAAAAAACGCCCGCGAGATACGCGAGATGGGTTATTTCTTCAGGTAAAGGACACCTGCAAGAAAAGATTAAATTATGAGGCGAATATTTATAAAAGTGAGCTTTTTAGTCCCCAGAGCTCGGGACATAAAAATATTTCCTGCTAACAATAAATTGGATAGTTTTTCTCGTAGAGAAATTAAACTGTCAATGGGTCCCGAGCGGGTGGGGAATGTCACGTTAGCAGTTTTTGTGTTTCAAACTTTTAGTTTTAGTTCTGTTTTTCGAAAAAAAGAAAAAAAAAAACTGAGGCTACAGTGGGTTAATTGGAGTAAAGTTTGAGTTAAATAAGGATGCGTGATTGCATGAAGAAAAGTTGCTAAAAATTAATAAAAAAAAAAAAAAAGAAAAAAAAAGACGGTCATTCACAACTAAGTAATGGAAAACTATTATGGCCTAGATAGCTTCTCTACAACTTCCTTTGCTATAAAGTGTAATCGGACGGAAAGACGAGCTTCACGATCAAATCGCCGCGTAGTTTAAACTTTCTCATGGCTCTTGGACATTCGACAGCCATGCAACCGTAAATGCTGTCGTTTTATTACCCTTCCTCGGGTCTCTTCTCCTCTATCAGGTTTCCCAGTGCTTTTAGCATTAATTAAAAAAATATAAAATTAATTTCCATTAAAGCATTGTAAATTTTAAAGCTTTAATTTTTTAGCTCACAAGTAAAAACTAAATTTTATTAAAAACGTCTTGGAACGAAAATTGCTTGATAATTTTTCATTGCTGTACCTCGGATCGTATTTTCGCAAGGATATCTAGAGCCGCAGGCAAACATCCACGACATTTAAGTACATCATATTTTGCAACGTCCAAATAAACTACGCCTAACCCCCAGTGCACGTTAGACGGTCTAATCCCTTGGCTGGATACAGCCGCAACAGCCATACTAGCTCTCTAATACTACCTCGAGACCCAGACTACTCAACTCTGTTCTTGTATAGATGTGTTCGTGGAGAGCACACAAGACCCGGGCACTGAAATTCACGTCTAGAGCGTCTAGTATCACCGCTGATTACTTATAGCCTTATACAACTACCAGTACGTTAATTCCCGCTTTGTTAATTTTATCTCTCCTCCACAACTACAACTACAACTACAACTACAACTACTTCTAGCAACAACAACAACACACAGTGTACAACAATCTCTGGACACTTAAAAGCTTGTTGTTTAAAATTTCCCACATGAGTATCATCCTTGTTTCATGCTTGGTTAATATTTTCTCATGCTCTTCATAATAAAGACAGGGTAAAATAACTTTATTGAGATAAATAAAATAATTAAAAACACTTTCGAATAAACATTAATCATTATTTCAACAAATATATTGTAAGCCGACACTATCTACCTGAAATCATAGTGCCAGTATATCTGGTAAACAATGTTAAGTCACGAAAAGTGCATTTCTGGAATCCTAGATTGCTAGAGAGAAAGAGAGAGAGAGAGAAAGTATACAGGAGCGTGTACCTGTGGCACAAACGTCGCGTGATGCGTCGCCCTCTATAAATCAAGAGTGTCGGTGTTGGTTCCACCCTTATATAGCGAAGCACTTTGGCGAGCTCTGGCACATTCTTCCTCTACTCGGTGGTATAGCTGGTATAGCTGGTATAGCTATATTCTTGGTGTAGTTGTAGTCGCTGTTGTACATTCACCGCACCTACATAACTCAAACTGTCCATAAGAGGTATACGCGCTAAACTCTGAGATTTAACTGCCGACCTTATCGTACACCAGACAACAATGACGTCACTTGTTCTCGTATCATTTATTAACGGTTATACACACGCTAAATTCATTTTGCCCTTAAATATTTATCATCAGGAAATTTAAATTAAATAACTTTTTTTTTATCTCACAATTAATCTGACTCGAATGTAGGCAAGTCATTGCTATTACTATTACTATTATTATAATTAAATACATATATGGAGGAAATGTTTAGTCGGAATACGTAGAATATCCCATTAAGTACACGTGTATAAATACACAGGAATCATAAGCGCGAGTCACGGCAGGTTATGCTCGGTGTAAAATCCCATACTATGGTTATATGATTACGTGTTAAAGTTACGATCGTTGGCATCAGTAAATCATTACATAAGCTACGATAACCGCATATAATAGTTGACTCTAATCGCTATTCAAAGCATGTTTTGCGTACACACGGTGCCCGCTAACTCGTGTAATCTTCCACAAGTCTCAAGAATAACCGACAAAATTAATTTCTGCCATGGTAAAAGCTTTCAAATTATAATCAAAATTATTTATTACTCGATTATATTTATTTTTATGGATTAGAAAAATTATAAATAATAAAAATGAATCTTTGGGTTGCGTGTTTCTTAGTGTCATGGGACACGAGAGACATTTCGAACCAAAAGAAACCCACGAGACCCGGGAGGATAAAACCAGAGATCTCGTGTACCGCAGTCGCTAAAACGACCTGAGTATTATTATCTGGGGGTACTAGAACTTTATATATTTTTGCATATATAACTGCAAATTAGAAATAATTATTGTTAGACCCATGAGAAGAAGGTTAGTTTGGATTTTAGATAACATTTCTCTAGCTTTACTATATTTTCTCAGTTATCTTTGCCCATAAGATTATTGCTTTCCAAAAATAAATTAAATTACTCACTTATTTTCATATGGCATCGGTTATAATTAAAATAAACTGCTTTCTCCGGACTACAATATCGCTTTGAATCCTTTAAAAATTATTATCATTATTTGTAAGGCATTAAATTTGATCTCTTTTTCATCGCATGATCACGAATAGAAATGTTGATAAAAAAAAAAAAACAAAAGTATCACATAGCCAGTGAAGGATTGAGAATGGGGCAAATCCATTAAACCTTGTAACGACGAAAAACAATGGTGGATGAAAAGAGGTCCAAGAGGAATTCAATTACATTACCAGACGTTTTTCTCGAGATTTTTTTTTATACTAAAACCATTAAGGGATTAGGATCCAGCTACTGCTAGCTGTGACCAGTCACGACACTGAAAATAGCCTTTATCATTTTCCCGTTGACTCGATTAACCAACAGACCAATGTTTCAGCTCATCCATGCGCTTCAGCTCGATATCCGAGGGCTAAAATTATCCAAGCTTTATATTTTCATTTCCAATTTTCATTTCAAAAAAATAATCCTTTCACTCTAATAATTACTCTAATTACTTAACATCACGTGACCCAAATCTTTGAACGTGTACACTAAAAGCGTACGCTTTGTGAATAATATAATCACTGATGGAATAAAGACTAAATGCATTATGAAAAAAAAAAAAAAAAAAAAAAGAAAATAATAATAATAATATGCGGAAAAAAGACTCATTATAACATTATTCTTTCATGGGTACGTAGCTTTTATCCGGCATATAAGGATACATTATATTAAAGTTTACGAGAAACTGGCCCATACATATTCTGTGATACTTGATGTGACCACTGACGAGCACTTAACGGCGACATAAAGAGAACACTCATAATATCCCTCCTGCGTTGAGTAAAATACCCATAAACTCGTGATATGCCACCAAGTTATGCCCTCACATTATTATAATACTTTCAATACATATCTATATCTATGTTACTTTTCGTTAGCGAGATCATAAGTTTGATATCGTCTGGTTCGTTTATGTCACCATCAACTCGATGATGAAAGTGGCCTTAATAAAAAAAAAAAAAAAAAATACATATAAAAAGCGAAAATAGGATTGAAAATAAAAAAAATAACCGTAATGATATTTTTCTATGACTCATTATAAAGTGATTTTTTCTATTTCTGGGCCTCAATGAGTTAACTTAGCCAGTTTTTGTAGTAAATATGGAGTTATAACTGAAAAAAATTTGATGTTTATTATTATTTAACTTTTTGTTGAGATTTAAGTATTCCTTTTGGTCAAATGAGGTTTGTTGACGTTGAGGTTTACTTGCATCACTGGTAAAAGCCAAAATATTCTATCCCTATGTGTATGCATGTGTATATATGTATGTCTAGATCTATGAAGGTATAGAGAGTGGGTGAGTAAAAGTAAATGTTGACTCTCAGCGTTCTCGGAATTTTCGTTCGATGTGGGTTGGCACGAAAGATAAATTGCCATGACGATCATATAGCTAAGAAAATTTTATTAGTTTAATCGACGCATTAGCAACTTCACTTTGCCTTTCTCTTTACATATATGTATATATATATAGAGAGAGTATACATTTTATCCAATAAGCTTTCTATATAAATAATTACAGGGTAGTTTATTTTCCGTTAATGGACAAAAAACTTTTTAAACCAGAAATTGATAAAAAATAATTTGAAGATTTTATTTTTTTTATTTTTTTTGGAATTTTAATTGAAAATTTGTTCAGTGATTGGGAAAAATTTTTTTTTTAATTAGTGGTAAAGTTTTTTAATTTGAATTTATAATTGTGACAATTAAAAAATTTATTGAAATAATAGGTAACGAATGTTTATTATTTTAATAATTAACAACTATTGTTTATATTTTTTTCGAGGTTAATAATTAATTTTAATTAAAAATAATTTTTCTAAGTGAAAATAACTTTAAATATCAGCGAGCACACGTGTATATATGTAGATAATTACATAGCGTGCGGTAGTATCAATTATCGCGTCGCTAATTGCTATTTATTAGCGGGCGTCCTAGGTACGCTGAGTCATGAAAGCATATTTCTTTTTTTTTTTTTTTTATTTTATTTTTTTTTTCTTGCCGCCTAGATTTCTCATGGATTAAAAAATAAAAAATATGGTTGAGCAATGAACTCTGCAGGTCACACAAAAGATCTTGAGCTCGACTTATTACTATCCATGCACATTACATGTACAACTGGGACATTAAGGGATATATCGATTCTAGTCGGATTTATTGGACGAAAAAATTTACGAGCCAGTCACACGCATCCAAGTCAGTAAAAAGTGAGATGGTGGTACATGAGCTTGTACAGGGAGAATAAAGGAGAGTAGTTTTAGTATTAAGGGTATGGGTATTAGTAACCGTAGTAGTAGTAGTAGTGTATAAGTAGAGGAGAGTTGAGTTGAGTAGAGTAAAGTTGAGTTGAGTCTACCGAGGCTTCACGGATTTAACGACCAAGCTCCCTATCCTCGTCGACACTGTGCGCACCATTTCATTAATCCTCCTTATCCGCTATTTCTTAGAACCAACCACCACATAGTCTATAGAATACACCGAAATACTCCAGAGTATCTTCTTCTTTTAGACGAAGGGGCTCTGTGCGTTTTAGCTAGTCCAACTGTAACGCTACCACATGCTCTATTGATCCTCGTATTAATTAAGATGTACGAGTAAGTAGCTTAATTCTTACCATTCCCTTCCAGACTTATTGCGATTCGGAAGGGAGCTCAAGATATTACAACTTAATTATATTTATATTGTCGGTACCTTCATCATTACTATTATTATTATTGGTATTTTTTATAATTTGAGCCAATTGAAGACTATCGTAAATTTATTTATTGGGGACTTGATTGATATCAAGTTTATTAAAATTAAAAAAAAAATGATGTATAGTTATCAAACAATGAAAATATCTGAGATCGGAGATATGGCTGTACATTATGATATCGAGATGAAATGAGCTCATTTCATTGACTCTCGAAGCTTTGTGCTGCGTTCCTGAAATAGCTCATGAATTGTCTGGGAAATCTACCCCGGTAGATTCTCCAGGATTCCTAATATTGTCCTTGCTATATTGCGATATCATCTTCGTATCACGTCTGGCTTGAGGTAATCAGTCAAGACGCTTATGACCGAAATAAATTAAACGTTTCACTAAATTCTACTGGCATTCAACTCAGTTGTATCAATGCACTGTAATGCTACTAAAAATGTTTAATTACCAAGTGGACACAGCAATAAATATGACTGATAGTTAAAACCGGTAAATCTGTGCGTTAATTTGTAAAAGTGGAGATACGATTTCATTAAAAATTTTTAATTAATTTTTTCTTGTAACAGCTTCAGGATATCAGAAAGCATAACTCTATAAAAAATATTAAAATTAAATTTATTGTAAAGTTAATATTTGAAGAGAAAACTAATTTTCCACATATGATTTAAATAAAATGAATGATAAAAAAAAAACAATGTGAATGTAAAAAAGGGTGGATATAAAAGGGTAATACTATCACGACAGGTTTCGAGCGAAGAAACGAGGCAAGTTTATTTTAAGTATGCATAGGTTAATCAAAAAAGCCAGACGGTGAAACTCTCCTACCCCTTGGGGAGAACAGAGCTACACCTACACAACACAACTACACTAGGTGGATTTAAGTTCGATTCCCTTTTCGAGCCTCGCATACTCATTTCGAGGAAAACTCTCTCTGCAGGCTGTATTCTTGGCTCAGGATGGTTACTTGCGAATACCAGTAGGCCCCATGGGAAAATGAAACTTGCATTTGCCAAAATACGATCCGCAAAAACTATTATTATATAAATATAAATTATAACTTTTTTATTTTTATTTACTCCTTATAAAAGTATTTAATGCCCAGATACTTAATAAGATAAATTAATTAAATTCAATTATAGACCGTAAAGTTTATTTATTTACTAAATAAACCATAATATTATTCCAATTTACGATGTAAATATATTTTACGGTTAAACCTATCCCCACAAGTTTCGTTTACCGAGATATGTTTATTTTATCGAGTCTAATAAAATTTCTTAATGAAATTTGTAACATCTCGAGTAAGAAAGACCCAGCGGTTTCCAGTGGTGGAAATGCTTACGAAAGAGACACTGCGTCTCGGTATTGGCGAGGGGAGTATTTATACAGCCGTAGGCAATGCCAACAAATATATTTTCTTGATCACATAATAAATCTCGTACGTATATGAAGATTTATTTAAAAAAAAGGAAAGAAGAAATAAATGTACCGAGCCTGATAAAACTCTATTTAAAAATTAAAAAAAAAAATTTATCACCGAGACTTTAGATTTACTTTAGATAATTTAAATTTTATTTTGTTAAAGCAGGAAAGGAAGCCGGGTTAGAAGAGTAGAATACTTAAAAGTTAGGTAATTAAACTTGGATATATTATTTATTATTCGAGCTAGAGATGCAGAAATTGTATTTAAATCTTGATAACTTTCGTGTCGGTTAATTGGCCCGAGCAAGTGCCAACAAATATATGTATATATATCGAAGAGAAGTGAGGAGTGTAGTGAGTTAATGGCAGGTAGAGTGTATGTAGCTTTGGGTTTGGCTTTTCCAGCAATGAGGTTGAGCTCTTGCTTGACTAGACTCCAGACTCCGTATACCGAACGTATACCGAACGTATACGTATAACTACTAGGTATAGTTGCCAACGAGGGTGTGAAAAGGGTTGAGGTGGTGCGAGTGGTACGAGTGGGCCAACTGAGTCGCGTCAAGTTTGCTAATGGGATTTACATCTCAGTGCAGCCGCCGGGAGATCCGTGTGACACACAGACATGGCCTATACTCTCAGAGTAGACCATTTGACAAATTAGATAATAATTATTGCTCTCAGACTCTCGCTGTTGCACCGGTGCGTAGATTCGAGAACATTAACGAGAAAGAACTTTCTCGTTATTTCTTCCACTGCTACGTACACACTTAATCTTCTCTACTCTATAGATGCATAGATATAGATAAAGATGGAGATATAGTATATAGTACAGGTGAAGATACTTTGTGGACAATTATTATCCAGAGAGAAGTTTCTCAGCCGAGATGACTACGAGTATAATCTAAGGTCGGAATGCGCGTTGGAGCGAATATTCTGTCGATTGAGCGCGAAGTAGTACGGTAATTAATTCGACTGGCTGACTCGAAACGTGTTCAAGGAGGGGCGATACCGTGTTCCCAGCCAGGGATCAAGCTTGTCCTCAGAACGATACCGATATTCTCGACTCAATGATTCTCCTCCCCAGGAATTCGATCAATGAGCTTCCATTAATATTTCAATCTCTATTCTTATTAAAATATAAATTTTTAAAATACCTTTCAAAAGTATTTCCTTTCTCGGTCACTTAAATCTATCAGTTACTTTTTAAAATAAATTACACGGCCAGTTAAACTTTGAAACTACGACTGGTTAACCGAACTAAGTACCGAAAATTAGTGAAACACAGTTTAATTATTAAAGTGGATTTCTGGCTATAGGATGACACAAAAAGTGTAATAAACAGTTGCGTTGAGTTGGATTGAGGGTACAAGAGAGGAATACTATGAAATAAATTTAAGGGAAATAAAAGTTATTTCGCGAAGCTTGTTGTAAAGTATTCATACGAGTCCAACTCAGTGGGATATGGGGGAGTGTTACATTTTCGACGTAGCAACCCCCTCGGCGTAATACCCAGCTTGTGCAACATATAATTCCCCTCGCCCGTACATCATACACTCACTTATTTTCGCGGTAGAATGAGCCGGGCGGACGCGCGCGAGAGCAACCCCTATGATATGAATCCATGCTCGGATAAATTATTACACTCGGATCTTAGTGAAGCAATATCTGAGCTAATAGCAAAATCACAGAGGGCTTCTGCCCATCACTCATTTTATTCTTGTCTCCCCATGGCACTAATAAACCCCATCAGCTACATATTTTTAATACACTCCCTTTAAACTATGTTATAAAAAAATTTTTATTATTCAATAAACTTTATTTTTTAATTAATAAACTGAGTTTATTGTTCGGTATACTCTTTGTTCATCATATAGTTTTAATAAAATAATTATTTTATAAAAAAAAAAAATACGATGCCAACAGTAGGAGGTAAAGTTTCATTGTATTGCAACCTATTATTTTATTTATAAAATACATGAAATAAATATCATTTGTTAATTTTGTTTTTAATTATTAATTTAATTAGGTTGATACAATATTGTTTTTAGATGAGATTTATTAATAATTGTGGCAATAATTACATACATTGTATAATGTATATATGTATGTAATTTTCAATATACATGTAAAGTTTTATAAAATTTAATATAATTAAAATGGTGGAGTAGTGACCAGTTGACCTCAGAGCCATTACCGCATTTAACTTTAAATTCAACAACTAATAACGTTGTTTAAATAATTAAATTAGTTATCGAGTTTGTGTTACTAGCCAGCAAAAATAAATGTTTTATGTAAATTATGATAATACAAGTTTATACAAAATTATTTGGTTAATCAGTATTTCGACTATTTTGACCTCTAACTGTTATTGGTAATGCATTTAAATTGTGAGTCATACTCTGCTGAGAATTATATATTATATATTATATTTTATTATACTATACTATGCATGATTATTGTTATTATCTGTACACGCGGTATTATATATTATGGGCGACAAATTAAAATCGTTACGGTCAAATCGGCAGCATGCATGTCGATCGAGGGACATTTAATAGAATAGTCCTTCGTAAAACATTAATCAGCAATGCACTGTAATAATCCAATACACATTCAATCCTAATGTTTTTTTTTTTGACACCATAAAATATGCAGGAATTAAATTATTTTGTATTAAAACAGACAGCTGATTTATTAGTTCAATAAAATAGAAACAACTATAAATTTTATTACTTCCAGGCTAAATTTATTTTCACCGTAAAAAACGTCCTTCTGGGAGTCATTTTTTTTTAAATCTCTCCTATTGATGTTGAGTCCTATTGAACTATGAAGCTTGAAAAAGTTATTATTTGAGTGGGAATGAAAGAAAAAAAAAAAAAAAAAAAAAAAAAAAAAAATTAGTCAAATGAATATTTTTGATGTGCGATCATTACCTCAAGAACTTAATTTGAACTAGGATAAGAAAAAGGGAAAGAAAAATGTATATTCAATATAAAATGACCTAGTCTGAACAAAAGATAAGAAGGTTGAGTAGCTAGAGGGTAATTTTCTTCTCGTCTGGCTCGTCAGTGAGTGAAATGATGCGTAGTGAATGTTAGTAGGTGCAGCCGCGTATATATTTACAGCAGCTAGTGCACAGCCGAGTTTTGAGATTGTAAAGAGAGTAAATGAGGGTGGACTCGTCTCTGTGGAGGTAGAAAGAGTAGGCCTTCCAGCGTGAATCTTCCACGTCGTAAATCTCCCTTGTATTAAAAATAATTGCTTTAAGCCACTCCGACGGCCGCCGCGTTTACGCGCAACCCACCCTCGTTTCCTTTTCCTCTTCCTTTTTATTTTTATTTTTCTCTTTTCATCCCTCAGCTCCCTCTCCTCCGCTTCCTTTATTCTCATATTTTTTTCCTTTTATTTTATCCTCCATACATACTAACTCTTTCCGAGCCTCAAACGCTAGGGGCGAGCTCGCCAGATAGTCACTAAAGCTCACTTGTGCAACCCCATATTTTATTTTTATTCCAAATATAAATATATATATATGTATATACATATATAATGTGTAATGAATAATGATAATAATGATAAGGTGTGGTTTATTTATATCAGATATCAACTCGTCGTTATATCAGTCTATAGACCTTCTTAATAATATCGAAATTCATTTATTATAGGGCTACTATGCCCCGTTAATGAACTCAACTAATAATACAGCCATGAAATCCAGTTTCAGAAAATAGTAAATTTAAAAAAAAAAATGTTAATTATTGAGGCAAGCGTCTTGATGGAGCTGAAACAGAAGACGTTCGAATTTCAACCCTTTGGAATAAAAATCAAAGTTGTTATGATTTTAGTAAAGCCAAGTTGGATATATATGTATATATATTTTGATAAACTGAGATCGAATTTCGGGAGATAAATTCGGTGTCTTGGTTTAATAATAATAGGGAAGTTGGGTAAGGGTGAATAATGCTCGGGGATAGTGTACAACAGCAAACTTTGGCCATTCAAGATGCTATCTTAACTATAAACACTCTCGATGTAACGTATACCTGAGTGAAATTAACACGCAAGTAGTTCACTAGGCTAATACGACAAATGGTCACTCCTGTAACACCGTCTTGTATGTTGTTAATTAATAATAGTCTGTAGTTTATTGAAAACTATTATTTATAGTCCAATTATTTCAAGTTTTAAAAATATCAGGACATTTAAAAATATATATTTTAGTAATAAACTCATGAAAATTTATATTGAAAGAAACATTTTTAATTAAAAAAATAATATAAAGGATGTTAAATAAAAGAAAGGGGAAGGGACAGATTTGTTTGATGTTATACTTTATAATTAAAAATATTAAAAATAAAAAATAAAACTTTTTTAAGCATATATATATATATATATATAGATTAAATTTTTCAGGACAGAAAAATGAGGTGACGCGTATGCAAAGAAGCAAAGAGAGAGAGAGAAAGAGAGAGAGAGGGGGGGAAGGGAAGTGAAGGGAGAGTATGAATGACCTCACAGTAGCCTTTGTCAAGTCTAGTTATTGAGCGGCGACTCTTGCACATAATCCACCCTCAACCCTTTAAATATTAACGGTCGGACCGGAATATGCCGCCTGGTGCAGGAACCCAGTACTGTAGTGAACTAGCCTGTTCATATAATTACTGCGCATCCATTCGCCAGCTCGACGACCGTTAAATTAAAAGCCACTCAGGCCCGTTTATGGCCAAAGTTAAGATTTCTGTTTAAACATCTTGTTAACAAGCAAATCTCGACAAACTGATGATGAAATGAGGTGATTTAGAGACTCATAGTCTAGAGGACATAAGCCCTAGACCAGAGACCTCAGACCTGAGACCCGAGAGCCGAGAGCCGAAACAAATCCCCCGTAATGTAGTTTAAAATTTTTTCGACTACATGTTGAATCTAAAATGCATTAAATGTAAATTGAGGATGAGGAACTAAAATGAAGATCCCAAGCAAGTTTTACCAAAGTTAAGTTTAGTCAAGGTGAAGTGATGAAGAATAAAAAAAAATAAGAAAAAGAAATTGATCCACTTTATGGGCGAGAGGATACTCTGCTGAGTGGATTTTTATAGTCGATAGTATCTTGCGTGCTATCTGATAGGTTTTAAACTGTAGCGTGCTGGAGATCGTGTTGTAGGTGACCTCCTATAACTACATACTGATAACAAGTCCTTTAAGAGTTTTTATGGTCGCGAGGCTCTTGCATATCAAATATATTAAACAAAAAATTTAAACCCGGTAATTTTAATTTATTATATTTTTCAGACTTATTTATCCGAATTATTAAAAATTTAAATTAAAAGATGTGGAATTTAATGATAATTTTTTCTTAGGACAGATGGAAAAATGCATTTATAATAAATATTAGATAGAATGAAAGGATTATTTTGGACAGGGAAATATAAATTTGTTTCCAACAAAGGTTAAAGCAAAAGCAAGTGCTCAAAATGTCTAAAATTCCGAGGAGTTAGTAGCAGATGGAGAATGGGTAGTGGGTCTGACTAGTCTGTTGGTTCGCTGGTATTCCTTGTATGATTAATAGGACAACGTACGGCGGGCTTGGGATTGAGATAATTTGCGTAGCATTGAACGAAATGGATCTCGCTGCGTGGCTCAGATGGCACTGAGAATAGTTTCGCCGGCGAGTATTTATCACCCAGACGACACCCACGTCAAGATTGTCCTCGACTAATTGACGTACATTTTTTTTCCTCTCGGATGTCGACCGCCACTGTACACCCGAGAATGGGACACAGTGTCACTCTCTATCCAACATACCTTCTATAATTAACGTACTGATTAATTTTTATACCACTCACCAGTCAAATATTATATTCACTCCAACTTTAAAATATTATTCCATTAATTACTAACACACTTCACTCTTAAATTTTTTCTTTTTTTTATAAATAATAAACTCAATATTTTACGAGTTTTATTTCAATTGAGACTTGAGCTCCAATTAAATTGATTTTTTTTTTTTTTATAAAAATAACAATAGTAAAATTGATAATAAAAATTTATATTTTCTTGAATATTATCATACAAAAGCCTCTTAGCAACAAAAACAATTTAAAGTGAAATATTAAAGCTATTTTGTAAATCGGTCGTAGCGTAAATGCAATTTCATTTATTTTCGATATGACCGACATTTGCGGTTACAATCAGCATCCAGTGTGTACTTTGTATTTTCATTCTTCCATATTTATATTTATTTTTAATGCACACATTCATACACTCTGTGCCATCTGGCATACATCTATTAGCTATTTTTCTGCATCACAATATATTTAACAGAGACAACAAATTTATTTTAACTGTCCCCATTTAATTTTTTCATTTATCATTTCAATTCAGATATATACTTTTAACAAACAATAACTATATTTCAATTTCAACCACCTATTATTGTAACGAATAATTAAATTTTAATTATAGAAAAAAAAGGAAAAAAAATTAACAACAAAATAAAAATTAAATTTTTTTTCTTCTCATCTCTGCGGAACGAATGTGAGTGCAGAGGACGGTGATGCGGATTCGAAGAGTCTGATTGACATTCGGTGGGCGCTAAACCCATTGACGTATATATGTATATATGTATATAGTATAGTGAAGCCTAGTAGGCTAGAGAATTGCGCGGAGCGGGAAAGAGAATCAATTAATGGTAACGTCAAAGTTGGACGTTTGAAGGGAAATATCGGAGCGGTCTGCAATTTTAATGTCTCCGTCTCACCAGCCGTGGCATGATCGATCACACTCATCAATGAAACGAACACTTTTTTATTTTTCCATTTTTCTATTCTGACGATTAGAGAGAATGCTACTGCTTGTTCTCGCACCATTCTCATGTCATTTTTTATTGACACTCGTATTTAATCTTGACGATAAATTCAAATCGCTTTTGTACTTGTGCAGAATTATTCAAGACATGATGCTGCCGGTTATCTTGCATCTCGAGATTTTCTTCCGACGTCTTCAGTCAGAACTGATTGCCAATCTCAAGAATTTTATTATTACTTTTTGCGAATTATAAACTCAAGCTACTTTACCATCCTTTCAACCATCATTTGATGAAAATTTACCATTGAAGTCGAGATAATGCACGAGGACTTGAGTTGCTGATGACATAGTGTCTTGGAAAGGTCTCCTCCACCAGACTGGGAGTCATAAACGATCAAGAATAGTGACACGTCCAACAGTGTGTAGCATAGGTACATAGATGGAGTAACTAATACAATGTAGAAAGCAACTTTGGCTGTAAGCTAGAAGCTGTAAACTGGAAGCTCGGAACAGAGTATACGCATGGGGCTACAATGAAACACAGCCACTACCAAGCGTCAATACCACTCGCGACAATATGACAATATGACAATAGCTGCCCGGACTACTGATGAACTAATACTAGCGGGTCCCTGGTCTCGGCCCTGGCACCGGCCCCAGCAATGTCAGCTCAGTAGAAGTACGTGTATTACGTACCAGTCCATTCAATAGCTTCACGATGACCGAACGAATATGAATATTGCCTATTATATCCAAGAGTAACCGACCGAACCCGTATTACTTTCCTTTAATCAACCACCCATTCCATATCTCTGTTTCTATCCCTGTTCCTATTCTCCTCCTCATCCCCATTTCCAACTCAACTCGGCATACTATGATGTTTTGGGCCTCTGGTAGACTCTAGTTAGCTCGTAGTTGGTTCGTTTCTACTCTCACAGTCGCTTATTCGATACGAATAATAAGCTCTTCAGGATTTCCATATCAGTGCCCCCTGTCGTGCTTCCTCTTGTTCGTATCCAGTGTATTATTCATGAAAAAATTTCATCCCTCTTCTCTTTTCATGTTCCGTCTCGTGTTTTACCATTCTCAGATGTCAAAGAAGTATTTTTGATTAAACCTCGATAGGGCTTTTCAACGACATTATATTTTGAATTAATTTCGTCAGCGTTCTATTATATCTACAGTCAACTCTTATTCACAAACTTTTTCATCAAACTAAATAGAAAAAAAAAAATATGTAGCATCTTTTTTAAAATTTTAATTAAAATATTTATTGCATTACTGCTGGTAAAGCTGAAGAAAATAAAAATAATAATTTTAAAAGTTTGTTGTGTAACATTTTAAATAATAACCTCGCATTTAAACATGCGGAGAGTATGTTCTACACAGTAGGCCTTTAATTATCTGCTGGTATCATATTTCCAACAAGCTCGTTGATGAGTTCAATGGAGGGTTGTCTACAATGGCGTCTCTGCGTAACTGCCAGCCGCAAAGGTACCAAAGTTTAAATGTATCACTACCACACCATCACCATCACCATTTCCATCACTACTACCATCACTACTACCATCACTACTACCACTACCATCGTGACAATCACCGACACACAAATAACTAACACAACTTTAATGTTAAATTAGTGAGTTAGAGTATATATAGTTAGCTAGTTTTCAGTTTTCCCTTTAATTTTGTTCTCAAACATTCTCATACAACACACATAAACCTAGATCATACTGTGGTTTTATTTTGTCTATTACCTCCTTCGATACGAGATATTTTATTGCCGCCCAAAGACTCAATGCCCACTCTTTGGGCCCTTAAGCTCTAGATCGTTAACCAGTTACGGGTAATGTTTAGAACACAGCAGTTAAATCCCTCGCTATATTACTATTTCTTGGTGGTCCTGCGTCTTATTCCCTAACCCTGTTATGTAACTCGTGCGTCGATTCGTACAATTGAGCTAAGGCCACTTGTATAAACACAACATTATTGTTGAAAGTTTCTGAGGAACAACAACCTAACTGCTGGATTAAATCCACAAACGGGTTTTGTAAGGAGCTGTTATCTCTTCTTGTAAACCTACAAGTACTCATCATTTTGACTTTAATGGCATCAAGTTGAATCATTGTGTTAGAGCTTGTTATTATTATCAAAACTAATAAGACATTTTACTAATTATTTTAATGAATTCTTGGAGCCGGGATCGAAAATTAATTAGGGATTTAAATTTTTTATCAAAGAAAAGAGAACGAAAAAATAAGTAATAAAGAGACGGGAGGAACGAGAACTTTGTCGTATGAGTAATTAATTCATTTGATTTATGTGGTACAAAGGAACCGAATGCTAATTTGTATTGACTTATTAGCAGTGCATGAGAGTAGTTTCTAGTTGATATATACATATATTGTTTCGCTGGTGTATATACTGTGCTCCCCCGTTTCTCTCGCCTGGTTTCCTATATACAGAGTACCTACAAGCATGGTAGTCATAGTAGATATTGAGACCACCACTAGTAACAGTAGGAGTAATAGCAATAGCAATAGCAATACCACCACCCAGAATGGAGTTGGTTCGTGTGACTGTCCAAGGGCATCCACGCGCAGCGAGAAATGCACGTACAAAGGCGACACTGAGCCCAGTTGGACGTCGTGAGAGACACACAATCGTTAATTAAAGTGCCTTCCTTTGTTCGACTTAGATCGATCGGTTGTTGGTTCGCTGCCGGCAGTGCCTTCCCTGCCCTCTGCTTCTCTATGGTGCCACTCCTGCCGCTGTTAGACCAAGAAAAACATTACCAAGCCCTCTTGCACCTTTCTTTCATTTATTTTCCTCGCCCGTATTCTTCATTTTTTATTGCTACGATCGTATTACAAATTAATTGTCACAAAAAAAAAAAACTCCTTTAATTAATTTAATGTACAGTTGATTTTATTTTATTTTTATTTTTAACGTTTTTAAGGAAAAATAGAATAAAAATTATGAGAATGGTTATTTGATATTGCGATGGCAGTAAGAAAAAAAAATATTGTTTATAATAAAAATAAAGAGTCGTTGATTAATCAAAGAATTCCATTGAGTAGCAAGAGCCGGCGGTAGTGATGGTTGTAACGGTGGTAGTAGTATCGGTGAGCCCTTGAAATGCTTTTATCTGGCACCCTCGACTCGAAGCCCGCCGGACACAGCAAACAACCGGCCTTTATCCACCATCGCCAGGACGCAATCCCGAGCTCTGATGTTGAGTTTCGTCCTGAGTCTGAAAGGTAAAAATGTGCGTAAGTTTAACTTTATCTCTCCCCACTCGCACTCATGCCGCTTTATATCATCTCCAACCCTCTCTTACTTTTACTATATATATATATATATATATATATATATATATGTATATTTAATGTACTGTACAGTGAGTACGCGCCTGCGTATCAAAAGTTTCAAGTTAACGCTTGTTTGAACTAGTGTATAATTACAAAGTTTCAAATAATTTGAATTTCTGTACATTTGCCTAAATAAACGGTTTATGAATAAGATAATACGAGATGTTTATCTTAACTATTTATAGTAGTAAAACTTTTTTATTTTATTTATTTAAATATGCATCAAAAATGTACACCATTAAATTTATTCAATTTTAATTATTCATTATTTATTCAAATTTCATTTCGAAAAACTTAAAAATTCATTAGTAAATCTATATTTTTGGGAAAATTGTTTCGAAAAAAAAGAAATTTTAAAACTAAAAATTGTTTATTACTTGTTGTAAATGATAAATAAATATAAAGAATTTATATAGCGCATTGTGTTGACATAAAATAAAAAGGGATATGTCTCAAGTTGAATAAAAAATTCCATATGTTTTAGCATTACTTGGTTCTAGCGTTCTGTTCGGTCGATACACAATGTAGCTAGGACGAGATTGACCGGGGGGGTTTTCGCGGAGCCGAGGGAGCGAAGGGGTTCGGAAAGGATGAAGGGAGGAAGTGGAATGAAGGGGGCTAGAACCACCGTGCTCCGGCATATTCATGAGCGCTGAGTGCGCAGGGTTTCAACCAATATGTTGGGCGTATTGTCGTCATATACATATATAATATATATATATATATATATATATATATATATATATATAGATATGATGGTGCAGATACATGCCGGAGAAACACATGCCTGCTCCCGTTGGCTGGCGCAGCTTCGCGTAAATTTATATATATATATAAATGCATACATGCAAATACACGAATTATGCTTGCGTGTGATGGTATAGTGGTTGGTTGTTGGACTATGCGCGAAATATCGGTGGTACTGCAGTTTCTCGAGCGTAAGTAAGGTCGCTCTGTGTGTCTGTTCAGCAGCTTTCGGGTGGCTATGACCCGACGGCTGTGCGTTATGCGAATGGTCCTCTCTACTACAAAACCCAACCCCAGCTACTATGGAATGCGATAACGAACCGCTCGCCCTTGTAAACTTTTCGACGAGATAGCATTTATGTGTTGGTATTTCTTCGTTATATAGCATGATAAACTTTATCGTGCATGGACAAGCTCTATGCTGCTTAAAATAATATTTTTAAAGTCAATTGTTCCGCAAAACCAAATATTCCGACCTCAAATCCTCATATTTTAATCATTATACCGAGATTTTATCTCAAATATCTGCTTTACCAACCGCAAAACCCATCTAGCCAAGTTGAATCATCAACATTTTTCATTAATTCATCAAATTCACGTGATTCGATCACGTTTTCTGATGTTCTGAAAGTTGTGAAAAAAAATAAAGCCTAATTTTTCCAATAATTACTGATTCGCTGCTACAAGCTATTCTCAGACTAATAAATCGCGGCTTACGAACTCAAATTCATGGACATGCATGCACACGTAGTTTAGAACAGAGGATTAAGTATATGTATGCAGTAGCTAAAGACGAGAGATGGCCATAATATTGTAACTATAAAGCAAGTATATAATGCATCTAGCTATATAGATATATAGATATACAAGTATTGTAGACATAGACACAACCAAACTATAATCGCAGCAACTTTCCTAATCACTGCAAGGCCTCAGGTAACGTCTGTGCGAACCTATACCATACACGAAACGTATAACTAAACACGATGCAACTGAGAATACAAGTCACGAAAGCTTGATGAGCGAAGCCAAGTCACGCGCGTAATAAGCGTCATGGTTGTGTCTATCTTCCGTCTTAGGTCAGGGCCCCTTTCCCTCCTTCAACTATTTCTCCTCCATTTCCTTCTCTCTCGACAACGCGTTCATTACCTTCTTGTGCATCAGTCTATGCAAGTCCTCAAGCGGTGACAATTACCTCGACATAATTTTCAATGTACTAAACTATTCATCACCGCTATGAATTACTAATAACTTATTATTATTATTATCATCATTATTGTCATTATTTATAATAGTAAAAATTAAATTTAAATAGATTTTAATTATAGATGACAATTTCTGGTCGATTTGAACCCTTTTAAGAGTAACGGTCATCCTTATAAATAATTCACTGATGAGGAACCTTATCAATGCTTTATGACGTTCGTTAGATTAACGAACCATGAGCCAATATTTCACGCAAGTTGTCTACTGAATAAATGCAACAAGCGTAATCACCAGAATCACCAGAAAAAGTTTGTCCCTGTTGCGAGTGCCGGCTCAAATCGATGGGGGGAAAATAAAAAAATAAAACCCTTTCTGCGCGTGTAACGCGAACTTTGATCCCTTTGGAGTATATTTATGGGTATGGGGAGCCATCGCCATACGTACTAGGGCAATGCCATGTCCAATGGCTCGTCCAATGTTTGCATGAACGTTTGTCCTGCCAACCGGTATTTGGTTAATCAGCGAGTTTGTTGTCTACAGTTGATCTCACTCACGTCATTCTCTATACATCCTCATCCGAGTTCACTCATTCTACATTGCAGTCTACACCATACAATATATACTATACTATGTATCGTGTAACACCATATTAAACTATACTGCATCATACTGCAAACGAGTTAGTTAATGGTGCGGAATGACTACTGTTTCAGTAATTACTTCCAGGCTGGATATATTTTTCCCCATAAAAAACATTCCTCTAAATATTTTTTAATACTTTTTTTTTTTTTTTCAATCGTGACTACTCATCTGTAGATTAATAAAAAAAATTATTTTGTCAAACTTTAAAAATAATAAATCACAAAAAAATGAATTTCCAAATTAATAATGACCAAAAATTAAATCATTGCTAGTTTATTAGGGAAGTTAACAAGTTTTAAAAGTTGATATTGAAGTAACCAGCAGTTTAAATAAAATAAACGTGAATAAATCGGCAATTTAGGCATTAACAAAATTAGAAATTGACTTAGCCTATCCCCGGAGGGCGTTTGCACCCGGGTCATTGGGTCTACACGATTGCCACGGTGGTTTTTGGCCCGCGGTTAAATTTTAAACGCGCCCATTGCCGAGACTAAAGCCCCAGACTCGAGCCAGATACAAACACTAGCACACACACACACACACACTCTCACAGACATACAAACACTATCGAGTACTCTAAGCTATGCCATCTGGCTCGCGGTGGTGTATAAACGATTGGAACCACTCTGGGGATATTTGGGAACGGATCATCGAGTACAAACGCCGCGGGGCCGCGGAAGCTTTTCCCTCTTCGATTGGATCTATCCACCCTACACTATATACTTTTCTACCTTTCTCATATCTATTTTCTCTGAACCCTTGAACTTCGGCCAGGTCGATTAGGATTACGCTGTCGCTATTACTCTATTATCTCTCTATCCACCTCCAAACATTTCAATCTCCACAGCTATTTATTTATTCCGCTGGCTATCCTTTGTATTTAGAGCCACATATGTACAATATGCTGATCGAATAAGCAACAGCGTCATAAATAATTCATTAAATAATTTACATTTAATATGTTATCGATTTGGAGAGGATCAAAATGTCATTTTATTCAAAGTCGAGTCCTTTGTCACGTCATGAAAAATTTTTTTCATCTAATGTATAATGTGGGGCATCAAAATGACGCTCAGTTTCATTTAATTGTCTTTTATGTAAGCTATATCAGCAGTCAACCCTTTTGACATACGATCTCAATAATCAACTCTGGCGCAGGATCAAACTGCCTTACATTAGAAGCTATCGCGCCCCTCGGGTCGTTGTTTGTTAACCGTTTGCCATCAGAGCATGTGTGGGTGTATGCTTATGTATGTGTGTGAACTTAGCATTTTGGGCGCGCGAGGACTCCAGTGAAAACATTTTCCGTGAATGCATTAGCATATTTACTCGACGATCCTCGCGAGGGATGATAGCCCGTGAGGAGGCGTGTGTAAGTCTTGTATACTCTGACGTCTGTATTGATGGTTTAAATATATGTTTATGTGATACGAGTCCTTTGATGCTCGTAAACTTCATTGACCTAAAAAAAACCTTTTTTAGTTAATGGACAGGTATCAAAAATAATAAATAAATATGCTTACGCTCAATTTTATTCGCGCAAACATGAACAAAAGGAATCAATTTATTGCCAGAAATAATTACAAAAGTTAAAAAAACTCTTACTTTTGTTTGAATTTTATTCATAAAGATACAATAGTAGTTTTAAAATTTAAATAAATTATTTTTATTGTTCAAGTCATGAATAATAATTGATAATTAATTTGGTTCTTGAATGAAAATTAGCATAAATAATGAATTGCATTAATATCAATTGAGTGTTGATGACAAACCAGAATAGCATTAAATTCCTTGACATGAACGTGACTCAAAGTTTGCACACAAAGAGACTGCATTACAACTATGTCAGTATACACGAAATTTCAAGTACATTATCGTGCCGACAGTGTGTACACATATATACACTCATATACATATGTATAATTCTCTTGCAAACACCTAGTGTCCACGGAAGTAAAGAAGGTTACACAATTGTTAATCAAGTCACTATTGACAGATGAAATGATATCTGAATGCCCAAAATTATCACCACCGAGCTGTGATAATTGGATAGCGCGTGGTTTTGCGTGGAACCCGGATGCCCTGTTAGCGTAAATGTTAACTCCACACATACACACACACATATATATTCATATTTATATATATGTAGATCTATCATTTCATACAAATTTTAGTAATATCACGATAGGTGCTCGTCAGAGGGTTAAACGCGCATAAATGTCCGTCGATTCGTGGCTAAAGAATTTTCCCTACAGCTTTTGTTCACTTCTCTCTATTGAATTTTATCCCAGACATATTCACCATCACTGTACAACAATAGATATTATTAATAAATACCTTCGGAAAGCTTTGAATTATTAACCAATAAAATAAATAAATACTTTTATTTTTAAAAAATAATGACAAGTTGTAAAGGTGTCGGTATCCAGGTTTATCGAGTTGTAAAAAGTATAGCATAGTGAGCATGAAATGTGCGTAAATCGATAAACCGGATCGTCTGTAAAGCAGGAAACAGCCTTATCAATGTTATACACTCGGTAGCCTATAACTCAAACCGATAAAACGGTCCATTCGTTAGCTAACGATTTTTGAAACAGGATCCTCACTGGGTGGATCGCGTTGTAGTTGTGAGTGTCATGGATCCGGTGACAGTCCTGGGGCCACTGATGGCTCGCGTTGCTTTCTTTTATCTCGCCGGCGTCAGGTGACACACGTCAATTGCTTCCATCTCTTGTCATCAGTGTCATCTCTCGGCGAGTATTGACGGTTTTGTATCAACTCGGGTATCAAAAAAAAAAGACAAAGAAATATTTAGGTCGAGGTAACAAAGGGAGTCATGAGTTATATCTATACACAGACATGGACATAAATATCTGTGGCACTCCTTTGTCGTAATTTATGTCAAATCTATTTTCGGGGAATACAAATAACGAGTAAATTTCTAAAACCCACTCAAATTGTAATCAACGAAATTTAATATTTTGTTTTGTATATAAATATCAAGATTGTGTTTTAGAACAAGGCAATATTGTTAAATTAATAGTAAAACAATCGGGTCGGAGGATCACAAGCTTGCAACCTCAGCCACAACTTTGAGTGGTAGATGTCATAGCTTTTTCAATATAATATGCATCTTGTGATACTTTGTTCCCGCTCCCAAGTACTTGACTCATCACTTTATACTCGTTACCAACACTCTCGAGAAACTCTGCTCAAAATACTTGGCATACTGCGAATTGTAGTTCACGTATATTTTCAACAATATAATGCTCTCTAGCTTTTGTTTATCCATCATCCAAACTCGATAGTTTTTTTTTAGTTTTTCATTTTTTTAATAATTTTTTGAATATGCATTTTATACATCAATTAAAAAAAATTCCAAGTTAATTCGTTTTTAAGCATGCGAGGTATTTTTAATACTTGGTATGAATTCTCATATGTGATACGAAATAAAGTGGAAACTTAATTAAGAAAATATTCCGGGCACATATAAAGAAAAGAGTGGAGCGTTACGGGAGTATAGGAAAGCACGGGTTATATAATGTTGTAGTATAAAGTGTAGGAGAGTATAAAATGCACATACGTGAGGTAAAGAGCTACATCAGGAGGCGATCTGGGGAAGCGCAAGCTGGGAAAAACAACCTCTGAGAGAAGGATCCAGCTGCATTGGCCTTAAAGCCTCCAGTATATTCTCGACGGTAGTAGACAGCCGGCAGTCGGCAGTCGGCAGTCGACGGTGATGATAATACAGGTAATATAAGCGTGGCACGTAAAGCCACCTCGGCAACGCCAGAATGGTGGACTGATTGCTACGCTAAATTTAACGCAGATATTCCCAGCAGTCGTCACCATCTCGATGTACATGCTCAAGTTGTCTCTGTCTATAAAAAACGTAGCTATCTAAATATATATAGATATAAATAGAGATATTTATTGTAGATATAGGGTGTATGTATATAATCAATAAATGGTTTATCGCCCGAGGACGCGGGACACGCACCTAGAATAATTCGATGAGCTGCCCAATGAAAAACCAATCGGATTAATGCACTACCGACTAGACGATTGACCACGAATAACGTTTTTGTGACCAGCTTTGACCCGAAAATCCATTTATTACTTTATTTTTCCACTTAATAAACTTGCTAATTGGTCTATTGGTTTTAAAATTTTTTATTTTATCAAAGATTTTACATTTCGGTGACTATGGCTAAACTATCAAAGATAAATAAAAAGTATATGAAAGAAATTCTGCAGAGAATTAAATTTATGTTTAAATTCAAAGGCAGACATATATAATGTTTTTTTTGTTAAAAATAGCCTACAGTAAATTCGCACCTAATTACGTGTATTCAAAAGTCACTCTTTTTCGCTTGATACAATAAAACTACTGAAACGCGTATTCAAGGCACTTGGTATCCTCGCACGGTATACGAGATTTCTCCTGTAGACTAAATGCGAAATAAATCGCAAGCGTTTTTATTTTTATTTTTATTTTATTTAAACTTTTTATTGCTTTCGTTTGTTAAATGTTTTTTACTCTATCTCCTTTCCCTTTCACGTGCATTTTTCTTCTCCACACCATTCGTAGACATGCACAATTCAGTTTAAATTCTTCCCTCGTAACGTTAAATCTCACTCTCCTCCATACCACCCCGAATCCTCGGCATCCTGAAATATCGTCAAGTGGCGACACCATCGACGCATCGCTGGCTCTTTAGAATCACACATACACTCAATACTTTTTCATTTAAATATTTTATATATGCATAAAACCTCCATGTCGAAACACTATTCACATGCTAAACAATTTACACAACCTATTTTTTAATTCATCTATTCAATAAATTTATTTCAATATTTATTTAAACTCGCGCAGTATTTTTTTCATCAAGATAAATTCAATTATTTACTTTATTAAATTCCCAATCAAATATTTTCAAAAATAAATTCAAAATATTTTAAATAAATTCAACAATATCAGTACCGGAATTCATATAAAATAAATTACATCAAATTTTTAACAAATCCAATAATGAAAAAAATTTTTAAATTGCCTTTGAGGAAAAAAAAATATATCTATATATATATTTACTTGTAAAGAGGATTAATTCCGTATGAATAATTTTTCATAATATAATTCAAATGATACAAATTTTGTTGTACAATATTAAATAGTTAATAAAAAGTAAAAAGGACCCAGTGGAGTATTTTATGGGCATGTAGAAAACAATCCAGTGGAAAGCCAAAGTACTTGATGATTTACGAAAGAACAGATCCGGTGAAAGAAAACCCTTAGGGGATCTTTAATCCCCAGGACACGTCCAGGTGGCTTAAAACCGATTCTTCAGAGATCGAAAGCTGGCTCATTATCTGGCTCGTTTTTCGCTTGACTTATTTTTTCTCTCTCCTAAAACTCCCATACTGCACATACATATATATATAGATGTATTTAACATGATCCAGCAGCCAGACAGTAGATAATATGCTAGAGGAAACATGTGCTTGAAGGGAAAAAAAATAAAAGTATTTCTTATTTACTAGCACTCACGCGCAAAGACTCGGGGGAGTATAAAAAAGGAGACACGTGGTAGTCTCCCGTGTACTCTCGACGTCACAGCCGTGGACAGGTGCTAATGGGACGGCTATTCGACACCCCATTGTCTACTCGTACATTATTTCACTAGTATAATTATATCCATTGGCAGTATTATGACGTAACAAATAATAGCACACCCGCTATTATGTAACAAAGGCCAACATACAGTTTTTTTTTTTTTTTTTTTTTTTTTTTTCGTATGAATAAATGAGGCGTACACGTGTAAATATATTTTTGAATGGATATATATTATAATAAATCTGTGTATTGTACGGTACCCTTTTACTTAAACTCACTGGTGTGATGTATCAAAGACCATAACGATAAATGTCGTCATTAATATCCTGTGTTTTCCCGAGGCTCTCCACAGCACGTGTAACTCGTTATATTACTTGTAAGTTACCCTTTTTACAGGATACGACCCTTTAAAATAATTTACAATGTTACTCAATCTTTATCATATTCATTTTTTATTTTAACGCAATTCATTATTTTTATTTTTTTTCGGTCGTTATTAAATAAAATTATTTACTTTTATTTGTAAAAAAAAAAAAATTTCCCAAAATAAAGTCAGGAAAAAATAAATTGCATGAAATGGTGCCCTAGACCACTTGCGATATTTAATTACTTGTGGTAATTAATGTAATTAATGAATTTATATTATTTAATTTGTTTTCCACTAAAAAAAAATGAATTTAAAAATATAGTAAATAATTTAGTGAATTAAATGAGATGGATTTTATTGAAAATGAATTTTATAAATTGAAAGAAAAGTGAGGTTAGAATTTGCGGATTTAAATTGAATTAAAATTAGTGTCCGATATTTAAAAGGAATTATTTAACTCTGCATAATAAATGTCGATATAATAAAGTTTAAATTAAATGAGCACGCAGAATTAATAGTAGCAGTAAGCAAATTTAGTTTGCGAGCCATTTTCAACGCGGGTGTCATTTTGCGCGTTATCGTTTCTCTCTATTCATCCGCCACTCATGTGTGTCCGCTACGCTGGTTATCCGTTCATCATTGATTAACACTTTACATATTATGAGGAAAAAAAAAAAAAAAAGCCATTAAAAAAAGTGTCACTATCGCGATGGCAGTTTAAAAAAAAACACGTAAATTATTGCACGCAATTAAATTCTAAAAAGATTAAATAAAGTATTAAATATTTTTTTTTTTTGACAAGGAATATTATCGATATCAAATGGATCGAGTGTCGAAAACTGGTATCGGGTGACGAGCGTCGATCCGCGAGTGATAATAAATTTCATAGAGTCGGTTCACCGCGTGGCACGTGACCTCGTTCGCTTACTGGCCTGTTCTCAGCGTAGCGGCCGTACGGGTGCATGTTCTACCTAGTTCTATCCAGCCCTCTGTACTTCCATTATTCATCCGATATTTTATCTCTACGGCTTCTACATTTACATCCATATAATAGTAATAGTAATAATACATCTATACATGCACTATATATAAACGCAACTGTTGTATTTCAACGGATACCCTCGATAATCGCATGCCGTAATTCTCCCGATACTTGATCTCTTCAACTCCCTTGTGTCCTCGTTATATGTTTAGTTCACATCGAGAGATTCAGGTTTTAGATCCCTTTAAACTTTAGATCATTATCGGTTATACATAAAATAATATTTTTAGATGTAATAGTGCCCAAGTACTTGGTAAATTACTCATTTAATGTCGACATTTACTTTGTTTAAAAAACTTTTATAGTTTTGTTAAATTGTAAGTTTTACGTCGAAATTGAGTTTTAATGATAAAAGGAAAAATAATAGAGTGTTTGTGAGGGGGCAATAAAAATGAATGTATGTTATATTATGACGTCTTTACAAAACCACACCTCTCGTGTTAAATCAAACAGTCACGTGTCCACAAAACATAATGTTGAAAAATCATTTGATAATGTATTGTGCGAGCTCTTCATCATCGTTGTGCTCGTACACGTACAACACAAAAGAGAACGAGGGAGTAGTAAAAAAGCGCGTAGGGAGGGTGGTAAAGGCACCCCAGCTGAAAACGTTTGGCCCGAGATCAAGCCGCAATAAAACAGACTATACTCTCTACTCTCCACTCTCCTACCCCCAGCGAACATATAACATATAACGCGCTGCTGGTTGATACTCAGTTGGTGCGTGTGATGAACGCGATGACTGCTATTTCCATAATACCCGGCGATTTGTTACGCGGTAAGTTGACTTGAATTTCGTGCACGTGACACTTTGGTTTATACGACAAAGCTTACGATTTACCGATTTACATTTTATATTTTATCCGATTACTTTTCATCCTTTTAAATAAATTTATTGCCTTCAACTATCAAAATTTTCTTCTTCATAATAATAATCATTATAAATGATTTGAAATTGATTCGAGGATTGAGTAAGAGGGTCAAGATAATAGAAATATGAAACAATAAGGTGGAAAAAAAAAAAAAAAAAAAAAAAAATTTTAGAAGATCTGTAGTAGCCCGAGGGCAGAAACTCCAGCTAATCAAAATGTCGGAAACACGGTATGTACGGGGGACTGGAAAAAGTAAAATAGTATCTAAATGTCATCCCTCTAAAACCGTCGTGAAAAATCCTCGGATAACTTGGGTTTGATACTTTTTTGATGACGCTGGATAAAAAATCCTCGGCTCCGATAAAACTCGGCTCTGTCTTGAATATTTAATTTTTAAGCTGGCAGGTCACGATATCTCTTTGGTGAGTAATAAAAAATGAAAAAACAAATGATACGAAATCAATGAGCTTTTTAGAAAAATTCTAAATCAACGGGACGTCGGGAATAAAAAAGGCGAGTCAAGTTGAGCCGAATTATCGTCCGTCAACTAACACCTTTCAGTGCGTCTACCGGATTAAGTAAAGCTCTAATTCGAACCGATCCAATTACACAGACGCGGTGTGACGCGCCGGATAGGAGGAAAGAGAGAATAAGTTAGACGTTGGGTGTACATAAAATCGCGATTTTCAAACAAAGCACGAACCGAGCAGATTGTGAAGCGCTCACGAGTCCTCTTGCAGACTGAAAGAGCAAAAAAATAAAAACGACCGACAGAAGACATCCACTCTCTCCCATTCATTCTCAATCCGCACCGAACCACCTAATTCGGAAGTCAAATAAAGAGTTCCCTTTTTCTTATCTCGCTATTGAAAGTTTTTACATCCATTTCTATCTTTCTTTTTTTTTTTTTTATTTTTACTCTTCTCAAACTACTTTTTTCTTTCACTAGCTTGCGGTTAGCGTGCACTATGTTTTTCTTCTCTCAACAATTCACTGCAAATAATTCAATCCCGTTTACACTCTTTCATTAGATATCTCAATTAATTTGTCCAACTTATTTTTAAGTATTTATTCATTACACTAATTAAAACTTTTTTCTTTTTTTTTAATCCAATATACTATTTTTTGTTCAATAAACAGTAATCAATTATCAATATCTGGCGCTAATTTTGAATTTTATAAAAAAAAAATCACAACTTAAATTTTTTACGCAACCCATTTTACCCTTAAGTACATATTAAAAATTTCATTTTTAATTAACGAAAGACGTAGAATGCATACTAAATATACTACTCAAATGAATAAAAAATTAAAAAAAAAAAAAAATAGAACCTAACAAACGAAAATGATAATTTAGTCGTCACCCTCTGCTGTATGAAAACCCTTACCCTTAATTCGTAGCTCGGAGGCTCTTTTGATCCGACTCGCATCAGATGACATTAGTTTTTATATTCCAGTGCTCATCGTATTCATGAATAAGGATCACGAGACATATTATATAATAGAGTGCCCTGAGAATTACACGAGTCTCCTGTTTCGTTCCCGCCCATTATCGACTGATCCCTCTTTACCTCGTACCTTTGAGGCCCCCTTTTTTTTCTATTTTTTTTTTTTTTTTTTTTTTAATTCTTTTTGGTCGGGAGATCTCATCACTCAAAGGAGAAAAAAAAACAAATAATGTATGCAAGGTGATTATAGACCCAGTGAAATTAATCTTTACGGCTCATTAATTTGAATAATAATTCGAGCAAATAAAGTACCCTCGTATATTTTTGAATAATAATAATAATGATTAAAGTTTTATCAAATAAAAATTTATTTTATAACGTTAATAATTCATTTATATTGACTATCACAATTTATCATTTTTTGACTAATAAAAAATTATTAGTATTTATGTGTCACGTGTGTCAGAGGATTCCGCGGAAAAATGAAAAAAAAAAATCCAATTTTAATCTCCATATGAAATAACGATGTATTTGATTGGAGTCAAAACTCACAATTCGCTGGCACAGACAAACAAATATGTATATAGTTATATATTAATGCACATATATACGTAGGAACAGACATCTGTGAAACGAAACAAAATATACCAGCGTATTTTCCATCGCTATACAGCGCGGATCAATTTCAAATGAATACGAATGAACCAGCTCAATAGTCTCCAGTAAAAATAATTTTAAATTTACATTTAATAAAATTATGTACATTTCATTATACCCACAATCAAATTTATACTTCTTTTTATCTCCGCCGGTTATTAAACTTGAGCTTTAATCAATATAATTAGCTTTTTATTCTTCAAACTAAAAAAAAAACTATCTCCATTCCAATTACTGATAACTCGAAACATTTAGCATCAAACTATACATCGTACCACATTGTTGAAATGAAAATTTTCTGCTGTACAATTTTTGCTAGTCAAAAATTACTCTGAAACCAATAGTTTGAAAGTTAAAAAAAAAAAAAATAAATAACAAGTGCATACATATGTACATATACAAGCCCGAGATTTAATTATATTAATTAAATGAATACTAAACTCAGGAACAATAAAATCCTCGTGTCAATAGCATAAAGAACACGAGTTGAGTGACGATGAAAAATAATATTAAAATTAATAAAATAAATTTACGTATTATATTATTAAACAATGATAATGATAATAATAATAATGATAATAATAATAACAATATGGTAAACTGTGAAATGATTGTACCCGCATTAAGTTGCGAGTGACGACAGGAGTAGAAGAGAAAATGGGGTTGGTAACCCGCAGGCCACTGACACATACATGACGCTCACGGGGACGTATGCGACCACTCAAACACGTCTATCATCCTTCTGTGTCCAATGCAGAGTTAGCTCCCTATACAGCCTAGCAAAGTCTCTCTCTGTCTCTTTGATCTGTGTCATCTATCCATCTCTATCTCTCTTGCTGCTTCATAACTTTCTGGTTTGCTTTACTCGTTTATCGCAATATAATAATCAACCCGTGTTGTTTGTTTCCGGCTCCTCGTTATGACAGTTGGATTATTGAGCTTTAAATCCTACAAAAACTTAACCTAAAATAATATATATATATATATATATATATATATACATAGACACATTTTTATAATTAATCTGATAAACAAGATGGAAGGTGTCCCTTTTTTTATTTATGTTTAGTTTTAGTTGGGTTTATTTTTTTATTTTATTCCACGGAATCTATTTCATTGGCGGAAAAGCTACACTGCAGACTGTTATTATCTCGTCGAAAAAACCCATCGACTGTCGCATTTCTTTTGTCTAGTTTAATCTGCTTTGGACGAATGGAACGATACTATATTTATTCGTGAATATGTGTACATTCTGGGTATTGCTGCCTAGACGAGCTGAAAAATTTAAACCGGCGATAGCGAAATGTTTTTATTTTTTACTCTTTTTTACTATTTTTACTTTTTGTTCATATTATATATGGTGATATAGTGCAGGGAACAGAACACCACCCGCAGGACAAACCTTTTTAGCGATAGGATATTATAAAAGTGAACAGAGCACACTAGTCTTCATCAATCCCTTCCGCTCGATAACACTTTAAAACTTGTTTCTTTACACGACTGAAAAAATTCAATCGTTTATTGATAAAGTTCCGACTTTAAAGATTATTTATTAAAAAAAAGTAATAACAATAATAATCAATAATTAATTCTCTATCATTTAAAGAAAAAAATTAACATGTGGTCAAAAATGTGTCATTTTTTTTTTTTTTACGATTTATAGTGAGTTGTAATATTTATTTAACCCGAATAAGTATGAGTTGTACACAAAGAAATGACATATGTATATAAAGAAATAAGTAATATGTAAGGAATTCGTGATATTCATCTTTTACGACAGCACTTGGATTCAATTTGGTTCTTCTCAATATAAACCGACTTGAAGATATCCGAATGTAGTCGCTCTTGGCTTTTCCGCTGATTTCATATCTCTGCCCAGATACCCTTATACACAAACTCTTTTATATATCTTTTATACTAAAAAATATATACACAATACAATGTACCGACTATTTATATTTATGCTGAAAAAATCAATCAAATTTAGCGTGAACATTTTTTATCATTTCATTGGACGCGGTACAAGATCTCTGGCCTTCAATACGCCAAATATATCACGCACTGCTCATAAAGAAAATATCGTCTGTAAAAAAATTATTTATACTTTGACTTGAGATAAATTCATGGGTACCTTGTACTGATTAATATAAAAACACATAAATATAAAAATCAATTGACCATAGAGCAATAGAGACGTAATTAATGTACTCAGAAAAGTTGTTTGTGTCGGGAGTCGGCAGGAGTCTGGAGAGTCGGAATTCCGTGGCCCGTCTGTGGAAAATATTTTTCTTTTTTCCACAAAGCAGTTAACGTTCTGGGTTTGGAGTGAGGGTTGTTTATGAAGTGAGAGTGACAGAGACCGTGAAAGTGGTAACTGTTGAAAGAAGACCAAGTAAATGCCTTGTGTGCAGGGGAAAGGGAGAGCAGAGGAGATGAGAAGGGAAGGGGGTGAATGAGAAAAGAGTGAATGGAGAAAAGAGCTTACGCAATTTCCAAAGCATTTAACTGCTAAGTACTTTAGCGTGCTGCAAGTAACACACAGAGCAATACCAATAGCAATCTACTTGGTTCCATTCAATCAGCCATCGATTTCTTGGATTTATTGCCCGGTTAAAGGGAAATCCAACCACGGGGTACCGGCCTCCACTCTCTACCCACATAAATACTAAGGAAATGCTTTTTTTACAACTATCCAAACGTTTATGTCGATTTTTTTTGTTGCTTTTGTTTTTCTCTATATCATCCCCACCCTCAAGGACATTATAATGTTATATTTTATCCGTTGCGTGAATTACGTCGTTAAAATCTCTTAATGTTTGCTCATATATTTTTTATATAAATATATATCCAAGTGCACAAGGGAAAAGAAAATAGCCACACACACACACATGCCCAGTATGAGTTCAAATATTTATACAATGAGAAAATAAAAATTTCAAATCATTTTTATTATTTTACCTCTCGAGTACATTGCAGTAAAAATATTTTATCTTCAATTTTTTTTTCTTTTTTTCTCGTGTTATTATGAGAGATTCAAGAACAATTACCAAAAGCAATTTATGTTCACTTTTTTTTTTTTTTTTTTTTTTTTTTTTTTTTTTTTTTTTTTTTACAAGGGAATTGCAGTATTCATGGTCCATTTCCTTTGTTTGATTGATTTTCCTCGCCCTAAAACTATATATAAATTCTGTTATTTTATCTCCAAGTTATTTTTTTAAATATCGATTAAATTGCTGAAAAAATTAGGTCAGTTTTATTGAAATACCGTTTCGTTGTTTGTAACTTAAAATTATTAAAAAAAGTTTTATCGCTAAATGTTAAAATCCTTGTCAATTAGTTTAAATGATAATAATCGATAAGCAAGGGTATCAAAATTGTATTATGTTAACCGATGTGAAATTGTCAATTCCACAATTCGATATTTAATAGTTAATTAGAGTGTCATTTGAAATGGGTGTACATCCAGGTGGATATCCTAGTTAATTATTCAAGTTATAATTCCATAAAATATTAAAGGTTGTGGTGATTAATGTATACTCGATATAGATATAAATATTATTATATATGTTAATGCCATCGAAATAAAATCTCTTGACGTCAATCACTGTTATTGAATAATTAAATCTGCTATTACATTAACGCTGAATATTATATGCATTTTATTTTCCGATAATCACTTATTAATTTAAACAAATTCGTTATTATCATTATCATCTATAATAGATTAATTAAACACGATCGAAAATTACCTTAAATAATAAATTTTGTTTATAATTAACAGTAGTCGATAGACATGCAAATTTAATCTTTAATGCTAATAAAATACCCTATTAGCAGAGTTATTTTTTTGAGCTTAAGGTACGTTTTTTTTCTTTTTTTTTTTTTTTTTTTTATTATTTTATTTTTTTATAGCAGGGCACGTCGGTCGATTAGTCGAGGCGTCGACTAAGTTCTCGGCATATTGAGCTCCAGAACGCCGAGGGTCTGGAACGAGCTACTTTGTGATTTAAATTAACGCACAAGCGATCTGTATTTTCATTGTCATTTAAACGTAAACTTTTACGGTCTCACAGACGTTATTTATCTATAAATTAAATTATTTAAAAAAAAAAAAAATTTATAAAATTTGTTAATAAAAAAAAATAGAGTACTTACAATTAGAGAGTGAGCAAAACAAGCAAGTGTATTGTATTTTATTCCCGATCGGCAGTAACCGATGTGACGGTTCTTGCCGCGGCGGAGCGTTTAATCGCCGTTAAATTGGACGTTCGACAATTAACGTCCGATCTGGTGGGTAAATTTATGGCTCATGAAGGTACTCGGCTAGCTAACGATCTACGTTATACTATATTACATACGCTATATACATTTTTCACGGGCTTCAGTCCCGCGGCGCTCGGAAATACTTTACTCCTCTTATTCATACTTTCCAAGCCCAATAAACTTTATTAAGACTTCATAAGAACCTTTTATCGTTTAACATCATCATCATCATTATCATCATCATCATCGTCATTATTTATATATTTTTTTTATTTAAAATTAAAGAAAACCCGATAATAAGAGCTAATAAAAAGAAAATAGTTTAATTTTAGTGAAAAAAAATTTTTGTTGCCTATAAAATAATATTTGAGTGGATAAAAAATATAAAATAGCGAATATGTTTGTTAGTAAATAAGACTAAGTAAAAAGGTTGTGTATATTGATCTAGCCAGGAACAACGTACGGTGGATTAGAAGGTGGGGTGGGAGTAAGAGAAATGAGGCGAGAAAATGCGCTGGTTTTGCGAAACTCATACTAGAGAATTCTAGAAGCTATAAACATATATATGTGGATATGTATGTGTATATGTAGGACTCATTGGAATGAGTCTCGCGACGGGGGCAACTCTCATATTACGACGTTGAGAATTGCAAGGGGTTTATATTGCCGTAGGTGGAGATGTCATTCTATGACACACATATTTGCATGCGATTTAAAACCCTCTGGCAATGAGTAGTCTTGTATACCTTACGATAATACCGCCTCTGTATATCGCTTTTGTTATTTCTTTTATACTCTTTTCCTTGCATACTCCTGCGATAAAGTACTTGGCATATATGTGTGTTACGTCCCAACTCATGTCGTCGATTTATCTCAGAAAATTGTTTCAATGTTAATTACAACTTCTCATGCTCTAGAAAAAAAAAAAAAAAAAGAAAAAAACGATTACTAGGTTCTAGTAATTTTTTCCATCAGCTTGATGATCTTTATAAGAGATTTGAAAAGAGAAAAAAAAAATGTTTAAACAAATTGAAAATTATATTTATCCAGATTAATACGGATGTAAATAAATTATATATCAATTATGTGAGATGGTAATTATTTTTGTAGATAAAAAAAAACTATAATGGAGAATAAAACCCTCCGGAAGGTCTGAAAATCCAGCGATGCATATAAAACGGGATCCGACATTTAGTATGTACACATCCTGTATATTAGGCCTGGGTTTATGGAGCATTAACTTTTTAAAGCTCATTGACATAAATAAGTGACGATGAGCTAGACATCAGAGGGGATAGGATACTTTTGACAAATATATCATCCGCACATCGAATGTTAAACTTAATACCTTACAATCCTGTCGTATATAATAATTTTTATATATTTTTCTACCTTGTTTTCTTTTGATTTTATTTTATTTTTAAACTCGTGTATGCTCGTACACGTCGTATCGAATTTGTAAGCCTTTGCGAATTTACCCAAGTGGAATTTTGGGTGTGGATGTTGACGAACAGCTGGGAAGGTTTCGCGTGTATCAAGATCGCACGTGATGTATATCTGAGCGATGAGCGGAGTGAGTATCTTCAATATATATATATTTTCAGAGACAATCTCTCGTGTGTGTCACATCGAATTACGCAGACATGGATGACGCGTCAATCGAAAATCATCTATGTCCCTTACGAACATATGCGCATGATCTATCCATCTATCTCTATATATATATATATATATATATTTATATACATTCACAACATATGTATATATTTACAGTGTGTACTGATCGATCCAAAGGCTGTCATGTCAATATCAAGTTATCGCGGTGTGATAATCTCAGTTGAAAATGGACTCGAGAAAAGCGTACGCGCAAGGATACGAGCGAGTGGTGCTAGTTGGAGAGAGGAAAAGGGGACTAGTGTTACAACGTTCGTCGATAGGGTTGAATTTCCCTCGAGACATTACCCCGGAGCATGAAAACACTCGCTCTATCTCATTTCCACTTTATTTATTCTCTTATTTTTTATTTTATGTTATCATTATTATTATTATTACTTTTTCGTTACTACGCTCTACTTTCACGACTAATTTATTTCTACATTATATCCATCAAGAAAAATACGAGTCATAAAATTTATGGGAAATTTTTAGAATTTTTTTTTTCATTCTTGTAATAAATTTCGTATAAATATTTAATTTTTAGTCTGGAGTGGATATTTGGTAGTTTTGTAGAAATTAAGGACATGAAAAATTTTTAAATAGTAAATATGTCATGCAAAAAAACATTTCCGTCATCTAACGAATTGATTTGACTAAAAGCTTATATTTTCGCTTTTAATATTTTTTTTTTAATTTATTCTCGGCACTGCGTTCGCGTTTTATTGAATAGTTGAGTGGCAAGGATGGGTCTCGCTTAAAATACCCATAACTCGTTAAAGGAAAATCATACAGAACTAAAAAAAAATATATATAGATATTTCGAAGCTTAAACTATCAGCTAGTCGCTCAAATTAACAAACTGACCTACAAAAAAAAAAAATTTTAGTAGTTTTTTTTAACCTGCCAGTCTGTAGGAAAATTATTTGTAGAAAAATGAGTAAAATCATGTGAAAGCTTTATAACAGATATTTTTTTTTATTGTGACGACTGTAGCAAAAGTTACAGCGGTTTAAATTTTTCGGGAAATATATAGTAATATATGAATCCTCTGGTTGTGGGCGGGAGTTAATAATTCACTTTTAAGTTAGTGACTAATCGGCGTTAAGTTGTGTATATATAAGATTATAAACTGGTGTTCCAGTCGTAACGAGGGCACTTATGTGCACAGAGGACGATTGTTTACGTAGGAAATAAGAGGGAGGCCCGGGTTTAATGTACAAAACAGCTTTGAAACCAGTTTGCGGTGTGCGCGAACGACCGAGAGAACTAAACTTTAAAGAGGCTTAACTCGAGACTATGAATGTTCCTGGATACTGGATACTGGATACCAGTGGACCTCTATTACCCCTCTATCACCCCTCGGCCTCGTCTCTCATCTATCCACTATCTACAAAGCTCTAGTCCCTAGCTCTAGTCCCATGTCTTTTAAATTCACCACAAATCCTGACTAATAACTCAAAACATTCGACTCTACATTAAAATTAATAACTTGTAATTATTCTTATAATTACTGATGAATATTTAACTGGAAACTAGGCTGCAATATTTAGTGATGAGGGTTTTTGTTTTTTTTTTTTTTTTTTTTTAATTCTTATTAAAACGTATCCATGTTAAGTAGAGAGAATAAAGATTTCAATTTTATTACAGAGCGAGCGCTACTTGAGTTTCATTCCCGCGTACATAAACGAGGCAAAACGACTAGAGCTCACGCGATGCTGAGGGTGGTAAGGACCCGGTGGTTTGCGATGAGACTGAGGGTAAAAACTCGAGGACAGCTTGCAAGACAAAACAAAATAAACATTTTAAATTTAAAAGCTGATTAAAAGTAAAAAATTGTGGTTCAAGTTCTGAGATGAATTGAATAATTTAGTTTTAAATTTTAATCGTCCGGGGTTATTTTTTTTTTAATTTTTTTTTATTTTTACCCGAGAAACGAGAGTTGACGGAAGATGGAAATATAATGAAAGTTGTTTTAAAATCTGTTAAAAGTGAATTTTATTTAAATCTGGTGGAATAACAGGGCTATCGCATGAACGATTACCGAGTCGAGTTCTCTGCTCGGAAGATACCAAGGGTGATAAAAATGAAAAATCCAGTAATAATAATAACAATAATGATAATAATAGTAGTAAAAAATGGTCGGTATCTAGAAGCCACGGAGCGGGAATTTTGATAGTAGCACAGAGTAGCGTCGGTGGAAACGGGGAACTGGGCAAAGTGGAACGCGGAAACCAGCATTGCTGCAGCAACTCGCGAATAACTTTGTTATATTATTTAAAGAATACGCTTGTGTTAATACACTTTTGTTCCCGTTTCACTGGGACTGAATTAAAACTCCTTTATATCTGTTTACAAAAATTAAATTATTTATTTTTAAATGAATTTATTTCGGTTAACGCACAATAAACTAAGTTTTTAAATTATCCAGTCATTAAAATTTAAACAACTTGTTTTTTAGTATTAAATAAAGTAATAAAAAGGCTAAAGTCAAAGCTTTGACCGGGTACACGTTACCCAAAAACTTTTCTCAACTTGGGAGATTAGTTTTTTCCTGCATGAAAAAGTTTGTCAATGGCCTTTGTGTTACCGGACTTTTAAGTAAACTCGGATTTTTTGAGTTAAAGCGTTCCGGTAATTTATTTTACTAAGCGACATTTTTAAATTATTTATCCACACATGGCCATTTTATTTATAAATTTATTGAAACAATAGAAATTAAAGCCCGAGAGACTTTGAATATAAATAAGTAATAAAATAAACGGGCACTTTTCCTCAATAATATTTTTCAGTCACCCTCTTGGCTTCTATATCTCCCGCAGCGGCAATACATTTTCAACGATTCATTAATTGCCGACCTTGTTAGCGGGCATTGTATGGACGGGCGTTGGTCCCGCGCTGGTGCTCGAGCTCTACCACCATCACCATCATAAGCACCAGCACCAGTACCAGCACTGGCACCAGCACTGGCACCAGCACCACCAGTGGCATCGCATTGTCATGCATTTGAGCCCAACACACATAATAATACCGAGAAATCCTTTGTCGCTAACGGCCTCACACCATCATCCTCCCTGTCCCCACACAAACAACAATAACGCGCGGGTATTTGTGCTCCTGTCTTGCCAGACATCCCTTTAATCCACTCGCGCAGGACACACACGTACTCTATATACGGCTGTGTACGGCTGTGTACCTGAGTTGTGCAGGTAGACGCATATAATATATTATTATTTAACGCCGTAGTAGTACTGACTATACCCCGAAATAGCCTTTTGGAAATGAAGGTGCGTCGTCGGGGTCGTAAAGTTCCCGCCGACTCGGCCCACACGTGCCCATTGTCCGCGGATACGTCAGCTCGCATTGAGAAACCAGTCTCTCTACTCTACTATGTATGTGCTTGTGGATGTTGTGTGCCAACAAAATGTTTTGATATACGAGACAAGGATACGCTCGTTAAGAAACAACTCATTAATTTAGTCTCAAGCTTTATTAATTAAACATTTCTATTCTCGTTCGCATTTCCATTCATCTTAACTAAAATCTGTCATGCAAGCTTGCTTAATACAGACTTGATTTAAAGTTGTAATAAAATACTTGAACTTGTCACGATGACAATTGATTCTCGTTAATAATAAATATTCAAAATTATATATACCGTGAATTTATGATTGATTGTTAGTAGGTAGAATATACATATATTTGTAAGGAGCTGGTAACGGAAGAGACTAATTCCATTGGGATCAACTTGACTCGTGACAGTGTCTCAATGTCCAAATTTCTACAATCCGGAGATGTAATCACGGGTATTAGACACACGACCATCCTGTCTGCTATTTCATGTTACTGCACCAGCCCTTAATTATTATTCTATTCGAGCATTAAATACTGACAGATTTCGGGTCCCGATGTCATGGAGTCAGAATCTGGTGCAAGCTGCTTGCTAACTATTGAAACAAACTGGCATTCAAAAAATAACAGCATTTAAAGTAATATTTATAAAAAGCTGATAAAGTGATCGGTACGGTATAGGAGACAAAAACCGAAATAAAGCTCCTTTATTTGTTGGACTTGATAGTTGAGTAAAAATCTCGAGCGTGACCCTATTACACTCGGGAGAGTCATTAGAACCGAGTAGGAAATAAAGTGTAAGGTAAGAGAAGAAAAACCCGAGACTCGAGAAAAGGTGAACTCTGGATAGTCGAGAATCAGTAGGACGATTCGTTTGCCGTGTACTCTGACAAGGAACAACTGGGCCAATCGATATCGCAGCGGCGTCGTCGTCGCGGCCGTCGTACTCTCGCAGTAATCCCACGGCAGTAGTCTACCTCTGTATCTACGCCTCTACACCTATTCCATCCACCTCCAAATAGATGAGTTTGAGGTACACGGCGGCGAACACCCAGCTTCCAGTGGCGCCACTGTCTCCGGCTTCAAAACTTGTGATGATAGCATCCCCATGACCTGCGCACAAATCTTCCAGTATCGTAACAACTCGTTTCATCTTTTATCCTCGGTTTAAACTCTAAGATCTTGGGATTCTATTAACTTGTCATTCGTATTTATTTTATTTCATCCGAGTTTTCGAGCTAATCTGTGACTTTTATCTTATTTTCTACTTGTTTTGTTGGTTTCTGTGATGTGTTATGACAAGATGGGCGGCGTCACAATCGACCAATCATTTAACCTTCACGTGAACCACGAGGAGTTTCAGTGATGTGTTATTTTATATATTTTTTTTTTTTTTCGAACTGAAATTAGTATTATGTTGAAAAATGTGAATGTTGATTGATTGTTGTACAGAAAAAAAAAAAAAAGTTTAAAATGATGCATCAACAGTATTACACACAGGAGGATGTGGACCGGGTTGGTGAGTAAATAAATAATTAAAGCGTGTTTTATTTGAAAGCGAAAGTATACAAATATATGTATATAATGAATACATGATACATATGGGAGTGCGTGTTTGTCAATAGATTAAATAGCGAGTGTTTTTTTATTTTCTTAGTTATACAAATAACAAATAACTGTTGGAGCGTAAATATACACACGTTCATTAACTCATTAGCTGGTGGTGCGCAGAGTGTCCAGCTCCAGCATTTATTTGTGTAGATGAGAAACAAAGCGAGTCTGAGTGTCGTATGACGCGTAGTTTGCGACAGATGAGACATCACCAGAATTATCATTATTCCATTAAAGCTATTTCGCGTAATACAACGAATGCATTAGCGGTACAGAGGTAGAGAGGTATATACTGTCTTTGTGATACTTGATGCTTTTGGTGAATCAAACAAAGTATCTTGTTATTTTTTAAAATTCATACAAAGACACAAAAGCTTGAGACTTAAAAATTACAATCTCTTTTGCGGGAAAGCAACCAAAAGAAAAATAATTTTTTTAATGACGAGTTTTAGCTCGGGATGTATCTTTTTTTTAAGAAAGAAGAAAAAAAAAAGGTTTTATTGACATTTTCGACACGTTTTTGAACACGTGAAAGTTATTCTAGACATGAATGTACCTATTTGTTTAATGTATGCAACTTAGATCTCGGACAGAACTGTAGAGCTGGTGGTAGTGGTCCCTTGTAGGGAGATTATATCAAGTCCTAGGTTTCCCTCTTGTCACTTCTCTCTTCTCTTCTGCGTACTCTCTGAGGCGTGAGTCTCACTTGGAATTTAAATTCGCCGAAATGCATTACGCGAGAAATGAAGGGTGAGTGAGAATAAGTAACACTGTGAGGGAAGAATGAAATAAAATAAAAATTCTTTCTACAGAGTAACCTTTGAACCTAAAGGATCGCTCCTGAATTACTGATGAATTTATATATCCTTCAAATAATTATCTTCCCCTATATTTTTTTCATTTCACTTAAAGTTAAACTTAATCTTTTTTTTCTTTTTCATCCAATATATATTTTAATTCAACATATTACCATTTCTCTATTCCTTTGACGAAGACATTTTTATCTGACAAAAATATTTTTATCCCTCACTTTACTATACGGTTTCAGCAATCACTGCTTGTGCTTCTCACATGAAATAATGATATCAACCGATTGTTTTCTATCAACTAACAGCTCTGCTGGTTAATTTACCCGAGCCACTATACCTGAAATGCACCCAAACAATTAAGACTAGACTTGTATAAAGGGTTGAATTTTATTGTTATCCATGCACAAACCAATATGTCCGTAGTGCGCGTATTGTTCTTAAGCCCAGTAGCTCGTAAGCAAATTAGACTAGTGTGCACGTGGCTCGCATAAGTCGGAGCAGTTTCGAAACCCATGACATTCTCCCCTCTCTAAAATCGCCGATACGAACAGTACAGAACAAAACAGAGTAAGTAGAGTAGATCTGGGTGGGGAATTATATGTTAGAGGGTAGAGAGGGTAGGGAAGGAGTGGAAGGACGCCGCTTTAGATCCGTCCTTTCGGTCGCTACCCTTTCGTATTCGCGCTTGCAGACTGATGATGATGCCTACTCTGACTGTTTGCCCGCAGGCAGAAACCCATCGGCAATTACGACGCTTTATTGGGTAGGGTTGCGTGTCGTCTATGGAATTAATGCTATTCGGGTGTAATACTGTGAGTTTAAGAGAGATAGTGATTGAGAGGGAATAAGAGAATGATAAAATGAGATAGAGTAAGCAGTTGCCTCGACACGCGAATCCTTCCTAACGACTACCGCCCCTCGACAACCCTCCCAAATCCCTCCTGAAAAGCAATTCGCTCAACATTCGCTCGATGATCATTCGATTCTAATTACTTCTGGGCTCTCAAGACCCACGGCAATTATTGTTAAAGATCCGACATTTAAATCTTCCCTTAAATTATCTAATAAAACTCCGGCTTGGGTACAACAATAAAATAATAATAATGATATTTAAAATTTTTTTTTTTATTTTTATTTACATTTTAAAAGCCCAGAGCTCGGTTTTACAACTTTTTTCAGACTACTCTGGTTGAAAAATATAATCGTAGATAAAAAGTTTCGAGTCTATATCGACGCATTCGAGTTTATGGATGCGTGAAAGAAATATAAAAATATTATTTGTATGTGTAGGTTTCGGAGAAGCTTTTTATAGTGTTTTGAGTGATGGAAGATCGTCGGATCAAACTCTTATGCCAGAATGTATGTAATAATGGTAATAACACGTTCTTCAGTGCGTGTTAGACGATCGTAAGTGCACTCGCGTGAGAATAACCCCACTGCATTTTATTTCTATTTCGCTTTTATTATTTTTTATAACAGCAAATTTATTTTTGTTTACAATTGAGTTTATTTCATCATTTTAAATTCAATTATTCATATTAAATTACATGTTATTTTACATTTTCAACGCTATAGTTTTTTTTTAACAATTTTAAGTATCAACTACACACATACACATAAATATATATTTATCTGATAATCGAGATTTTAGGAAGGGAAATATTCTCAGGATTTGTGATAAAAAAATTATGAAAAACGAGTTTCACCACAAAAAAATTATAAAAGGCTTACGCAGGTATAAAGGAGCCAAAAAAGTGGCTGGTACGAGTACGGCTGAAGAAAAAAAAAAGTAAAAAAAAATGTCAAGGTTTTACATCGCCGATCTATGAAATTTTTTTTTGCTATTCCCTTATCACGACTAGTTTTGCCGGCACATTAATGCGGGAGAGTGCGCTCGTATCTGATTACCCGCGGGGTTTAGCCAAGTCGAGAATAGTTAGGGTCGGCAGATTGTCGAGAAACGACACTCTGCGAGATCAACCGAAAAAAAAACCATTAAAAAAAAAAAACTTATTAACACTGCGATCTCTAATTTTTTTTTTTTTAATTTTATTGCGAACCTGACTCAACGTGTTTCTTATCAGATGCCCGACAATTTGATAGTTTTACTATTACTTACAATAATTATATTGAAAAAGTATCAACTTAAGATATAAAACGAGAGAATCAGTTGAATGACGTCTCATTGGAAATGTTTATCACAAAGACACTGGAATAGCAACAACAGAAAATTTTCTTATAACTTTCAAATAAGTCTGTCTTACGGTTGCCAATTAACTATACGCTCTTTCAATTTATTTAGTTCTCCCACTTACTTCCTCTTACTCCCTCTTACTCACTCACTGTACTCTAGCTTTATACTCTCACTCTCCATCATCACCCTCGAGGGGTAGTCGCCTACCGCCATTTAACTGTCTCGTCGACGTAGACGGCGCCTTCTTGCACGTCTTCCTATTCTATACTACTTAAACTTCTTGCAATTCAACCCCAATGTCGATTTACTTTCAAACAATTTCGTTACGCATACCACATCCAAAGTTACTCACAACTGGGGTGTCATTCAATACTATTATGCTAAATATTTTGATAAAATTTACAAAAGATAATTTCATAATAAAAATCTGTAAACAATCAAATATACTTGTTTTCTCAGCGTAGAATATCTTTATTCGTTTTTATTTGAGGGTAAAGTCTATTAGAGAATCCAGAAGAGCTCTCGGTGTATTTGTTGTCAAGTGGGTGCAAGTGTGAGTGAAGAGTGGAAAATAGAGAGTGTGGGTAGATAACTATGTACAGAAACTGTTTTCCGAGCAATATCTGTCAAACCAATTACCAGTAAGTGCGCTTGCCAATGCTGTCAATATACCAGGGTTCTATTGCTTCTCCATTCCTAAAATGTAATGCACTCACCGATACTACAACCGCAACATTCCAATTTATAGAATGCCTTTACGTCGACGATAAAATCTTATGACCATGTCAATTAATCTGCTTGGGTTATTTAATATTATAACTTAAATACAAATTCGAAATTATTTAACTGACAGCTTACGTGAAAATTATTTTTTTTCTAAAGAAACTCTCAAGCAGGAAAAGTATCTAAATAATTTATTGCCAAATAACATTTGTCACTTGGTTCCTTGGAAAACTCGAGTCAGGGAGTGGAGGTGGGTTTAGGGAAAACCTGAGGGAGAGGGAGAGGGAGAGCACTAGTAAATTTAGTTTGAGTCTGGGTGCATTACCAAGCGGATTTACGTTAAAACCGAAATTCACATCTAGTCCTACTCGTCGAATTGGCACACACTGTTTCTCTGATGTAGATTCTACGTATGTATATATATATTCGAAATTGTGCATTTGCGTCACGTAATCTGTTTTACGTAACGCTGGGGCTTTTGTTCAACGCGCGAATCTTATTAACGTGAACCATTTTATATGAAATCGAGTTAAATGTGGTTCTGCCGTGTGTTAAACCTTTCTCATTGTTCATTAATGCGCCAGCCTATATAAATACGCATATATATATAATATACATTTATAACGAGTCACACGTGATTATATACTAAATAGCAGATCCTTTAATTCTAGTTGATAATTTTTAAATAAATAGTGTCTGAATTTTGATAGTGAGTTCAAAATGTTTGCTATTTTAAACATTATTATTTTTTTTTTCATTTACACTGTTCGTATATGGTTATGGATTAACAAAATACTGGTTGTTTATACGACTCGGGTGCACAAATAGCGCGTAAAATAGTGGTGATCGTTAAAATAACGTATCTTTTTAGGATCCCACAGCCCTTTAGTGTCATTTAAAAGACTCGGGATGTACACATCATAAAATAATGTAATTCTGTGTCGTGTGTGTTATTTTATTTTATTTTATTCCATGAAATGCATTATCCAATGGTCAACAATGTCCTTCTTGACTGTGGGTATGCTCGTAAAAAGAGCTCATCTGAGATAACACAAGTATTAAAACTTTGAATTTTTTATAGTTGAAAGGGATGGATGGAAATTTGTGGTATTGTAGGAAAAGCACGGATAACTATTGATAAAGCAATCTGGACTTGGGCCAGAAGCTAATTCCCTTAGTTTGGGTTGATGAAGAGAGTCCGAGCATTTAAAATAAATGCGGTAGGTAGTTTAAACTTGAGCTACTTCTATTTCCGGTTTAGTATCTATCTAATAGCAAGTAGTGGCCCACCCGGTGTTAATATATTCTGGTTGAAAGTACTTACCAAAAAGAGGAGTAATTAGAGGAGGACATAAATAAAAATAACGAGTTAAACTAAAAGTAAAAGTAAAAGTAAAAATAACAAACAAGCTGTCCGGAGATGTCGAACAAAACTCGGCTTACCCAGCGGACTGAATAATTTTAAAAGGGCTTTGTAAACAAACTACTCTGCACTTAGGAGTAGAGCGATGATCCACTTTAAAGTTGTATCTTATATTTCAGCACAAATCCCTCTTGTTCTTGTTCGAGAGACGAAATATCCCAGTCTCTAGTTGTCTACTAGTCGTCTATCTCGACAGAGTATATTCGAGTATTTACTTATTATATATAATATATATGAATGTTTAAGCCAGAAAATCCTTTCATCAGGATCAGAATCAGGATTGTCTGACAGAGAGTGAGAGTGAGAGAGAACGTGAAAGAGCAATTTGAGGAAACATGTATCCTAAATTTAATAAATCATCGTAATCACGCGCAACGTTCGTCAGCAGAGAAGATCGATTGTGCAAAGCCGCAGGCAATACATCAGAAGCCGCTGAGAGTATGCCATAAGTGAGCCAGTGAGCGAAGTAGAGAGGAAGAGAGAGAGAGAGAGAGAGAGAATATATAGACTTTGGTGAAGCATATAACATCGGTAGTACGTCGTCGGTGGTACGTATCCCGAGTCCTTTGACGGCTGTCATCCTAATAAACATTAATTATGTAGCTGGTCAAGTTAATCAAGACGACCGTTACGTACATTAATAGACAGAGAGGGATAGACAGAGCCTCGTTATCGACCCAAAGTGAGCTCATACACAGACAAAGAACATTGAGGAAGCTGTAGCAGCATCAAATCTGGCTGTTAAAGTACTGGTAGTACAGTGCCACCGAGTACGAGCGACAATCTGAGCGCAGTGAACATCAAGTTTAGGTTTTACACCCCCGTTTCAACATTGATAACGGAAAAATCAGAGAAAATATACCCGGGATATGGGTTTAAGAATAAAGAATCCACTTCTCAGTGCTTTTTGGTATCCAATTCTACACAAGTGGCTTCTTTTGAATTTTCCATATACTAACTGATAAAATGGCTTCTTGTTTTCTTATTTCAACCTACCTTCTATGAATTGATAAGAAATGTAAAGACTATAAAAATATTTTTCTTACTTTCATCAACAAAGGAAACTTGTCAGGATTTAGATAAATATATCCAGTATTTCATTTTGCTTCGTTGTTTAAATATATATTTAAAACATTTATTATCGATTATCTAGATGCGTATGTCTGGGGAATGGAGAATTATACAGTTATAAACGACGTGAATATGCGGACTATTTGCGTTGCAATAATTTATGTCGTACTATCGATCATATACTAGCTCCCCCATGAGGATGATGACTAGTGTATTATATATATATATATATATATATAGATGTACGTCCAAATATAGATATAGAGGGAATGCCCAGTAGTAGGGACAAAAGCCACAATTATGTTCTCACTTGTATATAAGTAGAATCGCATCACCAGGAGTAGAATAATAGCAGAACTGTAAATTATTCTGCACATGGTTTATGTACCAACAATTGACACTTTGAGCAAACTTGTTGTACCAAAACAATGTCCTAGGTGAAACTTGGCTGTCGATTTGTATATATACAGACCCGATACTCTATTCCTTATCCTATTCCTCATCTCGCTATCAGGCAAACACATTCATACATATAATTATAAACAACACAACTACTATCCAACTACGACTATAAACTCCCACTAGCAGTGTTTATGTTTATGGTTAGCATACCGCAAAGACGATCCACATATATTGATAGAGCTAATCTAGGCAAGCACGTCGATCGCGTAAACTAGTAAACTTAGTGTCAATTATCGTTGCTTGTTAAACAGCTACTGGGGCTAGACTTGCAACAGCAAAAGCAACAGGAACTACAAATACAAATACTCGTTGAACAAAGACAAAGCGTTGCTGGAGACTGGAGACTGGAGACATAACGAGAGGGAAATGATTAGCGAAACGACGACAGTTGGGCTGAATCAAAGAGGAGCAAGGCACTAACGATGATAACGGATTCTGGACACCCATATAAGAGGTGAGTGCTGATCGGAATGTCTGGTCACGCATTTAGGATTACCTTCGATCGAGCAACGTGACAGAACCCCAGCAGCCCTGGCATTGCTTCAAGCACAACGTTCTACAAAGCCCACTTTCCCATCACTACAGCCCCTAGAATCTGTCTCTGCTTCTGCTGCTACTGCTATTACTCGCACCCTTAATCGCACCACTATCGGAAATCACCTTTGACTGTCATCAATCAACAACTGCCCATTTTAAACTCTGCTCCCCTTACACGATTACTCCGGACTTAAACTCTAACTCAATTGTTATACTGATATTAATTTATTGAAACAAAATAGTGTGATATGAAATTTTCTCTAGCTATTTTAGAAAATAGCATTCATTTATATAATATAATATAATTAGTGTATTTTTAAATGAGTAAAACAATTCCACGCGATCTGGCAATCAGCGAAGGCGATGATAACCAAGATCACGGAAGTTTAACATCCGAGCGGGAATATATCAAGTGATTATTCTATCGTGCTATACTCCACCTGGGGGAATAAACTTAGATATCTTCTCACGAGTAATTGATTCGATTACTCGCAAGTATAATATATCTCTTTATAATTTAGCGACAAACTACGGCATAGACATTGCTCACCTCTGTAACTACAAAAATGCATTTTCCTGTGGATAAGAGCTTGGAAAAAATGTTCATATATAGATGTAATAAATATATCCCTATATATGTAAAAAAGAAGTTATCGTTAGCAAAGAATTTCTTTAACTGGCACACAGCCAAATGTTGGAGCAACCAACAAAATCTCACAGACTAATGTGTATACTCACATTCACATCTACATTATTTCCGTTCCTCATCTTTAATATTTTTTTTCTCTCAATATCTTTACTTATTTTTTTTTTAATCTGCACCGTAAAATATTTTTTAATTCAGATTCTGTTTGTAAATATGCCATGATTTTTTTTTATATCATGACCTGTAAATTTAAAAAAATATTTTTGTAAAAAATCAAATGGGGATTACGAACAAGTAATATATATAATATAATAATTTAAACTTTTGGAAGCCCTCGTAGACTGAAAGCTCTTCACATCCTTTATCCTCCCACTCGACTTGACTCGACTCGTTAACAAAATCGAGCCCCCCCCCCCTCCCCAATAAACCAGAGGGTAACGACGAGTGAATACTCTTGCTGATTGTACCTTCATGAAGAAGCAGTAGCAGTAGCAGTAGCGGTAGCAGTAGCAGTAGAAATTGCTCCCGTAGAAGATACACTATAGAGAACGAGTGAGCGAGTAGAACAGAAGTAAAGACACACCCTCCTCACTTACTACTCTCTTGACTGGGTTCTCAAGTCTAATCTACTCGCCAAATTGTCCGTTTGTTTGTTAGCTATTAGTTAACATTCTCGAGCTCTTATATACATGTATATAATGTATATATAGGAGTGAGCTGCGAGCACAAGTAGTCTCTCAACAAACTTCCAGACAGCGTTTGAATGCCTCCTCCAAGTTTACACGCAAGCGAAAATTCGTCCTTCATTTCACTCTCGACATCATCCGCTGTATCAACAGCAGAAGCTTTAAAATATCACCGTTTTCCTCCATCTTTGCTTTTCGCCCCTTTGCCCTTTGCTCCTTTCCTCCTATCACCGGTTCGCATCGTTTCCTTCGCCAGAGTCTTTATTTTTATTTCAAGTTTTATTTTATCCGAATAAGAAACTGTGAGTTTATTCTCACAAGATGAGAAGAGTCTCCTGTTGGACGTGACCTCATCGCCGTTCACGAGCTCTTCTCATTAATCTCAAGGACCGTGTCTCTCGTTTATTTTTCCACCGGTGTATTTATTTTCCTCCAATGATATCACCGCAATAACAAGCCTCGAGCTCATCGTCTCGTCTTGTCTCGTCTCGTCTCGTCTCGTCTAGTCGTCACCGACCCCTTCTCGCTTCTCTTCTCGATGACTCCTGTTTTCTGGTGTTTCCACTCTCGCGAATACACTCACCCTGTTCTTACGCTATCTCGCTTTAAAATCACAAAACAGTCAACAAATTACAACTCTCTCAAACAAACTCAAATTTATCATCATAAATTAAAAACAAACAAAAATAACCATTTTACGCACTTACATTTCTTTTTTTTTTTTTTTTTTTTTTTTTTTTTTTTTTTTGTAGTCTTAACTATAAAATTTAATTTTTTAAGACTTTGCATTAAAATGCTATCAATATAAATGACAGCGGATTTGGAATCAATAATTAATTAAAAGTAGTAAACTAGATTGAACGACAGGATAAGGCAGGAGGTTAAATAACATTAGAGTAAAACGATAAATCATGAGTTCCGTCGTTACCTTCGTGTCGATTGTCCAGCCTGAGTATTTTCGTGCAATCGCGTTTACATAAGTAATGAGCTCGTATCGGAAAAGCAAGCAAAAGGAGAAACAACTTGGTAGGAAATGCTATCGTAATACCTATGTACACATATAATCCACACACAACTTATATTCCAGGAATCGTGTAATAGAACTAGTACTGCACTCGAGAGGCTACTGACCCGGGACACGATATACGAGACACGGTCTGACCAACGGCAACCTCTACTACTGCGAGGAAACGTTACGTGATCCAATATGCGTTATTGACAGGTATCAATAATATAACTAGAGTTTCTGGGGCTTACAGAGCTTATTAAAGCTTGACGATGATCATCATAGAAATCATTATCATTACGATTATTTCGATTATGATGATATGCTGATGATGATGTACACTCAAAACGTTGATTATGCGTGTGATTGAGCGGCCATTTCGACGCCGAAGAAGGGACCGATGAATCGAGGGTGCTCCGTTCATTGAGGAGAGGAGATAATCAAGAGGGATATATCAAAGAGCCGACCAGCCCCTTCTGATGATCGTTGACAAGCTACTTGAGTGTCTAGTCGCGCTTGACGTCGAGTCTACCGAACGATTGTATATCTGACTATCATCGCGCCTCAAGTGCCTTAAATTAAATCTTTAATTTTTCAAATTATTTCGCTGAAAGTAAATACTGAATTAATTTCAGTTTTATCATTTTTTTTTTTAAATTATGCAGACTTGGTTTTAATGAAGATGTGAGAAGAGGTTACTTTGTCGCTTAATACCTTGTTGAGCTGTGATCATGGTTAGAGAAAAAAAATCTGCCACTCTTGTGCTAAGTTCTTTTGTGTTTTAGTCTGACCGACACAATTTTCATGCTGTGAAAAATTAATTAGCTTGAGGGTTGCTCTGTATTTTCCTTGTGTGTCTTAGTCTAGAGCTTGGGTGAGCTAGTTTGGACTGTGAATAGAGAATGAAAATGCTGAGGGAGCGAATAACTTTTCGTGACTCACTGACGTCAAATGCATAATGTAAAACACTCTGGATTTAATGTGCCACGTTAGTTGTTACATTTAAACTTTATAAATCTTTTTTTCTTTTTTATTTTCATTTTTTTTTTTTTTATTTGAACATGAAATAAAAAATAGCACTCGAATAATTTTTAATTTTTTATAAAAATTGATTATTTAAAATTGTCTTGGCAACTTGATTCCACTCAATATTTAATAAAATACTGAAATAATTTATAAATCAGTGCATCCGTCTCCACGAATGGCTATAATTAAGATTGAAGGATGACAGTTTATCTCAAATTCAATAATATTCATCCAATGAATTAAAAATTTTACATGCTCGTACCGTTTTTAAATACGATTATAGAAATAAGTTAATTATTAAATGATATCATTTTTGTCAATTAACCTTCTTAAAAATTCATGTTGCGATAAAAGCTATATTAATAACCATGACGTACATCCTCAAATCACCAATTCATGAACCTAAATATTCACTATTATTTGAATAATAAAATATCTCTCTTTATATACCGCAAAATCTGTCGTTATATCCAACAGATCCTGCATCTACACGTCATTAATTTTACACAAAACCTTTTACAACAATCAATTATTACTAAAACGTCATTTTATTAATGTCAATTTATATTTATAATAAAATCAAAAACTGATGTTTTTTTTTCTTAATGTCGATATTTAGTATCTGAGAGACAAGTACTCGGTTATATATAGTGTTAAATAAGCGTTAATTATCTCATCAGATATGAGGTCAGGTTACATTGACCAAACACCTGTGCCTTGGTCATCAACAGCTCCCATTACCTGTTTAATTAAATTACTGATAAAGTTAATCAATTAAAATTTTAAATAAAGTTAATAAAAATAATAATGAAGGTGGGCTACAGTTGTGTAGGAATCGAATCACGGAAAATGGTTTTTCTTTAGGGGCGAGAACGTAAATTTAGTTTGATGCATTATTCATGGTGGAGATCGGGTGTGTGTAGATGCATTAAACTTTTAAAACGGTGTAGGTGTACGGGGGCAACTTTTAAAGGCTAGTTACCAAAAAACCTTGTAAAACGAGCCAGAAAACCTCTTGGAGGGGATAGTGCTGAGCGAGCCACGCGGTAAATGGGTTGCGGATAAAAAAAGAGGGTAAATTTTTAGTTGGGAAAAAGAAGAGAGAAGGTTTATGGTAAAAGTTTTAAAAAATGCGAACGCATTTGCAATTTCCGGCGCAAAGTGAGTCTCTTTGAAGCGGCGGCAAATTTCCATCATCGCATACCTAATTTTCTTTGTCCAATCGCATTTAAATTAGTCGAGTGGATTTTTTCGATGCTGATGTGCGTCGAGCTGGACAGCATTTTCCGAGCTGATGCTCGGGCTCAAATTTAGGGAGTTTAATTCTATCGTGTGACAACTCGATACGTATACTGACAACTTTAACTGAATCTGGATAGCAAAGCGCACCTGCTGACAAATTTACTACTGATACTCGAGTCATTTTTATCTGACATCGAGGACTGTTGATCATTCGAGAGCTGGTGGCTGGTTGCCAATCCTCTGAGGTCCTCTGTGTGCTCTATCTTACATCGTAAGACTTTTCGACATTTTTTTTTTTTAATTTTAATTTCAGCTGAAATATCAAAGATAACACGAAAATCTACTCAGACAAATTTACAGAAAATTTAATTTTCTGTAAAATCGCAATTATATATATATTGATCATATCTTTGATACTTTGGCCATAATTTTAATTTAAAGGTGAGAAAATATTTATTGAAATTAATTCATTGAATGTTTAAACTATTGAATTTACAAATAAAGTAAAATTCTATTTTCTAAAGAGATACATTTGCTATAAAGTAATTATTATGTACTTTTATAGTACCTTCAATAATTTACAAGTTATAATAATCCAAACTGCGCTATAAATGAAACTAGAATAACCACTCAACAAAAACAACAATAATAATAAAATATAAAATAAACCTCATCACAACATAATTCTACATTAATATAACAAACAATTGCTAATTAAATGTTAATTGTAAAAAAAGTTTTAAAATAATTAATTTGACTCGAGTTATTACGATATAATAGAAGCATAAAAAATGTTGAGATTTATTTGTTGTTAATTTTGTTGCAGAGTACTTGATGTCAGGAAGTCCTAGAAGTTACCCGGTGCGATCACCTGGAGTTGCTTCAACGCCAACAGTAACGAGGTAACTTCTTACTTTATCGTACTCGCGAATAATTCTTCTCTTTACTTTTCCCATCCACCTCTTTTTTTTATTTTATTTTTTTTTTTTTTATTTTACTTTCTCTTACCCTTAAACTCACTAAATTCAAGTGTTAACTTTTTACAAACATTTTCATAGACGTTAATAATTTCTTACCCACTAAATCAACAAATAAAATATTCAGACAGACCTCAGTCGTTCTAAAAAATAAAAATAAAAATAAATAAATAAATAAAATAAACGACTTGATAAAAAAATGAACTTATTTATTCAAAACGAAAGAGTGGATTATCTATTTGATGGTTGTTCTAACATAGAGCGTTTTTGAGTCTCTGTGAATTAGAAAAGCTGTTACCGCGTGCATTAAATCCTCGACACTATTTATTTATTTTTTTTTGCTCCAGTCGCCCATACACAACACCGAGTTCTCGGTCGGTTCCAAGTATGTGCTTTTTCTTGTTCTTGTTCTATTTCTATTTCTTTCTTTTTTTTTTTTTCTTTATTTTCTGGTTCGGGTTCTGGGTTTCCTGTTTCCACTATTATATATATACACTGTACTGAACCAGTATACAGACTCGGTAGCATACCGCGGCCGTGACATGTACGGCCGACGAACTTTGCTCAGAAAGTTTAACCGTGATGCTCGTTTTATAGGCGACACTTTAAACCCAAAGGTCTTACAGTTATATTGGTTTACTTGGTTTCCACAGCGACGTGAAACCATTCTCATCCACGGCCCCCTTTAACTCCTTTCCTTTCCTTTCCTTTCCTTTCCTTCCACGGCTGCACTGCTTCTATGCTTCCTCCCCCTCCTTACTGTGTGTACACCCTCGCTTATTCTTTCTCATCCCCTTTACAACCTCAACTACCTCTCCTCCTCTATGTCCCGACTGAAAGACGCGACGTCGTTACTTTACGAGTTTACCGACCAGTCGACGACACAAACGTTGACTCATCACTTACCTCCTATAATTTACGTCAGACTCTATACAGTAGCACTTTTATTTATTGATATTTCAATCAATATATTCGTTAATATGCGGAACAAATTATTATAATTACAACATACTTGTGATAATAAATCGTTTCTTGAATTTAAAGTATGATGTCTTTAATTTTATGAAAATAAATTTATTGAAGGCATGATAAATAATAAACAAATAAATATAAATTTAAGAAGCAATTGAACTCAACTTGGTTACTCAATAAACATAACTAAAAAAGTTTAAAAAGAAAGATAACACCTGAAATAAAATTTTTAAATTCAAATGAGTTTGACTTTCAAGATGTTCTCAGGCTTAGCTATCCATTTGGATAAGAATAAATCAGTCTTATGCTCGAGGATCGCGGGGCATAAAAATGAATCATTGAAAAGTATAAAATAAAAAAAATATATAAGAGATATTTGGATTGTGAGCTAGAACTTTGGCGTTCGATTTGTCGACCCTCTTATCTGCACTCACACAAATCCGAGTCCAACGAGTTAGCTTTACTTGTATTTTATATATATATATATATATATATATATACATATATCGTACTAGTTGGTGATGTTGAGGAAGGAAAGACCAAGCATGTCGCCGGAAACGACGGGTCAGCGAGATGGAAGCCACTCTGTTGCTAAGGCGATCCTCAACCTTAAGAATCTTGTCCTTTTTTTTCTTCTTCCTTTTCTTCTTTACTTCAGCTCTCAACTCTTTGATCTCATTCATTTTTTTTTTTTTTAACTTTTGTCTTTAATCACCAATATCATCATCATGATGATTATCATTATCGGTGAAAACCCAAAGGATTAAAATAATACTCGGGCAAGTTATTAAATTATAAATTTTAAATTTAATTTCATAGGATTAAAATGGAAATTAAAATGTGATTTTGATTATTGATTATTCATCCAGCTATTAAAGCATTACTTAACGTCTTCACTTGTTAATTTTAAATATAAAACTCGAATCCTGAATTCAATTAACCTTCTTACTACAACAAGATTTTCCTTTAAATAAATTAAAGGGTAATAATATTAATATTTTAATTTCGAGTCATCTTAACTCGCTATGAATTTATAAATATATTTAATAAATTAGTATTATTTTAAACGTAATATTTCATCAAGAATTAATATCACTCAAGTATTTGGATGTTTAATTTTAAATTTAAAAACTAAAATATGTAAGGGGTAATTTTTATTAGCCAATATTTAAATTGAATAGTAGACAAAGTAAAAATTAAAAAAAAAATAAAACGTATTTAATTAAATAATAACAGTAATTTAAATCTGTGCTGAAGGGAAGGTCAAATTAGAGGGATCAAGTGTATGTTATTACCAAAATAATAACTCTGATACTTATTTTGTAATTTTGGTTCCAACTCGATTGTCAACAACCCAATAATCAAACAGATAAACAAGACCCTAATTTCGAGGTGTATACACGTAACGCATTTTTATTGCCGCTTGGTTGAGAATTATATTTTTTATACTATTCCATTCATTGGATTATTATTTCTTGTGCGCACGCAATAATAAGCGTGATTGTAGACAATAAAAAAATTTTTATTTTTTTAGTGTAACAAGTAATTAGAAAAAAGTTAATAGCGTAAAAAAGTAAAAAGTTGTAAAAGGGTTTTAAAAATAAAATGATTTTAGTATAACAAAAGGACGAAGGATAAAAACAGTCGAGACGCTGACAGAAGGCAATTCTTTCTTCTTTCACTAGATAGTATAACTACTATAGTACTGTACTAGGAGTGAAGAAGAGACGAAAAGAGCCAAACGGTGAATTCTTTCTCGGCCCAAAGCCCTTTTCATAGTTGAATCCCGTTGAGTCGGCTGAATCTGAGTAGAGAGTCTCCAACGAAATTATCGACTGCACGGTTCTCGAAAATGAACAAAGAAAAGACAGAATGAGTGTCTCCACGCAGAAGGAATAAAAAATAAAAAAAAAATAAAAAAAAAAAAATGGACAAGTGGTTTGAGAAAAAGAAAAGACACCTTTTTTATCCGAGGATTTTTTTATCTTCAAGGTTTACCAAGACAATGTATAATTCAATAAGTGTCCTCCTAAATTGGACAAAATTGCTTTGATAAAAAATAAAATAAAAAATACTCAGTGACCCTTGTAAATTTTTATAAGTCAATCGACTGTCGACAATGAATTACCACTTGCTTTTGTACTCTACTAGTCAACCATTAGTATATAGACTGACAAAATAAATATATAATATAACTTCAGAGGCAAGATGACACTGAAAACGTACCAACATTTAAATGGCTGTAACTTTGCCCAGAATTATCGTAAAAAAATGAAACAAATTACAATTTAACGCTGAAAATGTCTACTTTACAAAACTTGGCGAATTAAAAAAAAAAAAAAAAAAAAAAACTATTTATCGAGTCGTACGAAGTATATAATTGGGTATCGTAAAATAACTCAATTTCCTAACTAAAAATTACAAAATATCATTCGTGTGACATTGATAAATAAATAAAAATGCTGAAACAAAAAAAAATTGTAATTTAAGTTTGAAATATTTTTATAAAAAAAATATTTCATGAACTAGACTAACACTGCTGTGACTTGATGGCATTCCCTCGAGAGTTTTTTCAAACAAACTCACCCTACATACATACAAAATTTTTCTCATCAGACAGCGAAATGAAAACACACCCACTCATATATATACACACACACACACACATACTTTTTAACATGTTTACACAAGTCGCATCATGGTTGTCTAAATATTTTTCTCTTCTCTCTTAGCATAAAAATAATTTTATATTGTTTTAGACAATCTGCATACGCCCTTATCCCTATTACTATTATTACTATAATTTAATTAAATAAATGTCAATGATTATTTTTGTGAAATGGTAATAAATGGAATAGAGAGATAGTATCAAAGAGCATGGTGGGTTTTTGTGTAGATAGTAATCCAGATCGATAAAATAGTCCGGCTTACAGTTGAAAGAATTTAGGGCCAAGAGAGACAGAGAATAAAATAGGGGATGAAACTCAAAGAGAGGTATGCAGCTGTGGAGATATGGAAACAGAATTCCCTTTCAGGTCCAGTCGATGAGCCTCTGCATAATCTGGCTAGCGCTCCCCCTTTGATACGCGAGGGTGCATAATTGCATCTTGATAAAACAGGTGAATTGTAAATCAAGTGCTGGACTCATTGGCATTAAGCTATATTATCCTCACTACAGTTATCCAGTAAACTCATCTACTTATCAAATTAAGAAATTACCCTAGCGTCACTATTTAATCAATAAGGTTATCCTTTATTTATTTTTTTACCCATTATTTTTCTCTTTTGATCTTTATTACAGTGAAAAAAGTAAAAATATAATACCTTATTTAAGTACAAACTATTAAATTGTAACATAACACATTTAAGCTAGATAAATGAGCATTATCGCACTGAGAACACTATGATCCGCGTCTTACAAGATCCACGAACCGAGGACTAATATCGTGAGTAAGCTTGATGAACTACCGTAAACTCATATCCACTTGGGATATTTTATATTTTTAAAACTACTAAAACAAATTATCATAACGATATTTCCGTTTTTTCATTTATTTTTTAATATTCTGTATTACATTCGTCATATTTATTTAAATTGTTTATGTTATTTTATAAAGAAAAATTTTAATTTATTTTAAAAGTTTACACAACAAAATGTATGATATTATTTTCCCAAGTTAATGAAAACTGCATCCACCGAAAAAATTATAAAAAATCCTTTGACCGGGATAACTAAAAATATTAAGAAAGGGAAAAATAGCAGAGTAAAAAAAAAAACCATACTCGGAATTTCTTTCATTATGACCGAGCCATCAGCATTTCCCAACGGGGCTCAAATAATTAAGTCCGATTTAACAAAGAATAGTCACCGTCCTGGTGGAAAGCATTCGCGGCGGCCTTCTATTCGTTAATATAGAAAAAGAAGAAGGAGATGATGTGAATTGAGGATGGAAATGGGGAATAAAATAAGAGAGGTTTACTGTCGCTTCTTTTTTCTTCGCGAAAAAGTAAAAGAGTCGGTTACTGTACCCAAAGTCCAGATACCGGGATCTAGTTCCGAGTGGGTGGATATCAAAATAATAATTGTTATATTCTATAGAATCGTGGCTCATTGGAGAGAACGAGGATTTGCGCTTAACCCCGGGGGAAAATCATTTCCCGACTAACTGTGTGTTGGTATCTGGTTCTGTTGCTGGTTCTCTAATTTTCTCATCTGCTTTCTGCAGTAATTTTCGCAGTCTCGCGGGCTTCCATCACTGATCAATCGACCAATCACTTCCTGATGAGATCCCTCATTGTCTGAGGGAAACAAAATACTATCCATGATTACGCCCTATAAATTTACTACCCATTTTTATCTTCGGTACTCATTTTTAATAATTAATTGCTGCTGCTGCTGCTGCAGTCGACTCTAAACTACTTTTCCTCGTTTTTAATATTTCTTATTTTTTCCCAGAGCTAAAGTTACCGTCTAACAAAGAGTTGCGAGTAAAAAAAAAAAAAATTTGTAAACATTTGTACACACAAAAAATTGGTGGTAGTTTTTTAAATAAAAATAACTCTATAACGTTGATGGCCACGTGATATCTTTTATAAAATTTTCAGCAGCTTTATGAAACTGTAGAACCGGTCACTATATAAGTATACGGGTTACCTGGGCAACCTCGTGGTCGATATAGGGATTTCTAGACCTCCGTATCTGAGTCAACCTCTAGGTTTATCATACAGTTTCCAATGAATATAGTATATTCTAATAGCCGGAGGTTGTGCCAGCACCTCATGATATCCTTTTTTCCCTTGGCAGAATCCTGTCGTCACATAGTTCGCTTCATTGCCCAGCCAATCACGTGCCATTCAAGGCGACAACCATAGATATAGGATCAATTACTAGTTACTCGAAAAAATATTAAATAAAAAGGTTAATAAAAAAATTCATGGGAAATTTAGAACTCTATTTAAATTGTTATTTTTTTTTTTTTTTTGTTAAAATTAAAAAATAAAAAAAAATGACTTAGAATTTTATTTAAATTTAGCAATTTATAAAAAATACTTTTTTATCCTTAAAACCAGCACGTTGTTACGGATATTAAAGTATCCTGTTTCTATCTTGGTCTTTTTAAAAAGTTAAATAAAAAAGAAGCAGGTAAGGGAAACCGTCGATACAATCTCATTATTGACTTTAAATCCTGCATGAATCCTCCCACAAGGACGCCGGCGGAAAAACGAGATTACGCTGAGTAAATTTAAAATAAAAATAAAATGAAAAAGTTAATAAATAAGGTACACTTTTTCCGTGATGGGAAATTACTTAAAGTTACAGAGGTGCAGAAGGTGCAGAAGACAGGGAGAGAGGGAGAGAGGGAGAGAGAGGTTCCCTCGCTGGCCGCTCCATTTGTACTAAAAGTATTCTGTTATTAGATTATAGACGAAGAAAATTTAAAATGCATCTTTCACGAGGGAAAATCTTCGAGAGCCTTTCCGTCGACACTTTATTAATATTTTTTTGCGTATTATATATTATTGTATTACATTTTTAGCCCCAGTATAGTTGGTTTCGGTGGAGGGTTCCCGTTTCGCATCGATACATCTGCCATAGGCGCTCGAGTCTACGTAATCAAATCCGTAAACGCGACTCGGGGACATACTATATATATATATACTATATACTATACTGTACTATATAGACTGAATGACTGATTGTGAACGCAGAATTCAATTTGCTCCATTTTATCGGGCAGAGTGCATTTTACCCGTCGCGACCAAAGTATAAAATGAATGAAAAGAGACCGGAAAAAAGGGACTAGAAGAAAAATTCTCAATGTTGCCGCAGTGTTGTACAGAATTATTTATTAGCATTCTACTCGGTTACATTTTTACTTAAAGATTATTAACTTTTTTTTATTTTCAAGAAAAAAATGAACGCCAATAGACGTAAGTTTGTCGAAGATAAAAGAAATAAAAAAATATACAAATGACGTCGTTGTCGGGGCGTCACGTGTTGGATATCTCGGGCCATCGTTCGTGGGTATGGGGCCAAGAACCTCGAAACATCCCTCTTAAAAAACGGTTGAGCTAGCTTATGGTGTAGTCTGTTAATGCTCTACTTGGAAGAAATAAAATAAATGTTTGAAATCTCGTAGACACTGAGCGAAAACAAATAAATGAAAATTTTTAGTAAATATTTTTCGAGATTGAGATAAAATAAAATGGTGTGAATTTATTGGTTGGTTACCTATTGAGGGAATAAACACCCCCAGTGCCCCCTAGTAACCCTAAGCCACGAACATACAGAAGTACACCGCTCTCATCGGGTCATTCAATATATCTATCGAGGGTTTACCACCGGGTACACTAGACTACCACTACAAGCTTCCCAAGTTTATAAGGCTCGTTATACACGAGAAAGTGAACGTGAAAGCCCTTGGCGCTATTGTACACACTGGATCCACTGGATAGACACGTAACGAGTTTCTAAAGGTGTGCATCCATAGACAGCTGATTTAAATGCCTTGTAACTTTTTTTTTATTTTTCCCCTTGCTGCAAATTTAATACCTGACAAATGTTTCAATTATTTATTTTATTTTGTATCAAATTCAAATTTTTTTTGTAATTAAAATAACAAATAAAATAATAATTATGGTACAGGCAGTCGGTAGTCGGCAGCCGGCTGATAAACAGACACTCAAAGTTAAAAACAATGAACGGGAATGTTGAGTCGCTCGGCTTGCCAGTTGGACGAGTTCATTGTCCAGAACGCGAGAACAAATCAATTTGGTGCGTATTGTATGCGTTCTTGGTGCACACGAGGTGTGACCGAGTACCGAGATATACGTCGGGATTGTTTGCGATTCCGAGGGATTAATTCAAACGCGTGTCCTCAAATAACAATAACGCGTCAAATATTCTGCGTCGAAATTCAATATGATTTAGAAATCGCGCCATAAGGTGCGTCCCCCATGCAGGGTTATGCTCCACCAACACATCAAATCACTCGATCCTGGTATAGTATGGTTTCGAGCGTTTGGAGTTTCAAAACCGAACCCAACTGTATTTGTTTGCATGCACTGACGGCCATATGCCGCATCTGTACGACAAGGACATAAAATTACTCATATATACATACATGCATACACACTCATCAGCATGAATATGAAGGTATAGATGACGTCGAGTCGAATGGACCCTTTGTTTTCATTTCAGATCGCACCCGAACCCAAGCCACTTGTCCCTCTTACTCCACTCACTCCTTTATATTACACATACATACATAGATATATATAGTACTTATTTATATAAATTCTCCCCTTACCTTTACCCTTTTTTTTTCTTTTATTCTCTTTCACTCAGCCCCTGAACCTCTGCTTCTACCTCTTGCATGTTTTGTTCTCTTTATATTTTTTTAAAAACTCCCAAGCTTCGCTTCCACTTATCTCAGCCACACCTCACATTTTATATTCGGCTCCGTCGCGTGTCACTCTGGATACCTTTTTTATCCCACTGGGTTTTATAAATTCGCAGTGTCCTCACAGCTTCAGTCGTCGAGTTTTCAGAAACTGCACTGGCGATACCATATCAGCATATATTTTGAGCTTTTTTACCAGCATATAATACCAGAACAAAAACTAACGCTAAAAAATTATCTCTACCGTTAAATTAAAACTTGTACGCAACTGCAGACATATTTGTTTTTCTTTTTTTTTTTTTTTACTATCAACAAGTTTTTATATGAAAGTGAGAAAAATATTAAAAGAAATTTGAAAAAAAAAACTTTAAATTTTTTGTATTTTTAAAAATTTTTAATTTTCAAATCGAAAAGTTTAAAAAATTTTTAAGCGGACAAACAAATTTAATTTTTAAAACAATAAACAAGCAATAAAAAATAAAAAAAAAGGTGAGAATGCAAATAAAATAGAGGACAAAGACAAAGGCATTCGGAATGACGTTACCGATACTCGATCACTTAGAAGATCTATCCCCAGTTTCCCGATTCCCCGGCTCCCCGGCTACCCGGCAGCTAATCGAATCAACAACAGCTAACCCAATTTCAAAACAATGTCGTTTAGAACCAGCGGTGACTGCCGACTGCCGACTGCCGCGCACTGGATGTAAAAGGAAGGAGAAAGAGAGAAAGAATAATTGTGGGTGTGGGTGTGGATGTGGGTGAGGGTACGGGATGGAGGTCGAAGTGCACGAGCGGTTAAAGGCTCCACTGGTGTCGTGCTCGGTGCTGTAGCTTGTAGATTGTAGATGTAGAAGGGGATGATGGCGACGCGATAGCTGAAAAATTACGACAAGGCTTTTAGTCCTTGATTCTATTAGTGATGTTTTCAAGCGTGTTACACAAGCGCCGTGTGTGGTCCTGTCATTTTCAGTAGTCCGAAGTAACTGAGTAACGAATCCAAAGTGTGTATATGTATATATGTGTGTTGAATGCTAGAGGTACTCTGGAAACTCTAAAACGTGACGTATATATTGTATAATACTAGTATATACCAAAGTCAATACTTTTAAAGCTGGTCTATATGAAGCCTGTCATTTAGCGTGTGTAGTAGGAACCTCAAAGTGCCGACTAGACGTCGGTTTTAGACTCAACATCCAGTACCTCACTCAAACGAATCCATTTAATGTCCTCAGGTTTACTTGCTCTTCTTATAGCTCTTATAGAGTCTACAGAGTCTACAGAGTCTATAGTCTACAGAGTCGAGCTAACTCGGAGCTCGGAGCTTAAGCTCTTAAGTTTTAAAATAAAAAGATGTATTCAAGAGTCTTTAGTTGGTCATCTGTTGGAATATTTCAAAATTAGGCACCAGCGCTAGCTCTTTGTTCATTCAAGGCCTTTTTGCGATTAAACAAAAAAAAGCTCTATCTTAAATGGAAACAGAAATGACGCGCCGTTGGCTGATAGGGTTTCAGTTTTTATTCAGTTGCGATATCTCAATCTGCCACTCGTTCAATTAAATTCTGTCAGATTTTATGTTTTTATTTTTAAATATCTGGATACTGATGCGATCAGCAATCGAAAGATAACATTTAGCTAAATGTTCAACTTTTATTTTATTTTTTCTATATAAAAATATATCAATTAACTTTTTTTTGTTTAATAAAAATTCAAATTTTATTTATGTATTTAGATGTCAATTTTCAGACTCAAAATGTTTATACACGAGTGATTGATTAGCCTCCATTGACAAAAATGAACCGTAAAGTTGATGGGAAAAATATCAGGATACAATATAATGTAATAAATAACGATGCAGGAGTTTTACTTTGCACCTTTTTTTTTCGGGTGAGCAGTTTAAAGTTTCAAGAAGACATTAAAAATAAAAAATAGTAAATATATGCGGGACGGTGTGCTTTTAGTTATAGGGATGAGAAAATTGTGATTTTAGGTATAAGTTTTGGGAATAGAAAGTACTTGAGAAGTGATGGAAGCTGACGGAAAGGGAACTCTTGTATGCACTTCAGTATTACGGAGTAGGAGAAAACAAATCCAGGCACCAGAACACCACGGGGTACTTACACTAGGACACAAGTGCCACTGGGTTTACGGTTATACTCGTTCTGTTTTACTACAGGGCAACACATGCCTCGCAGATGTAGCTCTCATTTAAAAACATACAACCAACACAATATATATATATATTTATTTGAAAGTAAGAGAGTTGTATGAACTCACAACTTGAAAACTATTCTGTTGTACTAGAGTTGTAATTCTTTCGGTTACTTCGGTCCATGCACGCAATGTTTCACATCTGTATTATGTTAGTCGCGGTAACAATGCTTATTCTTCTTTTTCTTTTTTTTTAAACCAACACTTTGTCAACTTTTTAATAAAAATTACATTGCAAGTTAACGGTAGAAAATTAAAAAATTTAAGTAATTGAAATATTTAAAATTAGTTTTAGTTTAAACCTTTTGAAGGTGATGATTAATTAGTTGTAGTAATGTTTTTTGAGGCTTTGCGTTTTTTGTCTGATGTTATTTGAGTTGACATTTTAAAATAAATCGATTTATAACACAATTGCCGATGACCAGCTGAGTATATTTATTATTGAATGCCGCCAGTTTGCACCAAAATAATCATACAATGTCAAGTGCAATTCAACAGTTGTAATTACTCAAATAGTATCAATGCTCTTGTGCTTATATAATTAAAGTCCTTGAAAAACCATTAATCACAAACAATGACATTCATTATTTATATCAATTACCTACTGGAGTTCTTTTTGTTCCATTTACTACGAAAATTAAATACTACCAAATGTTTGTCACAATCTTTACAATTTTTTTCTATACAAATTTACCTCGCGCAATTAAATAAAAAAAAAAATTTTTTTCAAAGGCAATGTCAGGAATTTTTCGATGGGAAATGAATTTTAGTAAAAATGAGAAGGACAAATATTTTTTTTTTATTGAGTTATAGATGGATGTGTGTGATGTGCGTAGGAGGGTGTGTATATATGAATATAAAAAGAAGCAAGGGACTGAGTAAGTGCGTTGTGTAGAGTCGCACAACCTTTTACCACCCTTGACGTAACAGCCAGAGAAGCTACGTTGTCCGTAAAATTGGTTGCACTCACCCTACACTGGATACGTCACACCCCACCATCTTTCATCTCTCTCTTGACTTTTATTTTTCGAGCATTCGATTTCACTTTCTCATTCCCTCGAACGTTAAAACAAACTGACTACACATGCATGCTGTGATTTCTCTGCCGAAAATCGAGTTGTCTAGAAACTCGATAAAAAATGAAAAAAAAAAAAAACCGTTACAATCCACTAAAACAAAAATTATTTTTTATTTCACTGGCAATTACTCTCACCCGCCTTAAAGACTTTGAAGTTTCCGGTAAATTCATAAAATTCTTTTATTTATTTTTTTTTTTTTTTAAATATTCGCAGCATAGCTCACGCAAGACATGCCAACTAAAATTATATTTTAATGAATAATTTAAAGCGTTTATTTAAAAAGACAACATAAATGTTTTTATGTATTAAAGTTTTAAAAAATAAATAACATTTCATTATTTTAAAACTCGAAACGGCATTTCAAAGTTTCTATCGGGCAGGTTCTTAAACTAAGACGTTATACTCGTTGAAATACGTAATTGCAGCTTTCCGCTTTTCCGCGCACTCGGCAAAGAAATAAAGTTTACCATTTTACTCATTCCAATATACATAAGACACAACCACTACCTCAACCGCCTCAGTCGCCTCACTAATTTTTAATCGAGTTTATCACTTCTAAATGATTCCGTCATCCCATCATCTAATTTTTCAGTTTACTATTTTTTTTACAGCCATTAATATTTTAAAACTTTACTCTCAGCTCTTTAAATCCCACGGGCACTTAAATAAATCATTCACGAATCAATATAAAATTTAACCTTTCAATCCAAGTTGAGCTACATTTTTTTTTCCCCATTTTTTTTAACTCAGTCAAGCCAAAAATGTTGAATAATAAAAATACTAATGACTCATGTAATAAATTTATGTAGTAACTGAAAGGCCGAAGAACTGAACAACTACTGAACCACCCGCTGTTGAGAAAATTATTATTTGCAGGAGACTAAAATGAAGTAACTAAATTACAAACCCGGCTCGTCAGCAACAGATTCTATAAAATCAACTCCCCAGTATATCTAGATTTTTTTTTTTATCCTATCCGCTATCCGCTGCCACCCACTCTGTAATCTCGAGATCTATGATTCAACGCCACTCACGTGTCTCCAACATCTGCCTCGTGACAGTTACACAGGTCATTTCTAAGGATTCCAACTTATTTATTACTTTTTTTCTTTAAATAAAAATAAACTCTTGATTCCTCAGTCTTGATTCCAATCAACGATCGACTCAATACATTTTATTTAGAAAAATAAAAGATCAGCTTTCACCATTTCCGCCTTCAATACCCAGTATAAAGTACCCAGTACCCAGTACCCAGTACGTAGTATCCAACCCCCTGTCTTCAGCAACCAGCACCTACAGACTTATAAATAAAATGTATACTGTATACTTTATGGAGATACAATGGGTGCAGTGTATTTCTTGTAAGCCGAAACCAGCTCTCATTTCGCATGGAAAGCCTTCTGACAAGTCTACTCGATTGGTTATATTATGTACCCTCGATAGCTTTTACCGACACTTTGTTTTTTTTACTCTCACTCTCTCTCTCTCTCTTGTTATATATATAAATATTTTTTTCTTTCTCCCCATCGACACCACTAACCAAACTCATTAATAATTACGTCTCTTATGGTTTCCACGGGTAAAGTTACTAATAAAATAAATAATAAAGTTATTCATTTGAGTTTTTAGTAAAAGCGGAAGGTCAAACGTTTCTGTGCGTGAATGTACAAGAATGTATTAAAAATTCATGAGTTTTGGCTCGTCGCCAGCTTTCTGTATCTTTTTCTTACATTATTGATGTCAACAAGTTTACCTTCACAGCCCCCATACATCAGCTTCTTCTTCTTCTTCTTCTCTTCTTCTTCTTCTCTCAATAACTTTTTTTTATTCTCACCGGGTGTTCTTTTATCCACTCCAAGATTTTTTACGTTAATAAATAATATCATAATAACAACAGCAACACACGCCCTACACATAAACACAAATAACATCCGTTATGATTTTAAATTTATGCTCTGGTTCGTTTTCGTATTCTACTGAAATAATAAACTCCTTGGTAATGACAAATTTATAACCAACCGAACATTTTTATTAATTAAAAATATCCAGCTCTAATTAATTAAAAACATACTAGATAGAAAAAAATAAAGAAGAAGAAGAAGATGTGGTTATAGACATGATCGCATGATGCTTAACATGCTGTCATTATTTTTATCGCAGTCTGTAAATCTTTTTAAAACCATATATACATATGTATATATGTATATGTACATATATTGATAAATGGATATAGTATATCTGTAGAATGATTTAGCGTTATAATAAGGCCATAAAACGAGAGACCCCAGGAATAAGAATCTGGCTCCTGTCGCATGACTCGACAATCTGCATCCTCAATTTAATTTTATTAGTGATTTTGTCGTAACGACCGATAAAATTTTGGGCTGACACGAGGGTGGTACAAACAGATTGTGTCCAAGATAGATTTTACATCAATTTGTCTGGAGTGAAGCTCAAAAAAGTAGATATATTTACCAGGAAAATTGAAATTTCCAAATTAAAATGAATTTAAATGATAGACCAGTTCAAGGGCATTCGGTTAGCCAACACGCCCCGGTGATTGCTCTCTATCTTGTGTCCCTTCTCATCTACTCTACGGCTCTCTGCTCTCATCTACAGTTCCTGTGCCTGTGATTCACCGTCAGGACCGAACTGACTCGCCCAGCTTTCAAATTGCTTCTCAAAGAGTAGTCGGACTAATCTCAGGACACACTGTGTTTCGCTTTGCATGCCAAAGCCTGTTAAATTTTAACGGTCTATCAGGGTCAATCGGATGCTGCTACTCATCACACGACGGGTCAAAAGAAAAACCAAGACTTGCAATCATGACCCAATTGAGTTATTTAACCAATCACTCGTCATTCACGATAAATAATCTAGGGTGTCTGTGTTTTTTTTTCTTTTTTATTGAAAAAGAAAAGGTAATTTGCATTTATTTGGACTGACGACCGGTATCGATATTGAGATTCGTGAATCCAACTCACAGCGGGACGGATCCCTAAATAATTTGTTCCAAGCCCTTGGGAAGAGACCTCATATGTGGCATCTGACCCTGAGTTATACTAGGGACGCCTGAGATTACGTTGGAAATAAGAAAAAATATAATTTACATTTTTATCCTTCCATTACTCTTTATGACCGTCCGGCCAGTCGCTTCTCGATTCTCCAAGACATTCATCTTCCGTTTTTTTTACATCCAACTCATACTCCGTCCAGTAATTTTGTCCCGGGCTCAACGAACCATCGAACCAAAGAAATAACCAACAACTCATTTTCCAACAAGAGTTGTCTCGGTCCTCAAGATGGTCAGACGAGTTTAATCTCTCGCAGATTAATCATAAGCTCCCAATCTTAGCAAGCCGCATCAGCCGTCGCGAACTCTGTTAGTTGAGTTTCAGGCTCGGATAAAAGGAAGAAAGTAGTAGAGAGTAAAAAAATATTAAAAAATAAAAAAATAAGAAAATACCGTAGCTGCCCGATGTTTTCAGAACTAGTCAAGAAGTACTTTCAACCACTTACGTTCAATCACTAGTCTACCGAGGTGATTATGGCTTCTCATATAGAGACCATACAAAAGTTATTTTTCTCACTTTCTCTATTCCCCGCTCCAGTTATCTATTGGATATTATTTATCAATTTAAAATATATATGTATACTTTTTATTTGTATGTAATATAAAATGAAAATTTCTGACTTTCGAATAGACCTTTCAGCAGAGTGTGATTAAAACAAACTATTGATCGAAAATCAACTTAAACTATTGGGTCATAAAGTACAAGTATTGAGCTACAAACTAGCAATATGTAGATATCGACAAAATAATTGTAGCAACATATTTTGCCTACACATCGGTATTTGTGTATGAGCAAAGGATATGAATAGTGCGAGAGAGATAGTCATCTGTATATATATATTTGGTGTGCAGTAGCAATATACGGTATCGATCCACAGACACGGAAGGCACGCGAGCTGTCTGGCTTGCCAATAACGCTGAGTGCATGGTGGCAGCCCGCAGGACTCTGGGTATTGTCGCTAATATGATCCAATCATCGATTATCGCGGGGTAATCGTCGGTTGAAATAGTATCAAGATAGAGCTTCCAGAGGAATATCATCACATTGAGTCGGTGAATGTTGCTACAGCTAATCCATCATGTGCAGAAATCGAAATTTATCAAACGGGTATATTACTATGTTTTAAATGACATCAAACCGCGCGAAAGCGATACCGCCATTTAAATGATAATTATTCCGAGGTATGAGCATCAGGAATATAGATAATGTCCTTTCATAGTCCGTGTTAAATTACGCAAGATCTTGGTGATTGTTGGAGGCAGCTTCCAGAAGCCAAGAGAGATGGAATGTATAACAAGTGCATTGTGCGTAAAACAAATCCCGTGATATAGTCTCAATAAGAAGAAGAAGAAGAAGAAGATGAAGAAGATGAAGAAGATGAAGAAGAGAGAGCTGGAAGAAAAGGAGTAGAGGAAAAGGGTAGAGAGATAGATAGATAAATAGATAGGAGAAAGTGAAAGCAGTGGATGCTCGGGAGGCATGAGTCTGAGCTGGATGTGACGGGTTACTACTCCTCGTCATCTTGGTGCTTTTGTCGAAGGACACCCTTGTACTGCCGAGCCGCCCGCTTGGTACAATGACTGCGCGTTATCATAAATAAAGACCGGCTAAATTAGATTTCCGAATCAAGATGGCGCCCGTATTGTCTACGGCGAGGCTGAATTAATTGGATTTCAGAGCTAACTTTAGTAGTGTAGTACTGGTACTTCTGGTAGTCGAGTTTTCCATCCTTAGCCAACTCATCATCGAGAACTCAATAAGGTCCTATTTTCGACCACGCGATTATATTGACAAACATTTTCGTAAACCGTCCCTTAAAATTATTGAATTGTAAAGCCAAAGGGTTGTATAATAAGAGAATTACAAGAGCTGGCTTATTATTATTATTATTTAACTGAACGGGCAGATGTTAAGATAAACAAACGGCACTTGACGAACTGGTTTTGGATTTTACTCGAGGCGGGCGATTATTCTATTGGACGGTAAACCAGCTTTGAGATATGATGCTTGTCATCGGGTTAACCCTTAAGTACGGGGATGTGGATGACACTTTATTATATTCTGCATGGATTCAAATACATTGCCCGTGCAGCTTTTATCCTGTTACCTTTCAGATCCGTTTAACTGAAAATATATTATATGTTCCACTTACATATATATACATACATATTTACCAAGCATCCTTTGATAAGTTTTAATCCGTAATCAAGTGCGGTTAAATTAGTCACTCGGGGATACGCTGATCAAGATAACTCATTAGTTTAGGACAATGCTTTTATTATTCATCAGTTAGAGATTATAGATTCATTTTTAATAATAATTGGTATTGAAAGTCACCTCAATTGAATTTACTTTATCCACGCCTGGCTATCCAAGCGAAACAATAATAACTATGCTCAAAATTTATGCATGAAAGTTTATTATTAAGGATAAGGGTTTTTTAAGCGATCATTTTGAGAGAAAAACAAGAGTCAAGTTAAGGCTGGAAGCAAAAGATCAAACCACGAGCAGCGTTGGTGCCGTGGTCGGGAACCCGCATGCTCCACACTGAAGACAGGATGAGGGAGGATCAGGACCAAGCAAAAGATGGAGTGGGATGGGAAACTGAGGATAACACGAAAAGAGAGAGAAAGAGAGAGACGAGGGTATGGTATGCTGAGTGCTCAGAGTAGCTCCTGCTTCGCTTTAGCCTCGGTATTAAGATTAGCACAAAGCACACTACTACCATCACCGCAACTCAGCTCTCTTTCTCTCTTTCTCTCTTTCTCCATCATTCCTTTTCCAGTGTACCTTATACCTTATCCACAAACGTAGTCTCTCCCGCATTTCCGCAATATCTCTCCGGCAGTCTCACCATAACTCTGTCCTTGCCATGAGACACAATATAACTAACGCAACTTTTACTCCTTCTCCTTTCTCTGTTCTTCACGATGGGAAAGAGAAAATGCCACGCGTTATCAGACAAAACGCAGAAGCAGCTCTTCTATCCCGTAATTTGTGGTGTTTCGTTGCTGCGTCCTTCTTAATAACAAACTCACCCAGTTAAAATGTCTATGGGTTTTAATGACGTCCTGATCACAATCTCGAGTATTCCTTTTGAGGGCCAAGGGATTCAACCTCGGGAGAAAGTAATCGACAGTAGTTTCAAAAGGGAAATATTTTCTAAAGAAACGTTACGCTGTGATCTACCAACAATAATATTGTCTAGACAACTAAATAAAGCAACCAAGAAAATTTATATTAAAAGATCACGTTTTCATGTTACCTTAATCGTTTAGTTACGCGCCTGACGCTAGACAATTACTTCCTCGGAGACACCACCTAACTTAAATATATATAACTACTTTGAAACATTTAATTTTAAAATAAAGTTGTAAATTTATGAAATAAATGAGTTATAGTTAAAACCCGATGAGGGTTGGGGACTGATAATAATCCGAGATTACTAAAGACTCGTTAAAAACTAAATAAAACTCTGGGCGAGCGTTGATATCTTGAATGTCTGGTGATTCGAAGCTGGCAGCTAAAACCGTAGGATTTAATCCGATGGCACTTGATGATAAGGGTTGCATTCTAGTTCCCGCTGTTGAATGTGCTTCTTCAGAAGGATATAAAAAATAAGAAGAAAAAAAATAAAAAATAAAATGAAATGCGTGCTGGTGGAATAGGCGCGAGGGGCAGACATAAAAAGAGAACTTAGATAAGGAAGGGGGTTTGATCTGCTTCATCTGCTTGAGGAAACCCCGGGTGCAATTCAATGGTCGATGATCTCTCTGGTGGCAGCCAGTGTCTTTGTGCACCGATCGGGGTCCTTTTGAAAGGTATTTACGTTCTTTACTCGGTATATCCGATCGCCCGAATCTCGAATAACTAGTCGTCGCTGCCTGCGTTTTTTCTTAAGAGATACGCGGTCGTTATTTCTCGAATGAGGGATTACAACCCCCCTAGAATGCTCCCCAAGGGTTTATAGCTATGACGAAAGCGCATGTTGTCATCATCCTCAGCAGCCAATTTGATCTTGCTAAAAAAATTATAGACTTTTATTGATGCTAAGATTTATCAAGAATAGAGAGATTTACTGTTGTTCAAATAACTACTGCTGTAGTACATTTTTTTTTCTTTCTTTCTTTATTTATTTTCTAGTGCTATAGTAAATTGTCTGTTGTAAGAAGCTAGGGAACTGTTTGAGGGCGGATTCAATGCTTCGAAAGATAGTTGTGACCATTCACCGTGAAATGATCCCTGTGGTGCAGCTGGAAACTGTGTGCGTACATGTGTCTATGTGTAAATGGCGTTAGGAAATCCGGTAAAAAAATGTTAATGCTGTAGTATATAGAGACAGGATATGTAGGCAATTTTCATGCTGGATTATAATATTCTACTTCGGATGGCCCACGTTTCGGTGGAATGGACATAACGAGAATACCGAATGTACGTGAGATTAATGTCAACAATTATCATGTTAATTAAAATGTTTTTTGTTTGTGGGGCCGATGGAGAACAAAAATAAAATAATGAAATTAGATTAAATAATTGGATTAAGTTTATTTAAGTTTTTATTAGCTGAGAGCTGAAATGGAGGAATAAAAAAAGTATAATAAATAAATTTTTTTTGTTTATTTTTGTGTTTCAGGTACGTGAGATAACTTCAAAGACTTCCGATGAGATCACAAGTTAACTGAAGCCACAAAAGCTATTCACTGGCCGTACGGTAAACCCCCGAAAGTTTTCGAGTATCCAGAATTAATTTTCCGTGATCGAAGATCGAAGGGATGATAGCTGTGGTGGTGATAGTGGTGGTGATGGTGGTGATGGTAGTAGTAGTCAGTGCACTCGTTTTGCTGGTAGTTGTACAGTTTTAGTCGTTCTGTTGGAAGGTTAAACAAGTTGAGTCGCTGCATAGCCCGTGGATACACCCACACAGCACCCAACACACCCCAGAGCCCCTACACCCCCACACACTCGCACAGAGTCTTGATCAACTTCTAATTAAGTTCTCGTCTGCTCAATCGGATTATTACTCGGGTGAGATACCGGGCATCATCGGCTTCCGACAAACGTCTGAGGGCACAAGAAACCAGGGCATCCGGTTCAACAGGAAGCTCTTGGTTAATCTTTGGCTCATAAATACACATGTTTCATTGAAAATATTAAATCTTTGAGTTTTTTAATTTTTATTTTTATTTCAAAAATTATTTAACTATTACTTCTTTTAATAAATATATATAACTATGGTGAGTAAATATTAGAGACTCTAAAATATATAATATATTTTAGTTGGATAGGAAAAATATAAAAAACTGTCAGAGAGAAAATATGAAATTCAATATCTATTATTCATTCACAAATTCATCTTATATCCATGTAGGATTTGATGCGGCAAATGAAAGTGCAAACATTTACTCATATATATATATATATATAGAAATATATGTATCAAACACTAAAGAGAATCTGTGCAGGATCGATGGACCGCCAAAACGTGTGCGCGACTCTCGTGCTAAGTTCAATACTCATCTCTCGCTACCGCGAGTTCACAAGTTTAACACCTCCGTTGAACTTTTAAACGTCATCTCATCCCAACTCCATTCACCCATACCCCCCGAACCCCCCGAACCCATAGTCACTCTGACACTCTGACACTCACACTCATACGATCTCTGGCGAAACACACGAGCTGAGTGAATGAAAAAATAAAATAATAAAAAAGTAAATGGAATAGTGTAGGAAAAAACGCCCGTTCGAAATGGATATCGGTGAGTGGGCGCGAAATCGAGTTTTCTTTCGTAAAATGCTCGTAAAAGATTCAGGAAAGTGTATGTGAAAGTGTATACACACCACGCCCATGCTTTGCTATCTGGTACACTCTCGCCCTTTGATCGAGTCCCCTCGAAGTGCCTTTATTTCCCTTATAGAACTACTTGTGTTGAGCTACTCCATACTCTCTATATTCTTTTCAGTGTTTTATACCCGCAGATCTGTACAACAATTCTATTTGATGCATGACTCTATACAGCAGTGTGCATCGTGTGGTGTCAGTGGTGTGTCACGGTGTGAGCTTGTGTATCATCTAACACACATCGGTCTACAAATAGCTACGTTTTACAAACAAGTGTTATGACAAAAGAAACATAGGCGCAATCTTCTTTTCACTTATTTTATGTTTGAGACAATCGCATACACACCAGTCGGGGAAAGAGGAAAAGGGACTGAAATTCCCAACGGATGCATTACCATTTTTTTTTTTTTTGTTACTTTTTAAATGTTGTACTTCGATAAGACTACTGGCAAAGCCGAACAATGTGATTGTTGGTCTTTTTCAGATTTCATCGTTTTAAATACCTCTAGTTGTGTGTCTTATTCTTGCACGTCATTATTGCAAAAACTGAATGTAAATTTTTGTCCGGGCCGCTGTTATCAATACAATTGACATTTATGTAAATTGATACATCCTGGTTTTGAATGAGCGCAGTCTTTTGTAGTTGATAACAGACTAAACGAAAAATTCGGTAACCAATCCAACAGCTAAGTAAATATCCTAGAAATCCTCTTAAAATACGGTCTCTTTTAAAAATACTATTTGGAATATCGTCCGGCGATTCTTCGTATTTCCATAATCCGCTCGTAAGCTTCAAGACCAGACTACTACTCAGTTGCCCCCAACATCCTAATAATATAACATATAATACAATTTCCCATTTTCGAATCTCCCATCAGCTTCTACATATATACCTATATATCTATATATATTTACATATTATATCCCCATAAGCATATACAACCCAAGCGGCTTGATACTCAAGGAAAAAAAATAAAAGCGTCAATCATAAGCAGCGACGAAAATAACTCGTGGTTACAGGGGATGGAGAATGTCCACCCACAAATCCAAACATAACAACCAGCCAACTCTCCAATGGAAACGGCTCTCGGCATTGTCGTAATTGAAAATAAATAGATACATTAGGTAGAATGTCACTAAATTTAGTTGTCTGAAGCTGAAGCTGAAGGTAACGGTTGAATTGACGAGTCCACAGAAGACAACTTGAGATTGTACAAATAAATGTTAGCATGTTTATACATCATTATCTTAACCTCGTACCGAGTGCCGAGTGCCGAGTGCCGAGTGCCGATTACCGAGTACTTTTCTCTCTATAATTTTATTTATTTAATTCTTTTAACTTTATTTAATAATTATATTTATTTTTATTTCATTAAAGTCTTTGTCAACGACTCGTGTCGTATTTGTATATTTAATACTCAAAATATGTGCCCAGAAATTTGTGTTGAGAACAGATGTCCACAAAGTTGAGAGAGAAACGCGTCGTTATTTTATAATTTATCCTAGCTTGTACAGAGGCCACAAATAAATTGTATAATTCGTTTCAAGCTTTTGCATCCATTTGGAAATTTCTCCTTCTATTTAGCTCACTCTTCTCTTTATAGTGTCCATGTCTGTTCCATCTACCTCTATACCATTATTATATATCTACATTATAATCCTTTGTCACATTGTTCATAACCGTGAAACCGTTTTTATTTTTTCCCAACTAAATTCACCAGACAAAGCCTTCAAAACTTAATCCAGTCGTCATCATTATTAATAAAAAATAATAACAATAAAATAAACAACCGTGTAATGGTTATAAATTATTAAATTGTCAAATTATATATTAGTGAGGTCACGCAATACGGAATACGGAAGAGATAAGTTTTCCACTTGTAAATAAACAGAGGGTAGAAAATATGTGGGAGTTATAATGGAAGCAACGCAGCCTTATATACACAGAAGGAGGAAAACCTAAATGAAAAGCTCGATGAAACACGTGCCGATGACAGGCTACAACAACCCCTTGGAACAAACTCGGGATTCACTACAACGCTACAACCTCTCGGCAGCCCTTTCTTCCAATTGAACGCCTTGATGGGGAGGCGCGAGCTATTCCAAATAAGGCCATATCGTTCGGCAATCACTCATGGGAATAAAAATTCGGTTATGCCAGCACCGTTCGATATGTATTGACACACAAAAAACCTGTCGCTTTGGCAATCCAAGGAAGATGGATTGCCGGACAGTGATAGATCGATAAGGTCACCTACCAATACGACACGGTTTATATATCAACTTTAGTAATCACCCTGATTTCAGTTTAATCTCTGCAACGCTCTGCAACAATCTGCAATAATGCTAATCCAGATCTATTAAATTTCTGGGCACTACATACCAGTATGTATTCAATAAAAAATTTTAAATTCACTTGTAAACTTATTTCTATACTTTTATATATTATTGTCAGTGGGTGCAGAGACGAAATCACGTTTGTCCGTTAACTTTTCCTTTCCAAAGTTACTCACAGCGCTGCAAAACTAAGAGTTGGGCGCCAGTTGCACGAGGAAAGGAACGAAAGGGCTGGCGAATTGGTTGGGATAAATCTCGTCAGTGGTCAGGGACAGAAAAGATTCAACAAAAAAAAAATAAAATAAAATAAAATAAAGGCTGAAAAAGAAGGACAGAGGGCAGACGATTTACTTACATGCCACGCGACCGCAACTAAAACTTTCGATTCAACTCGATAATATCTTTCTTTTCTATGCTATATATGTATATATAGACGAAGAGTGAACTATTGTCTTGCCATTTTTCTTTTGCTCTACATTTTTCTTGGAAACGTTTTCCTGATCTAATTCGTTGCGGAGTTAGTTTCATGAAAATAACTTTTCTTCATGATGCCTTTTAAATTGCTAAGCCCACACATAATAGATACAGATATATTGTTGATCTATATATGTATATAGGTATTATATAAAAAGTATAATATAGTTACCCGAGCGAGAAACGAGCAAGTGAATCCTGTAGTAGCCCATACGTTATGCGTTGACTTGATAAATAAAAATTCCGTTGCAGAAAGCTCCTATACAGATATAAATATATAAACATGCATAGTTAGATAGATCGTAACTCTTGTTGCCTTTACGTCATCGTGTGCTCTTTTTGAAATGTAGATTTGCTGCAAAAGAGAATGCATAAGTTTGCATACACTCTTATATGGATAGATATGTATATATATATATATATATATATTGCGCTCTTGCGCTCACACACGTATTGCACTTGCTTATATCCATGCACATAAAGTAAATGTGTGCGCGCGCTCAGAGCATACCATACCATAAACTACTCTCGAAAGTCTTTTGTTTGCCGCCCTGTACTGTGATGGAATTTATCGATTTGTATTTGTAATGGTATGTATGTATGTATGTATTTTTTATTCCGATTTTCTGTTTAATGTTTTATAGATGAAATAAAAAAATAAGTTAAACGTATGACGGGGTCAAGGTACTTATCAGTACGTGATTGGCTCTTTTCGCACCCTCTTTTAAGCTCTGTCATGTCTACACTACCGATACCTCCGTTTTCTTGATCAAAGGACTCGCCAACCAACCCTTATATTACACGACAAGGGGACGACGTCCTTGTTTCCGGAACTACTTTGCTTGACATTCAGGTCGATCAATAACTTTATTTTTTTTTTTTTATTGCTATCCTTGTTGCTTGCGGTTGTTGATTTTACAACTGATCCGATTTAATATTTTTTGATGAATTGCTTTTATTCCCAGTACTAAAATCTACCACCAGAGCACTAATCGTAATGGTAATGAATAATGATAATTACAATGAAAAATTAACGTTAATTCATAGTCGAGTTGGTAACTTGAAAGCAATCACTGCAGTTTGATATATATTTATATCAACCAAGGACAAAATGGAGCTCGAGAGGGCGAGAGGGCGAGAGGGTGGCTATGAAAGGAAGAGAAACTATGAAATCTCTCGTCTTAACTCTGCTCATTTGGTGGAGATCCCTTGGGCAACACTCGACTCCTTTCCGGCAAGTGATCAAAGCATCTCTCTACCGCAGTATCACAAGATTATATGCAACACACAGAAACTTGTTGCCTAGTCTGCTGTTTCGCGCTCGACTCACTATATTCGAGCTTCGAGGCAATCTTACTTTAACATTTGCAACAACTTGGACGTGATGATTCATGTATGCTCAGCCATCTTGAACGCTACTTCTGAGCACATTAGTTTTGGGTTTCTCATTTCGCGCTCATATCTCCATCTCCATCTCCATCTCCATCTTCTTCACTCCCGCGATTCATCCTCGCGCTGGTCATTTTTATAAACTCAAAACCGTCAAATAAAACAGTAAACTTTGATTGACGTAAAAGTTGCTTCCGAACGATATATGTAATAATAAAAACTGAAATAATATTTGCTGTTTGGTAAATTTTTTATAAGAAATCCGATTTATTCAAAAGTTTTTCAACTATTTTCAAATGTAGTATTGCATTGTCGATCGACATTAAAAATTCATGAACAAAATATGATTGACAAGAGGTTTCCAATGTGTACTTTTTTTTCATAAAAAACAAAGAAGAAAGCTATGTAAATTATTCTGTGGTTTGAATATTATTTTTTGATATTGTTTTTATTTTAGTTGTTGTTGGGAGTGAATCATTATATTTCTAGTTTTATGTCTCCAGTGACCGGAACGGAAAAATCTGTAATATTCAACACTGTATTATTGGTTAGGCTAGGACGGGGAGTAAAACTTTTTGCGCTTCGGTTGCGAACACAAGTTTGTGTGAAGCCAACCAAAAGTTTCTTTTCCTCGAGAAAGAGAATTGAGAAAACAATCGCCGGCTTCTTTGCTCTGCATCATATCCACAGCTATACTATTCTATGCTATTCTATGCTATTCTATGCTATTCATTCATTGATGATTCAGCGCATTTACCTTTTTTTATTCCCATTTCATTTTATCCTGACTCAACAAGGGCTTCTTCTTCGACAATAACCACACGCAAGCGCAAGCGCGTAGCTTAAGTATAAGGCTGATTAAAATCAAACATCGTTTCCGGTTGCACCGTGCTGGGAAATGTATATGCTGCTATAACATCCGGGAGAGTTCTTTGTGGTAGTTGGTAGCTGGTAACTCTTCCCTCTAATCCTTTCATTCACCACGTTCCTCTGCCAGTGATGAAGGTTCTGCAGGAACGACATATAAAGTCCGGCCTCTAACAGTGGACACTAACTCTGTAGCCCTCTCTAATTAGTGTCTTCATTCAGCTCTTTGATGATCAACGGACTTTCCAACATGCTCTAGAACCCCCTACTAGTGGTAACAGGAAACTAAGCCAAGGGAAAGGCTAACAGGTACTTCTGGACTGAATAAACCGCCTCTTTGCTGAAGAATCATGACCAAGTGTTTGCTTCTCCGTCCGCATTTTAACTCAAGGGAAAAACTATCATGAAATGTTTGTTTTAAAAACTCTTTATCAACGTTGTGCTGAATTATAGAGTAATTAGAGTTAAAAATTGATCAACTTGTGGTTAACAGGAATCCAAGATGTATAATTTAAATAAATTCATTAAAATGTGTAATACAAAGTAGGTCAGATGTTGTTTGCTTTCCGGTGGTTTAATGTACTTTCAAGGAGAGGAACCAGAGACTTGAAAGTCCTTGCGGATCTATGGGATGTTTAACTTGATCTCTGGTGTATAGACGACTGGGATTCTTTGCTGTACACAAAGTACTGAGCAATCGCTCATCAAACTTTGATAATATATAATGTCAGTATATATACAATATATAGATATGTGTATAACTTTTACAAAAATATGTACAAGTGGAGTAGAGGTTTTGAGTTGTCGAGTGTTACAAGGTAGTAATTCCTTTGCCGTACTGTCTTTACTAGACCGCCTGCGGTACATCTGGTGTGCTGAGTCTTGGAGTTATAACTTGAGTGGATCTTCGCTTCCTCCCATCCCCGTTCTCTTCTATATTCTTCCTCTTCTTCTTCCTTTTACTCTTACTCTTATTCGAAGAGCAGAATCATCAGCTTTGTCTTACTCGCTCTTTAACAAATGCCAACTTTGTCCCCTGACTTCCGACTAGACTCGGGAAATCTGGTCGAATGTAATAAAATCGGCCCGTAAATTCTCAAATTCGCACGCGCGAGGGAGGAAACGGTAAAGGAATAAATTTAACTTGTACAAAATATATATATCTAGGTATATTTGTAGCTTCCATGTATGTATAGTATGTGTGTGTATGTGTGTTTGTCGATGTAGGGAGCAGAGGACGTGTTTTATTCGCGGGTGGCAAGAAGGAAACGAGGATCTAAGTGCCGGAGAATTCACGAGGACGTTTCAGGATTTTCCCGAGTCGAGGAAACGGAAGAATAAATTAGTGTTTTTTGAAATCCACCCCAATTTTTTACACGGATTTTTAAATTCTGAAGATTCTGCATAGAATACAACAAAAGAAATAATGTACGTCCGTTGGTACTGATTAGAATCCAAACTACTCGCGTAAATCCTTTTTATAAAAAAAGAAGAAAAAACCATTGCTTCGAGTAATAAATAAAAATAATCAGCGTCAATAAAAAAAATAAATGGTATCAGTTGTATAGTATCTTGTATCTTGAGTCTGGACGTTAATATCGACAGTCCAGAATATTTTCTGCTCACACGTTCTACTTTTCGACAATTACAGCTCAACAAAAAACGCTATCTAGATTCTCTCTGCTCTGAACTCGATAAAATTAATGAAGCGATTCTTTACGTTTTTTTTTTTATCCACCAGATGATATTTTATTATGTAAAAATATAACGATGCTATTAAATATAAATTTAAATTTTTCACATTAATATTATGTCGTGAAAATGAAATGACCCGAAATTAAATTAACTGCGTACAATAAAAAATATAAATTTATATTCTTGTGAATTAAAAAAAAAAGAAAAAAAACTCAGTATCTTGCGTGTGACGAAGGTGTGATTTAATTAGTTGGTATACAACCGATTGTGATCTACCACAGGCGTTTTGTCGGTTCTCTGCACCGTAGGCATGAGTTTGACGACAGGTGCGCGACCGTGATTTTACAGCCCACACGTGCCACTTATTTACTTCTTTTATATTCAGGTATAACACACATCCATTTATATATTATTGTTATCATATAAATAAACAAAGTAACTACTCGAATAATATTTAATCTAAATTCATATCTTAATATCTTGTTTCCTCTATTCGAGTGCTTACATTTTTAAATTTCGATAAAATTTTATTTATAGCGGTAATAAAATAAAAAAAAAACAATAAATAAAAATAAGATTTTTAGTGCATCATTAATTTTTAACTTTAAATTTTATTTTATCACTCGTCGAAGAAATCAGTGTAGTGCGTATACGCCACACATGTATATCTATGTATCTATATATCTATATTGCTGGTAGACCGTTCCAGCAAACATTTTCCCCTGTAACATTAATTTCACGGGACATTTAGTGCTGGGAATAAAAAAAAAGTTGGAAAATCCAAAAATGCACACCTCAATCGCTCATTTTATTTTTATTTTTTTTTATTTGTTATTGTCAGTTTAATTTTTTTAAAAAACTATCAGACGTCGGCTAACTTCATTGTCATTACCAGGACAACAGGATGTACTCTTATTATTCGACTATTCGGAAACGAGTTTTTATATTTTTGAAAGTCAATTCAAGTGAACTTATAATTACAGTGGATTATTTATTAAATTTTTGACGTAAATAAAATATATAATTACAAGTAATAAGTTAAGTATATCATCTAAAATCATAAATAATCGATTAATTTTTTCATCAGGGATCCTCTCAACTAAATTATTTATTTTAAAAATACCATAAAGTTTAATCAACTTTATGTTATATTATAACTATTCCTTAATAAACTCTCTATATGATTTTAATATCCTTAAAAAGTGTCGAGATGATTGAAAGTGAGTGAGGTACCCGAAAAAAATCGAGCGACAATAGAACACCCTCAGAGCTTTCGCGCTTGAGGTGTGCAAAAATAGTAAAAATAAAAAAACGTCTGAGTGAGTAATTATTCGTGGTGGTTCGTCGATATGTATAGTCTAGGGTCATCAGTATGTACATGTTCCATCACGATTCAATACATTTTCCACGCTCGATTTTACACTCATTCTTCAACACTTTTTTTCCCTCCGTAGCCATTAAAAAAAAAAAAAAAATAAGAGTTGTAATTTTTTTATGCTGAAAAAGTTTAATAAAATAAATTGTATTTTATTATTACAGCGAGCGAGTAAAATGAGCAATAAATATTTAATTAAGTGTGCTCGAGCTAAGGATTGATTAAAACGAGCGATAGGGACAGGGATATGAGTAAAAGGTATGGAGTAGATCAAGTCGAGGGAGTGAATGAGGGTAAAAGGAAAAAAAAAATAAACTAAACGTTTTATGACGCTGTACACGATGAGGAAGAGAAGTGAACGAGTGTAACTCGTCAGAAGTCTGGATGTATGCATGCATGCATAAAATGCAGCTATTCTATTACGCGGACTTTTTAACGTATTCTTTTTAACCTTTTTTCTTCTAGAGTACTGTGAACCTGTACCGTCTTTCACTTTTTTTTTTTCTCTACATATATAGATATATATTTTTTATCTTTACATTCTGTCTCGTTTGCCACGGACACGGAATATGTTCATTTATTTAACTTTGAGCTAACGACGTAATGTTATTCCCCAGTTACGAAAGCTTGACCTAGCTTCTGGCTTTTTGGTTCTACCCGTCCTATCTCATACTCAGCGGTACTACTTGAACGAACACCTTGTCTCTATATATTTATTTCCGGTAAAAAAAATTCAAAGAGAAACTCTTCATATTTTAGTACATGGGCTCTTTTTCCGCACGCGCTGAAGCAATTACTTAACTATTAACACTTATACTGAACTTTTTTTTTTATAATTTTCTGCATTAAAAATTTTTTATATTTAATTAAAAAAAAAAAAAAAACTCCGCCATTTAATTGTTTTTTAAAAACAAATAAAAATCCAGCAATACAAACTTTACCAGCTAGGTATATAAATTTTCTTGGTAATCACAAACATATGACATTGGATTGAATTTCCAGCCACAGGCAAAATCAAAATTTAGTTTTCTGGATCAATCACATTTCCTCTCTCTATACATTACATATATGTATATTAATATCCAGCACACTGTGCACAGAGTATACAGTAGTCGAATGGTAGTCGAACAGTAGTTGAACAGTTCCCAGGGCTAAAAATACACAGTCATTTTTCCATCGACTCTTGATCATTTTTGTTTGCTGTACCTCCCAATCCTCCCGTGTACTCATATCCTTTTTTTAAATTTTCTGTCATTCAACTGCGGTATACTGGTTTGTCACAAACATTTTCATCTCAATATCATTTTATTTATCTCTTGCAAACGGTAAAACATAAATGTCTACAGTTAAAAACAAACCGAATCAAACTAAAAAAAAAAAAAAATATGTAATATTTGATTAAATTTTATGTTTGCTAAAATTTTTATCATTCCCTGCAACAAAATGGATACAGTCCGAGTTTAAATATTACTCGTAAACGCAAAAAAAAATTTGCTAGTTCCTAATACAAATATGTAATATAGAATGTAAAAATAATATAACATATTCAGCTCATGTTTGATATTTGCTTGGAATCCCGTAGTCCATGACACAGGGGACCGCCCGTGGTGTCTTGATATGTAGACGTATCACACAAGTCACACAAGGTATAAAGCCGTCCGGCACGCTTTGGCTTTAAGCAAAACTCCCGGCGTGTGTTGGACATAAACAACAGGATGTCGATACATATAACCCAACAATAACAATACCTCTAATAATAATAATAATAATAATAATACCGAGAAAATCCAGTGTGAAATATTAATAGATGGAATGACATGACGGTTTTAAATACTTTTATATTTTTACTTTATACATACACGATAAAATTAAATAATAATTCAATAAGACGAGAAAAAAAAAAAAAGACGATAATTTGTTGACTCCCTGACGAGAGACCACAGGCAGCTAAAATATTAAATACTCAGCCTTGTCTACTGTAAGTTTACAAACTGGATAACCAATCGAGAGATTTAATATAATATTTCATAAGAAGAAGAAGGTACTTGATAAATCTTTCTTTGGATGAGAGTATAACCTCTCAGCAAGTCTGTAAATTACAAGGCGACAGTTCCTGCTGTGATTATACTCCGTTCTAAAAATTTATCAGCCATAGAATTTTGTCCTTTTAATAAATTAATATTTATTTAGAGACTGAAATCTTATCAAGGCAGTTATGAAATAAATAAATGTATATAAATTTAAAGTAGTTGCTTCGAAGTGATTAATTTTAAAAAAGCCAACAATGGAGATGGTAAAGTAAAATATCGAAAAAATTTGTTAACCTTTAAGCCTTTGTTGTGGCGAATGATGTGGGTTACAGTGCATTTGGAGTAACAAAGCGAGTTAAAAGTGTCGCATACAAAAAATATAGAGGTGAGAAAAGTCTAAGGCGAATTCCAGCATTACAAGTCCATCGAAATTCAAAAACAAGCTATATACTGTATACTGGTGCGGTAGAAAATGAGTGGACTGATAAAAGGAAAATGATACTCGTGTGGATGCTCACGGGATGTAGATAAAGTTAATGGGATTTTATCAGCATGGAGGAGACAAGTGAGGAAACAGGAAACAGAGATACAAAACGTGTGGTTATATAAAATGGCCCTTTGATCGTCTTTATTTACTTTGCTAGAGTTAAATGTCGCAATTAATATAAAAGTACTTGCTGTCTTGCAGCTTTCCCGACTTTTATCGTTAAAGCGCAACTAAAAACATACGAAAACTTTTTAGATTTTTCTCATATTTGCTTCTATACACATACTTTCATTTTAAATCAAGATTTGTGTATCATTGCTGAGTAAACAACAGTCTTGTTTACTGGCTTACTGAATTCGCGATGCACTTTTTTTTTTATTTATTTGTTTTTTTTTTTTATACTTCCCGCTCTGAAAATTGAAAATTTTCAAAAAATATTAAGGTTTTTGTTTATTATGATGCTCTCTAGTAGGAGAAATAAAACAATGTCATGAGAAAAAATTTTTATTTTAACAGAGACATATATATATATGTATTTTTTATGAAAAGTGGCGCTAACGATCGCTGGAGATTAAAAATCCGCCGATAATATGTATATAAATATATAAAATATGGATAATGGTGATAGCTCGTGGTTGTCAATGTCGCAAAATGAGTCGTTTATCAATATAATGGGGAAAGGGCTATAAAGTGCCATAAAGTACCATAAAGGGCCATAAAGGACAGTTGTCGCAAACATATCAGTTTCAGTTAAACGAAATCGCAAAGTGCCAGTAAACGATCCATCCAACATGGTTAGGTGGCGGTGTAACATGTTATGGTGGGTGGATTGCCTTGAGTTTATTTGGCCACACGTTTACAAGCGGTCCCTTTGAATGGGTGGTACACTCTGGTAAACGTGACGCAGACAATTGAACGATCTGCATTGCATTGGGCTCGGGAAAGCCAACTTGGTCATTCCACGTCATATTACGTATAGATAGGAAGCCATAGTCCGTACTCTATGTTCATATATCTACACATATATGTATACATGCACATATAGACATATAGATAGCACCATGGATTATATTACTACAGCGGCTACAGCGGCTACAGTGTATCCAGCAGAGGGATGTCCTGAACATATGCCGCGCGAGTCACGTCATCAGAACACATATCCACCGACATATCCGACCGTACTTGGATTCCCTCTCCCCCTTCTCATCGACCGGTCCCTTTTCCTCTACTCACTCCATTCTATACAAATATATGATGGCATTCTGCGGCGTATACTCCATTTGTATTATACCGCCAGAAACGAATATTCTCTTTAGCTCCACATCCAGTACGAAATATATGGGATGAGCCAGCCTGGATGGTCACACCGGTGGCCAACAGCTCTATCTATAGCTCCTATTATTCTATTTTCCCCACTCACTCTCTCTTACTTTCCTCTACTCAACAGCTCAAGTGTCTCACTTTCTCACCGACTGAAATATTGCTCACTGATACTATTCATCTATTAACCTTTTCTTCCCGGTACCAGTTATTTATCCTTTTAAATTATTTAGCTTGTCTTGACCGCCGAGTTATGATTTCATTTTTTCTCAGTCACTGGACATTTTCGATTATTTATTTTATTAAATAAAAGTCTGATAGTTTGAGCTTTAAAATAAATTCAATTTATCAGATAGTTGGTAAATAAATTTTTTATTGTTAATGGATATAATAAAATGATTAAATAAGATCAACAGTACGTGAGTTTATTTTATAAATCTATCACGTATTATATTTTTATCGAGTTTTATTTACGAAAAAAAAACATTTCAACATTTATTATTTACTCAATAATAAAATTTTTTATCCGCTCGAATCGGGAATTATAAAATTTTAATTTACTTTAAATAAATTTAAGTACCAGCAATAAATAAATAATGAAAATATAAAATTTAAAAATATACTAGATGTTATTAAATGTCTAGCAAAGTAAATATTTTAATCAGAGGCCCATTTACTCCCACAATATATACTTGCTCTTAAATTATCCTCGGTATAAATGACGACAAGAAAAGGTGTCGCCACACATTAATTATGGTTCTATTGTCCGCTCGACAAAAGTGCGTAGAGAACAATAACGTATTTTTATAACCCTCCGGAAGCTTGTGCATTTAGTCCCTCATCTTTCTCTTTATCATCCTCACTGTCAAAGAAAATAACACAAACGACCCTACCCCACACATTTATACCTTTTTCTTACAACAAATCCTCCTGACTCACTAATGTAACAAAGTAACCAGCTGAATATTTAAAAAAAATATAAATTCTAAAATTATCTTAGTCAAGTGTTAACTATTTGCTCGATACGATATATAATCCCCGAGCTATGGGTCTAGTATCTGTTTGTTTTGTATAAAGATAATACCGGATGCAGATACCAAAGTTATGACTAATAGACGGGGTTTTTAAATTTAAATAATAATTTTAAATGCATTTTCGTTTGTCTGTTTAAAGTTTTAAGTAAATAATTTTTAAAGAAAAAGATAGAGAGCAAGAGTTTATTGTTAAAGTTGTCAGTCTGTAAATACGACAAATATGTTGATCATGTAAATGTATACGTGTGTGTATCTAAGTGTATGTAGATGACTAAGTATGATGCCAAGAAAGTACAGTATGTGTATATACATACATATATATATTATCCGGTATGGGTTTCCTGTAAGAAGGAATGCCAATAGAGCACGGCGTCGTTGGTATCACTGAGGATAATCAAGATTGGAAGGATCGGGACCTCGAGGCAAATTCCTATTCTCATTCCTACCGATCCTGCTTCACTCATACCCGATTCTTCGAATACTCTTCATTGATCCTTATTGACTATACTCATACTCATAATAATAATAATAACATATATGGGTATAAAAGTATAATAAGTATGAGGATAAAGTTTAGTTTAGTTGAGTTGAATTGAGGCGGTCGTGTGTTGCCAAACGGTTTATTTGCGGTATAGATTTTATTCAGAGTTAAAAGTATCAAGAAGAAAAAGAAAAAAAAGATTGAGTTTATGATTGGACACCCAGGTATCCGTCTGAGAATCAGTGAATCAGTTAATGAATTTATGGATCCTATTTGCATTGATTATTGTTATTATTCGGATGAAAGCATTGAATAAGATGGAGAGATAAAATTGTAGGAGGGGCGTTGAAGATGCCCGAAGGAAAGAATAAACTGACTATTAGTATATTAGAGTCGTTAATTGAATTAGTAGAAAATAAGTGGAGAAGAGTGAGATGAGACATTGACGAGCGGAGCCAGCGTCTGGCGAGCCACTCGTTTGTCGCTGGTGCTCTTACTTGATCTCTTACTCCATCACTCCCACTTGGTATACTTGGTATACTTGGTATACTTGCTACACTTGCTACTGGTTTCCGTCTGTCTTTATATCTAGCTTGGGTCTACTTGACTCGAAACTCGAAACTCTACACTATTTCTCAGCTTGTTCCCTCGAGAGTTTGTTGGAGAAATTCGATTGGCTCGAGTCGAGCGTGCGAACCTCGTTCCGGCGAATTAAAAGTCCGAGACTTGAGTTAAGATGAGTACTGTAAGAGCAAAAAATAAATAACAAAATTTTATTTCGTCATGGTTTTTATCTTTTTTCGACTGCTGGGTGTCTGGTGCATCCTAATTTTTTATCAAGAAAACTTTTTTTTTTTCTCAAATTTTCTATTTCATTCCTTGGAATCTTGCAAGTTCGTCTTACCCCATCTTGTTGGTTATAAAAAAAAAAAAAAAAAAAAAAAAGCTTAGATATTAATTGCAGCATTTGCGCTCGAGTGAATTGAAAAGACAGCAAGTCTTTTATATTTTTATTTTTAAAAACAGTCATCCAGCAATCGCCTAACTCCCTGTGCCCGTTTAAACAACCGACGTTTGCTCAATGTTTCAAACAAACCGTGCGGGTGAGGCTTTATTTGCAGTGAGCCGACGTGTACCGCTGCTCTCACCCCAGTGAGCTTTAAGCGAAAGCGAGAGTTACCCCAGCATGCACCGCTACGCGTACAGAGACTAGAGTCCGTTTCGTTTCTCAGTCAAGTCCCTTTATGCTGCGGGGGTGCACACACAGAGCCGCCCCTTTATCGCCCCTTCAAACTCTATACATACTCACTCATACACACAACTATAGACAGAGATTACCAACTGAGACGTACGCGAATAACCGAGCGATGCCAACTGAAACGCCTTCTAATGCCACTTTTCTCTTTCTCTCTCTCTCTCTCTCTCTCTTTTTCCCTCCTTCCTCCTTCCTTTCATCTCGATAAATTTACACGGTTTATACCGCGAATAGTTTTCATTTGTAACTCTTCGGCTGCATCACCGCCCGGAAATTGCCAGACATGCTCCAAGAAATTAACGTCTAAGTCATACGATTTTATTACTCTGTTGTTATTACACAAATTATATTTAAGTACTAATCTATTATTTTTTATTATTGCTCTCTAGACAATTTTATTATTCATGGCTTCATTACTCTCCATAACTTTAACAAATAAAAATATATATTTATACTTTTATTTTTAAATCGAAATTATTTAAAGCCACTATTTGTTTTTTTTTTTTCTACTCCATTATTTTAATCACAGATCTAAATAAAAGAATCAGCATGAATACCAACAACTTGAATTTATTGACAGCCTGGTTTTTTTTTTTTTATTTTTACCAATAAAATATTCAATTGTCTTGAAACAAGAGTTTTCTAGTTGTCTAGCTGTCTAGTTGTCTAGATGTCTAATCATCTTGTTGTCTTGTCTCCGAGTCAAGATACTAGTAATTACTTTAAGTGAATTATATACAAATGTTTGATTACAAGTGAAATTACTAGTAAAGATGTTGTTAATCTCAAGATTGACATTATTTCTATAAAAATAAAACACTTTTTATGCAGCAAAAACCGCAAAGAGATTTAGGATAAGACCAAGATTCCGATACGCAAGTAAAGGCGTATACTTTACTACTCTTACTCTAGTTTCTTTTATCTCGAGACGTGGAACGTCCTCATCCTCATCCTCATCCTCATCCACGTCCTTTTCCTCCTTTTCCTCCAGCTTCTTTTCTTTCTTCACCTTCTTCAGCGTTTCTCTTGCGTCGAGTGAGTGCCGGGAAGGTTTTCTGTTTAGCGACATCAAAGAAACTTGAGAGACGGCCCGCTAAATTTTATCCCGTGGCCCCGGGAGTCCTAGCATGCCGTGCCAAGGGTTATAAACTTCTGGGCCAACAAAGAATCGTCCAATTTTATTCTTTTCTTTGCCTTTATCCCCTCTCTCTATACATTTATAAAATATTAAATTCAACTCTTTACTCTTTATACCGGAAAGTAGCTCACATATGACTAAATAAATATTTTATCAACGAGTTTAATTTTATTTAGCTATTAGTATTAGTATTTTATTTATATATTTTATACGAAATTTCTTATGAATAAGGAATAGGTTGTTTGATTTATTGGCTATCTCACCGATATTCGGATAAACGTATGCAGAACCCATTTGTTATTTCAGAGAGTCTCTAATTACTTATTCAGCTTTCAAAGTCGATTACTATCTTGAGCTTGATAATTTATCGTCCACTTAATTTAATATAATTTATAGAAAACTTTAAATAAAGTGATTAGATATTATTTTTATAAATTTATAAATCTAAAATCAGTTAAAATTTAATTTTAACTAAAATATTAATTAATTGGTGACTCACAAGGCCCATTTTGCCTCCATTTTTCTGATATCATATTGTTAATTACATGTATTATTTTTTATAATTAAAAATTAAGAGTACACTCGTAAATAAAATTTTATTAAAAAAAAAGAAAAAGTTGTCGCCCTTCTGGAGCTTTTGTCTCTCGACCTTTCTCAACCAGAGCATCTTGACCTCGAGCATGCGCCTTTATCTTCGCTCTTTACAACTAAAATAATAAATAATAAAGCTCATAAACACATATAAATAAATAAATTAATAAATTAATAATAATTAACTTGTATAAAAAAAATATTTATTAGTTAAATAAAAATAGTATCGTGAAGATAAATTTTAGTGATTTAAAATCCAGTAAAGTTGGGCCCAGTTGAGGGCTAGTAAAAAAAATAAAAAGTGACATAGTAGAGGACAGTGAGGACAGTCATGATGTGTGTAAAATGCATTTGGAGTGTAGAGAGTGTAGAGAGTGTAGAGAGTGTAGAAGTGGAGTGAATTCGAAGGAGCAAAGGGAGCAAAGGGAAGGTGGGTGTTTAGGGATGAGGACTACGCGCACGCGTGCTCCTTGCCGGGTAGTGGGGAGCTTCCAGTGTCACTTTGTGCCGGGCGTTGCGACGCTTTAGCTTCCAGTTTTAAGTCCGTAGTCATCGCGAGTGCACGTCACGCCACTCAACCTATGACTGACACTTATAAATAAAAAGTGTTTACTATTTTAAATAAACTAAACTCGTATAATTAAATACAACGAACCGCACAAGGAATTTACCAAGAGGTTTTTTTAAATTTTTCACACACGTCGATTAATTTTTAAGTTTTAAATTGACGGTTACCTGTGAGTCCCAAGTGTATTTCATTTTCGGGATCAACTCAAGTGTTAATTATATATTTTTATTGAGAAATGTTTCCGGTCTAAGTGGACGTTGGTTGTAACTACTTGCGCACATTTCCATCGCGTCGCCTCACTCGTGACCCAATTAGATTTACCCCGGTCCTCTACCATATCTACTGGCATACTCTATATTATATATATAATAACTTATTGTTATTGTTATTGTTATAATTATAGTTATCAATATCATCAGTAACTGGAGGTGTAATTGACAGTGACACTCTCCTTGGTTTAACCACCAAACCTGATAAATATAATAAACATAAATCACGATTTTTTAAATAGTGATAAATAGATAAGTTGATGGTTGGCCCAGACGACAATATTTTTCTCCAAAGACAATTGTAAAAAGATTTAAAACTCAAGTGTCGAGTTATCACTCGACTAAAACTCGATTCAAAGCTAACCATACTAAACGATTCAAAAGTTTGTTGCTGGCGTTGACAGATCGATAAGAACTTTTGAATTCTCCCAACAGTTTTGTTCTCTCATCGGAGCAACTTAAACTTCCAAGACGTCCGAGAAAATAATAATAAAAACAACAAGTTATCGGTTATTTTTTGTTTGTGAATTTTATAAAAAGTGATCGTGATATAAATAATAATAATAATTATTTCGTGTTCGTGTAAGTGATTATAAAAAATAAATAAGAAAATAAAAGTGGGCTGAGTTAATGAGTTGTGAGGGCACGAGGCAAAAATAAATAACATATTTTCGTTTTCGCGTAAGGGGCGAAAGAATAAGACCCTTAAATCTGAGGATATTGTGCTGTCGTCTGTCCAGGGTCTGCTGCCCCTGGGTTTGGGCCAGGGCAGGGGCAAGACGACCAGCACGGTGAAGGGGAACGGTGGATTCGGTGACTACTCGGCGGCGGGTGAGTTTGAGGTCTGGGGCGAAGATCATCGTTCGGCGGATGGTGAAGACCACTCGGTCGTTGGACCGCCTACGCGCGGACTTGCTCAGCAGACACAGCGGGGATGTAACGACGGAAATGTATCTTCTCTGAGGCCCTTGCTCCACGTCGCACACTGCGAGTTACACTCCCCCCGCGAAGCCGAGCTTCTCAGGCTCGATCAACTCGAGAACATGGACCGCAAAGCCGACAGAGATCCTTACTCTATGATGGATAATTTTCATAGTCCTGTTCCACCACCCCTACCACGACGTCACGGACGGTAAGTTCATTCACATTCATTTTCATTTTCATTTTCATTTTAATTGTTTTTCTATCCCATTAGTAGCCGGTAAAAAAAAACTTTTATTTATTCAAGTTCGAAATCCATAGTAAGTCTTGATAAATTTTTTAAGACCAACCGGAAGTCTGTGGTGAATTTAGTTTATCAGATAAATAAACCGGAAACTGGAGAAAATTTTCACTATTTGAAAAAAATAATTTTTTTTTTATAAAATATGAAAAAATTTTAATCTCTCGTTGTTATGGATGATTTATGGTGATTAATAAAAAAAAAATAAAATTATAAGCAATTTGTATTCTGTGAATACATTTTCCCCTCGTTAAATATCATCGCGAGTGAGGGTGTAAGCGACACATATATAATAATATATATGATATGAGAGAGCGTTAAATTTGGCGGTTGCACCAGCGGGATCTATCTCTCGGCTGCTCTCGGCCGGCCAATGTCGCTTTTATGTTAATAATCCGGGCGAGTTGTGCGCGTTTGCGTTCGAGAATTCGAGGAACGCACACTTTCACCCTCGACACAAACGATCGGTGGGTGAATGGGTGAATGGGTGGCTGGGAGAGTGTGTGACAGACCGAGCAAGGGTAATTCTGACGGTGAAGGGTACGAGATATGAATATGCATAAACCTAAAGGGAAGAACGCATCCGTGAATTCTTATCTCGCCGCGCCATTCTCAGGCTATACCATTTAGAATACCTTGGAAACTTTACCGAGGGTTAAAAAGATCCGACTCGTGGATACTATCCTACCCCCTATCATTCTTATTTATTAGTTTCGCCTTTTTTTTACTCAAATACCTTTATCCAAAAAATCAAACGATTATTTTTTATTTTTTATCATCAACCAAATAGACCGAAATTTAAAATCCCGTAACTCGGGTTTAGATTATCGTACCGACATGAAAAAAAAAATTCAATTTCAAGCTTTAAGTGTCTATTTTTTAACATCTCTATGGCCAAATCCCTAAAAAAAAATTCATGATTTTTTTTTCTTAAGGGCTGGATACGATTTAAAAAAAAATTCATGCTTCCTAAATACTTTATATATATTGTAAAAAGAAATATTTTTATCTTTTTTAATCAAACTACTTTGAAGTTTATTTAAAAATTTTTTTTAACTTCATTAGGTTACATAGTCCTCATTTTATGAAATTCCAAAGCAAAAAAGTCGACCATTACTTGAAATTTCTATATCTCTTAAAAAAAAAAAAAAATTCTACAAAGCTCAAAGAAATTTTGTTTTAATCCTGATACTACATGCTTTTCAATGCTTTGATTGATAATTTCTCCAATATTTTTTTTTTTTTATTTAAAAAGCTACAGGCAAACAACAAAAAGTCAAATATTGAAAATATTTTCGATTCACCTTCTTTGACCCAAAACTTTTTAGAATAATTTTTGACAAAGTATTCACTGAAACTAGATCAAAGTCGAGCTTTGAAGCTTTGAAAATCAAAAAATTATTCCATACCGAGACGACGCTTTCATCCAAACTACATTTAGTTAAATGTTGGTACTTATAAACCTCCATGTCCCCAAAAAAATCAAATAGCAAAAAAAATGGTTATTAAAAAGTACCGAATCAAGTTCTCAGAAGTAATCCCGAGTTAATACATTATAAGGTTGACGAGGAAATCATCAGCTTCGAGGAACAACTAATTGACCCCGATTAAACTCAGCTAATTGGACGGGCTCGTAAGCAGTAAATAAACCAAACGAAAGTACCCACTTGAAAGTATATTAAAAAAAAAAAAAAAAAAAGAAAAAGAAAAAAATAATATACATGTATATCTAGTGAATCAATCGGGTCTCAGTAGGTCGTAAACTTTTGTGAATCAAGTGGAGCATACGTAACTAATCCTCGAGGCAAAGCGCTGTGTCGAGGGAACCAGTTCAAGGGATGCGAGTTGAGCTAAGCGTTTCCGTTCTTATACACATTCATATATAGATATATATTACCTAAACATCTCTGCAGTGTACACTGTACAAGTAAACTTAACCGTGGTCAAAGCTCCTTTGCAATATTCTCACCGATCCCCCGTATCTATCGGATATATTCAGCTCCGTTCAGTTCCTCTGCTCCTCTGCTCCTCACTCTGACGTCCAAAGACTCTATTGCAATCTGACATATTTGTATATCTTTCACTCTCGACAACAAACTCGATATCCACCAATATATCTATCAATATTACTTACACTAGACCGATCATTTTTTTTATTAAAACTTGTTTACAATCACGCGCTACCTATTCGCTTGTCGCAGCAGCCTTCGGCTTGTGAACACAACCTACCAGATAATGAAAAAAAAATTTCAAAATGTCTCAATCCAAAAAGTAGTTATTGAAGATGACTTTTAGGAGCTTGCGGACTGCACAGTAGAGTAAAAGTTTAACAAAACTATGGTTAAATTAATATATGTATATATATATACACTCGTGTAAGCATATACATTAATCAAGGAGAATCCCTTAGCTGTAGTAATTTAGCATAAAGTGAAGGCATGTCTTAATAAATGAGAGCACAGCTAGCAAGTGAAGGCATGTTTTGATGATGATATGAGAGTTGCACGTACATAGAGTACATATGTATGCAGGGTTGGCTGACTAGCTGGCGCCAAGTTAGGATTCGCGATCAACCAGCAACCCTACCGACCATGCATCACCCTGTCTCGCCAAACTATAACCTATCCCAAAATCTCAGCCTCTATTCTACTTCATCTCTCTATCTCTCTCTCTCTCTCTCTCTCTTGCTATTCCTCACCCTCTCATATCCTCTTTATCTCAACATATATATGTATATATATGTATACGTACTTTTACCCACTCTACATATATCTAGGTATACCAAACCAACTCATTCCTTGTTTCCACTTCGTATCCGTTTGTTCCGCTTTGCGCATCCGGTACCACAGTTGTGACTTCTCTTGGATACTGCATATACATTATTATATATATATGCACATATATACATATAGATATGCTGAAAAATATTTCTCTGTTGTTATTTTGTTTCACTTTCTGCGGTATGTATTTTTATTTTGAAAATTTCTCCTCTTTTATTATTAATAAAATAAATTTATTATTTATTATAAATTTATATTGTGCTGATAATTGAAAAATCTAAAACGTTTAATCTAAAAGTCATAAGATTAAAAATAAATATAGAGATATGTATAAATGAAAAAATTTCTATTATAATTTCAATCAACTGGCTGGGAGATTATACCGTCTGGAGGATAGAGAACAAGGAGGATAGAGAGGAGAAAAAGAAAGAGAAGGATAAAAAAAAAAAGAAAAAAAAATTGTGAAAAAGTTTTGACAGAACGAGAGACGTAAATTTTCAACGAGTTTAATCCGCGATCACGTCCTATCCTGTGGACTAGACCAGAGTTTGCTATGGCTATTGCTATGGCTATGGCTATGACTGTGGCCAGTTGAGACTTGTGTGAGAGCTGGTGAGAGCTGGTGAGAACACGGACAATTGATAGGTAGTCACGACGAGGTTGACCTCAAGGGACATCCGTTTTAACACCGGCGCACACCTTTCTTTTATACTTTTATCTCTTTGTCTTTTTCAATCGCTGTCTTTTCTTACATCCCACCCGATTATTTTTTATACAGAAAAGGAAAATAAAATAAAGTTTTGACATTTTTATATTAAAGTGAAATATTGAATCTATTTTTAAGACTTTTAACTTGAATTTTAATCTTCTTTTTATTTATTGTATTAATTTGTTACAAACTTTTCTTATTTATTTTCTTAAATACCTGCTCGGATATTGATTTTAGAGAAAAATTCTACTGGACCATTTTTATAGTGAATTTTAAGAGCTAAAAAATACTTATTTTTTTATTTTCTAATAATTTTAATTTCAGATACGTAATTTTTATTAAAAGATTTCTTAATTTAATTATAATTAATTGAAACTCATTTAAAACTCATTTGTAGAAATATTAAAAAGTTAAGAAAAATAAAAATATTATTTTATGATATTTATATTTAATGCGGTAGTTGAATTTGAAATCTTATTAAAAGCGTTAATGGTATCAAAGCAAAAAGGATTAGAGACGAAACTCGGACAGTATAAATTTAAAACGTGTAAAAATAATGATTTGATTAATATAATAGTGATGGGTTCTCGAATTATCGTTCGATGTAATTATCGGTGATAACGTAGTAGTACGAGCAGAAGCGTTCTCGGGCATCATCAATGAGATAGAATGATGATACAGCAACTGAATATTGCCTGCAATTTCGTACCGAACACATTAACTCTATCGAGCGTGCAGACGTGATCACAAGAGTACCCTAGAGAAAGACGGGAACAGAAATATATACATATATATTTATACATCTATACAGAGAGAGAAAAAGAGAGTAGTCCTTCAACAGTTATGTGACATCCCTTCACTAGCAACACTAATGCCATCGCCACATTACCAATTTTCAAGGACTCTAATTCGATTCTCCATAAATTCGAGGAAACCTATCTCCCAATTATTTGCAACGTATATACCATTCTATAATAATAATAATAACAATAATAATAATACTCTTGCTCTCTTTTATAACTCCGTACAGTGTAGTTGGCATAAAAAAAATATCAACATCCTCTCACAAGCTCCATGACAAAAAAGAACATTAAACTGAGTATCCTTCCCCTATTTTTATTTATTTTTTTTTTTTTTCATCTTTCCCTTTATTTTCTATTCTTCAGGACATCAGAGTGAATGGCCGAAGGGCTGTAGTCTTTCGAGAATAATATAAAGAAAATGCCCAAGACACAACCCAAATAGAGAAAAAAAAAATGTACTCTAAAAGCTAAAGCTTAAGTGCGATATCTAATCTTCTGCCACTAAAAAAATAAATGAATTAATAGAAAATTAGTCAAAATATTGATTAAAGAGGATAACGAATAAATAAAATATACAGGGTTCAAATTGGACCTTAGATGTCACAGAATAGAATGCAAGTTGCCACTGTCTGATTTTTGTTTTTCTTATTCTTGTCCCCAGTGCTTTTTTTTCTTTCTCGTTTTTTCTTGCTATCCGAGCATCCCTTGGCCAAGTCGAGCTGAAAGAATCTCAATAAATCTCGCCTAAGGCTAAATTACTCGTCGCGTCTCGGTGCCTGTCGACTGCGCGTACGTGGGTTGGTTTGGTCGTTAAATCGCTTATTTGTTTATATTACCAGATTAACTATACTTTATTTTTTTTTCTTTTCTTTTTTTTTTTTATTTTTTTTATTTCTATTCCTCGGTAGTATAGTATATACTAGACATTGTCTGTATTTATTTATTTTCTTTATTTTAATTACTACGAAGAACATTAAACAGTATTAACAGAGAGTAAGATAAAACAAACAAGAGTATAAAGTGAAACAAAGAAAACATAGAAAATGAGTGAAGGCTTGTGCGTGATAAAGCTTTGGACCGCCCGGGTCGTTGGAGATTCGACGTCGACATTGTTGTTCGGGTTGTTCGGGTTGTTCTGTCTCTGAGAGGCATTTAACGCAATGTCTGCAACGGACTTTGTAATTTAGAGCCAATCTTCTTTATTATCCGTAATACGATTCACTGAGAGCCAGCCAGCCTTTCCATCGCTCCTTTGCTTCTACTCCTACTAACACTTTTTTTAAAAACATTTAAACGCATCCAATTCTCAACAACTCACAATAAGTCACAAAGAAGCTTCTCTGATTAAAAACTTATCAATAATTAGCTCTGTGCGTTCATTTCATGCGTAGCCTGCAGGCACTCTTTCATTATAAGTATTCAAAAAATTTTTTTATGCTCTTCAGGATACTAAAGAGCATCGCCTGAAAAAATATAATAATAAATAAAATCTTGGTCAAAGTGCTTTAATGTATTTTAAATAAATATGTTTTGAGTTATTAATAGCTCTCTTACAAAATAGATTTCGTTGACGTGGTCATTGGACTTTTTTAGTAAAAGACATAACATACCGGAAGTTGATGTATAGCATTGACAATAGCCACCTGTGTATTATAAAGTCGTGTGTTGTCAAGTTGTCTGTAAGGCTGATGAATTAATAAGCTAAATTGTTGGGGATATAAGTATAAGGTAAAAGGCGATAGTATTATGAAGCATGGATGAATGTGTCGTCATGTACAATATCGGTGGGGTTTCTATACCTTGTGACTAGTCAACCGTTCAGGCATGATATCGGGCACTTTAGGGATTATAAATACCGACGAATGTTGTTGTACTGGTTGTACATGTGAGGAAGTACTTGAAGAATCAGAAGAGGCCGCGGGGGACTGGGGTGACTCTAACTAGTATTTACGGATGTACATCTAAAATGAGTAGACCTAAGTGACGGGTATTAAATATTAAATATTAAATATCGTGTTATAACCATAAATATTATTGCTGTTAACGGTATTATTATTTTTAATTGCCATTTTTATTTTTTAATGAGCTTCAAAAATTTAATTTTTAAATAATTGCAAACACATTTCAGATAAATTTATTTGCTTTAATATATATATATATATTTCTTTTTTGCTGTATATTTCACTAACTCGTAATAAGAATAAATGAATATGTCAGCGTCGACTGTTCGTTAACGCTAAAACCTACATACACATGGCAGCCAGTGGTGATGAGGGAGAGAAAGAGGAAGCGTTTAAATGAATGAAGAAACAGAAAACTCTAGAGTAAATCAAGAGTCCCGGTTACGATGAAAAAGTGTACATGGGAATGAAGAATAACGGAAAGAAATAAAAAAAAAAAAAAAAAAAAAAGAATAATAATAATAATAATAAATGTCTCAGTTAAAAAAAATGAGTACGTCAAGCTACAGAATGAAGGTTTTAAAAAATGTTTCGGTTATTCGTGACAAGAGCTTCGCGCGCAAACTGGAGCACGATGAGTGTAACTCTGATCTGTCCCAATTAACCTCTTACAGTTCTCGTGTTTCTACTGTGGTTTCGATCGATTTCTTTTGTGAGACACCATAATGTTAATGCCACTTAATGCAAATTATTTTTTGCTCTTTCATTTTATTTATTTATTTTTTTTTTATTTATGCATTTCAGTAGTGAATTAAACGCTCGCGTTTATTCATATTTTCTTTAAAATTAATCACTCATTAAATCTAAAAATAATTCAAGTAGTTTTTTGTTAGTTCATTTTTGTTTTTCAATAAATAATTTCAATTGCAACGATTTAATTATTAATTTAATTGCAAAATCGTTTTTAAAATGCCAAATGGAGTCACTGCAAAGTTTCGCACGCGCCATTTTTTCCTAAGTGTCCTGAGTCAAAATGGCCGTTAAAAAATTTTATTATTGAGCTTCTGGTTCGTTTGTTTTTGACAAGATTGACTTACAGTTGATAATAGAATTAAAGGTAATGGCCATAAACCGAATTTTTATGGGCTTTGAAATGATCTTTAGCTTACATTGGCAATAAGGTAAATTGTGAATTTTTCTTGGCGGACAGTCCTGGCAATTTAACCGTCGCAACGACAACTTACAACAGAGAACAGTAATGGGTTTTATATGCGGCTTCCGCTATTTGGTGTACTGCCCAGTACATTTTGAAATGTAATCCTCTGTTTCAGTAGCGCGTGCGTTGTATTTTCTCGTTTGCGGAGGATATTTCTGGCATACCTTTTTTTACTTTCACGTACACACCCGACATCCCTAACATTGCTACAAATACATTAGTATTGTATGTGGACGTGCTGATTTTTTTTTTTTTTTGCCTTCATTTTTTTATTATGAACGTATGCGACAGCGTGTACAGAGCATAAAGTAATAACCGAGCGGCAACGCCACGTCGTCGGATCAATATCGGGACGGAATGGCGGCAGGGATGAAAGGGGATGCGCTCTCGTCGTGTGTAGGCTGATAGAGAAGGTAAAATACCAGGGGGTTTTCTGTTGTCGACGTCGTCGTCGTCGTCGTCGTTGTCACTATTACCAAAGTAGTCTAGTACCCAAAGGAAAGGAAGCAAAGACAGCAAAGGATACAAAACTAAGGCTGAAGACAAACCAAGAAACTAGACTTGTATCTAAAAACTTTCATGCGTCTATTTAAATATTTATATTTATGTCTGTACTTTTTGTTTTTTTGTTTATTTTATAATTTATTAAAAAATTTTTCAGCTTATTCATGCTCTCGATTTATTTGTAATTTATTGCGACACATAATTGATTTATTATTTTTTTTTCATTGATGAATATTCATCACCAAACACGATTTTTTGTTTATTTAAAAATTTTAATTTTTATTCCAGTAATTTTATGTTTAACTTTTTGAATTTAATGAAGCTAAAATTTTTGAATTTATTATTGTGATATTGGCAATCAATTGGCGAGTCCAAGCAAATTAAAAGAATAATTTGTCGGATGAGTAATGGGGTGAGTAGAAAACTTGGGGGGTAGACATTGACAATATTAAATGAGAAAGGGAACGAGGCACGTCTATGTATCGCGCTTGCTAGGAAAAATAAAACGTCGTTTCATTCAGTGACAAACGACCTGTGCCTCCTCTTTCTCTCTTTCTCTCTTTCTCTCTTTCTCTCTTTCTCTCTTTGTAACTCGCGTGTCGGAGGACTAATTTAATGTAGTAAATTTTTTGTGCACCCGATGACAGAAAAGGGACCCAGTGACACCCGAGTGACGGTTAATTTTTTAGTAATTATTTAATTCTGGTTTTAAACCCGGCGTTAGTTTATTACACTCTTTGAGTATAAGTAGGAGTAGGAGTATTAGTTTACTTTAGTATATTCAACGGTTATAAATAGATAATGCGGTGGATAAACGAGGAACCCGATGGTGAATCTGGATGAAAGGAGCAGCCGGGCGAATGCTCATCATCACGGCATTAATGTCTTTAGACTCTAATAAACCCGGTGATATAATCAAACAAGTCTACATAAAATAATATTTAAACTTTGAATTATTATTTTGTGTATTAAGACTAATTTAACAAATTTTATTTGACATTAAACTTTACATAAACCGCACTGAGATTTATTTTACATTATCAACTTTTACGGCCTGTAAACCATAACCATTTTTATAAGCAATAAAAATAGTTTTTTTTTTTTTGTTTTGTTTTATATGAATTAATAATTTAAGTTATTTAGGGTGAAAAATAAAAAAATAAATCGAGTTAATAAAAGAGCGTGAAATAATAAATCTTAATCAAAAAGTTAAGCTGTCGAAAAAATATGTGACATTTTATCGTGTCTCGTATCTGGAAACACACCTGGTCTGCTGTAAAAATAAAAGGAAAAAGGAAAAAAAATAAAAAAGCATCCGAATATGAGTAAGAAATATGAAAACCAGTAGCGAGAAGAAAAGCAGTAAAGTAGCCTTTAAAAAAATACATCGATAAGGTTTTTATTTTGATACCGAGGCAAAAGCTCAACACCGAGGGATGAATAAAGTATCCGGGGATTTAGTCTTGTACTCTCTCGGCACGAATTACCTATCGACTTTTTTACCCGCTCACTCATCCCGTGCTCACTCTCCTCGGTTTTCTAACCCCTTTGGATAGGAGCTGGATGCAGTACCTGCCCTCTGCACAACTGTGTTACGAAATACATGACGTAAATGCAGGGGCCAACCATCCGGGTGCGCTATCGCACTACTGACACATCATACAACGTACATACTATCCCTCTTTTCTCCACCATCACCACCATCACCACCATCACCAACCATCACCACTCGGGACGTAACGCTGTTGTACTATTCAGCTATTCAGCCCCCGGATACTCTACTCGTGTACCTTGTAGTGATGAAAGACCTAACTACCTACACTTCACTACTAACCCAAGTATGATCGATTATTCTTTTAACCCCTTTTTTCCCCTCATCAATTAACTTGAAACCTATTCATACCACGTTTCTCGATGTTTTTATCATTTTATATTTAACTGTTTAATTGTTTTTAGAAATTTTTTTTTGTTGATCGTTAAATGACATTTATTTGATTTTTTATTAAAAGATAATTTCAAATAAATAATTTTACAAATTAATTAACTGTAAAAAATTAAAGCACAATTTATATATAAAAAAACCATCATTTGGTTAAAATAACTGGCATCAAATGGATTATAGAAGTTTATTTCACGGTGAATACATATGAATTTTACATGGAAATAAAATACATAAACACGCATATACATCCCACTAAAAACCGCGTATAGTAGCGGCATTCCCTTTTAAATAAACCTCCATATTCAATAGTTTACGGTACTCGCCCTCGGTTTACATATTTCTGGACAGAAAACACTCCGACATATCTCAACACATTCTCAATAAACTAATAGCTCTGTAGCTAATTAAAAATTTTCAACGGTAAATAATTTATGCAAGATCAGGATCAATCAACTCAAGCTAAATTAAAATGACTTTTAATGTTTTTTATTAAGCGTAAAAACTTGATGGAGTTTTTTAAAAACGAGTATAAAATTGGTTGAGACATTAAGCTAATTTATTTAATATAACACTCGGTAATCTCTGCGTAGATAAGACAAAATATATGCAGTGTAGTATATTATTAAAGTAGTAAAGCACAGAGTACAGTAACAGGGTATTCAGTGAGTATATATTCACAGTAAACTTCTGGATGGACGCCAAAACTAATATTACCTTTTCCCATAATAAGAGAATATTAAATAAAAACATAACTAGGAAATTCAATAGGCGGTTTTCCTGCTACTCCAAGGCTATTTCATTTTATGTGTTACCAATATTTTAATTAAATAAGTCTCTTGGCTAATGATATTTATCATTGTTACAAGAGAATGAGTATATGCAGATATATGAGATATAGTTTATCCGTCCCTTCAGATCCACTTTAACCAATTAAGATTAATTTGTATAATCATTAAGCTTTTGTGTTGCCCACTGGACTTTGGCTGGACTTTTATCAGCCAATCTATCAATTTGTAGACTAATTACTCATTAGAAAGTACAATTACCGTTAAATAAACCGATTTATTTATAAATATTGACAGCTAATTAATTATCATTTATTTCAGATAAATTTTATTCAAATTTTTTATATTACATTCATCAATATAATTGCATCATTAGTGTCGGCGTAATTGCGTAAACATTTTTTTCTTTTTTTTTTCTACCTTTTTAACTTGGAAGCCTATTGAGTTGAAAACACTCGACTTTACTTATAATAAACCCAGACAGTTAAGTATGTTGAGTAGATAAAAAACGTAGTAATTTGATAAAAATATAATTTTTTAAATTATCAGTCTGAGCGCAGGTCAAAAAAAAAAAAAAAAAAAAAAAAAAAAAAAAAATATTTGTTTTTAATTTTTTTGAAAACAATAAAGGCTGAAGTTTTAATAAATTTATATCTGAAAATGATATTACGATATTAGGATAACGAGGGGTGGAAAGAGGCAAAGAGGGGTGATCTCGTGGATTACTGTCTCTCGAGAATACGGCTAAGCTTTTTGTCGGCGTCTATTAAATTTAGTTTTTCGTCCCTCATCAACATGAATGAATTTTCATAGTTTGCTAATTTAACTCATATTTTAAATACTTTTTTTTTTTTTTACTTATAAACAAAATAATTTGACGTTATTAAAACGTTTATTTTTTTGTAAAAAAACACAATACGATTTTAGTGAAATCTCCGACCGTCATTATTTTTAATTGATGACGTCTATTAAATGGAAACAAGTTTATCTCAGAATATTATAGAATTAATCAATACTTGAATTAAATTTTAATGAGTTAGAAAAGAATCTAATGGGTCACATGACTGTAAATCCAATAGAAAATAAAACAAACTTAAATTCCTTCTAAAGTAATTACAAGTTTGTCTATTAGACTCTTGAGTGTACGATTCTGTTCCAGTTTCTCTTCTAGTGGTTTAGAAAAAAAAAAAGAAAAGAAAAAAATATTCAGACCGACTATCTGAATGAATAGAATAATATAATGGATTTATAATTTGTATATCTTTTAGTTAAATCTATTTGATTAATGATTCGTCATAATTTATATTGTCAAAAAGTGAGTTTTATGAAGAGTGACATGTTTCTCGGGCGCGGTCATACGAATGTGTTAGTCATGGTTAAAATAATTTATGAGTGGGTCTACATAAAACATTCTACACTCTGACAACCAATGAACGATAATGACATTCAGATGACCAGTTGACATGAACACACACTTCCCTCTTTACCAACGAAACATCATCACCGAGTCTTGACGACGCGTCCATTTGTCTTTCGTCTTGTCTAATTCACAGCCACTTTAAATTCCGTGGACTCACCTCGTCGTACTCTAGAGTCACACGAGTCGCATACATTATTTATATTAGAAAAATAATTTATTGCGGAAAAAAACTGTTATTTGATTATCATCAAAATACTAAAGGAAATCATCAAGTCCATATTTCGGTAGTGAATGACTGACATATAGAGTTCTCTTTAAATTTTATTAAGTCTTTTTGAAAAGTCTAGAGTGTTTGGTTTCATTTCTTTCATATAGCCTCTTCCGAGGGTTTTTTATTCTTTTTTATTTTTTTATCTCACTCAGCAAACTCAACAGGACGCAGGAATCGATCTTCCTTACCAACCATCCTATCTTGTCTTTCATTCTTTTTATCTTTTTTTCTCTATCTCTGTCTTAAGCCCCCGCTCCCCGACGTGCAGATACAAAGGCGGTACCGGGAAATAGTCTTGTGCAGTCTCCTTGAAACGAATTTCACTGGATTTAAATCCAAAGCCAAATATCATATTTCAAATGTGCCAAAGGTTATATTCCGTTTTATATTAAACCAAAAAAAAAATATATACATATACATATACAATATATATTTGATAAAAAATATTTATTAAACAGCTAAAACTTAAATTTTCTTGTTTTTTCATCTATTAAATCAGTGATAAATTTAGTTATCAAACTAGCCGCTAGGTGACCCCGAACGAGCCTTTTCTCACACGTAATGAGATTCAAGACTTAACCTAAAATTTTTTTTGCTTCGTATAAAATTTTATTATAATCATATTAATCATCTTAATTTCTGTAGTCAAAAATATTTTATAATTGAATAAAAATATATAATTTTCACTATCGATAAATAAAGTATTTTTAAACGACTTAAAGTATATGAAAAAAAAGAAAAAAATTAATAAATCATCTGACAATAGTTTGTTTCAATGACCTGATAATTTTTATTTGACTTTTATTGGATGTAGTGAATTCTTTTTTTAGTCTCAAGTATTTTAAAAATTGATAAAAAAATATTAATTCTGTCTGTCGGTTGACATTTAATCGTGATTATATATTAAATGTCACAAACAATTACACACGAGTGCGTTATATGAAAGTAAATTAATTGTCTAGGACAAGTATAGCGGTGAAGAAAATAAAAATGAATAAAAACGTGATATGGTTTTATTTTATATATATATATATATATATATTTTTTTTTTCGAATGTCACTGATGTACGTTCTAACTAATCGGCCTTGCATCTCTTTTCCTGACAATAAATATTCTTTTTCGAGCACTCGTGTGGACACCCTCGGTGCTATATATACATCGGAAAAATTAATTGCCAACACGGCGATGCGGTCATTGCACGCTGTACTCACAACTACATGCTACAACACGTAGAGCTAATGGAAGAGCGTTAATTTATGATATGAGATCGGAAGACGACTCGTTATAGCCATGAAAGAAACCATTCATAGAAACGTCATTCTCTCAGTACTCTATATACATATATTTATTTTAACTTAAACTTGGCAAGTCCAAATAAAAATTTATAATTTTACAAAGAAAAAGTAAATAAATTTTTTAAAACTTCCATCTGAGGATCTTTACGTGCTTACTCTATCACTACATCGTGGCTCTGGATTTCCGTCATTTCCGGCACGGAAAATACGATAACTTTAGTCGTGTCTGAAAAGCGCTGAGTGCATGTGAGGTACTAGAGTTTTTTTTTCTTTTTTTATTTTTATTTTTAAGAGGCAAAAAAAATTTTTGCTTCGATAGAGAAATTTTATTTTAACTTAATTTTACTTCTAAAGCTATTTTAATCAAATTCTATTGAATTTTAACTCCGAAAAATGGATAAACAATTTATTTTACAATTGAACGTAAGGACGTGATTTATATAATCACTAATCAAAAGTTAAGAATTTCGGTTAAATTTACCATTTTTTTTAACTCCAGAAATTTTTAGCTGTGGTTCAAAATTTTATTTTCTTTTTACGTAAAATTAAACCGGTAGCTTTAAATATTTTCAATTATTTGTCATAAAAACAAAAAAAATTCAAGATAAATTTATTCCAATAAAAAAAAAAATAAAAAAACGTGATATCGTATAAATAGATGGGAAAAAACGTTAAAATCCATTTTTGTATCCATCTAGTTTTACAATAATATTATATCGGATTTAGTTATAACATAAGAAAACAACTAAAAGTATATGAATTTAAATAGTTTACATTTCCATGTCTATCTATTCAGTTGTATTTCCATATACGAGTGTATTGAGGGATGTAACTGCTTTTAACATGTATAAATAATGTGTTCCATCGTAAATATATGACGCATGTATAAAGTCTGAATTATTGAATACACTTGAAGGAATAAAAAATTTATCGGCTGAGTACACATCACGTGTATAGAAAAATCGTATACATTAAATTGTCTGGCCCTCATACTCAAAGAAATATCAATTTTTTTTTTTTTTTCTAGATCCGAAAAAGAAAAAAAACATATACATACAATATAGATTTATTACTGTTTGATAGAGTATCATGTAGAGTCTGTTGACTATGTAATAATAACGAAGGAACTATTCTATTACCGGTCGACGAATAGATCTATAATCGGCATTGTGTTGATTCGATACAGACCCAACACACAAACATTACCGAGGACGGGCGTTCCATTTGTGATTCGGAAACCTCACTAAATTCTAAACTAAACTAACTAAACGTGAAGAATCCGAGACGAATGGCATAACAATGCGTAGTATTATTGTGGATGTAGAATGCGCGTAAACTAACGAGCATGTAGTAGCTTTCGAAAAAGCCTTCTCGTATTCCTATGTTCCTGTATTTCTATGTTGGGTAGCTTTGTATCTCGCGTTGCAGTTAACCGACACATGACCCCCCCCCCCTCCCAAACTCTTGTCTCCAGCATCCAGGGTTACGCTGATTTATTACTCTCTGGCCTACAGTTACTGATGGATAACAAACTTTATCTGTTTTTTTATTAATTTTTTATTTTAAAAAAATCATTTATTACTTGTCTAAAAAATTTTATTATATTTTTTAAACAAAATGGTGAGTGAAAAAAATAATAAATTTAAAGAAAATTTCTATTGGGTTATATTTATGTTATGGTTAACTTTTGACTCAGCATTATTTATAAAAGCGTAGTATTCAAAAGAACGTTTAAAATAAATTATCTTATCGTTAAATCTTTATTGAAATTCTAATTAGGCAGTTTATGTGCTATTCACGATTATGAAGAAGCAATGTATACTAAATTTAAGATTTATATCTAAATGCCTTTTCGTCTATTTGTCATATTCCCACTATATGCATATAAATAAATAAATATATAACCACGCCTATCTATGAACGGCTAAGTAAATAGATGAAGATAAAAATGACCACCCGATGAATCACACAATCCTGAGAAAACTCTAAAAGTGACCAGTCTTTAAAAAGTAACAAATAAAAAGTAAATGCTATTGTGACATAAATATGATAACTGTTTAGTTGTAATACTTAATCATGAGGCAGAGATTAAAATTAAAAAAATGCGTTAAAGTTTTAAGGATGGTAAGAAATTTCTTTGAAATTTAAACATAAACTATTGCATCTGAGCGAGAGTGCTAGCTAATTGCAGAACGCATGTGTAAGATTAAGTGTACAGTCCACTGCTATTTTCTCTCCAAACGTGAGCGTTAACTCACTACTTTTCAACTCTTATTCGAGCTCACTTCCGTTCTTACTTTATCCTCAAAGATTAAAACAACCCAGACACATTTCCCTCAGCTCAGTTCCATCCGGGAACTCCCTTATTCATTGAGTCTCAAAAATAAACTACTTTTTTTCATTTCCTATAAAACCTCTCTCAGCCTCTTCTTCTCTTATTGCCTCAACTTGACATTTTTTTCCCTCAGGTCACTCAACTCTATTTTTTTTTTTCTATCTACTACGCATTATTTATTTAATAAATATTTAAGAATCATATTGAAATGTGTATTTTGCATAAATCTTTTTTTAATTTCCATAATTTATTCTTGGAAAATTTTAAATACTTCTGGGCATGATTCAACAACTTGCTAGGATTCTTTCAGAAATTAAATTCTCTATAAAAAATTGCTATTTTTTATTGGCAATAAAGGAAGTTCGACTTCCTGCTGAAGTACATCTATCTTTATGTATTAAATTTTTGAAAAGCAGAAAAATAAGAGTAGGAAAATTTATGGTGAATGAATGGACTCAAGCAGCTCAAAGCAACAAATCAAAAGCTCGCGTTTGAGGTGTGCAAAAAAATAAGTCTAGAGTGTGTTTATTTTCTGGGTAATTTTAATGAGTGTTTAAATGAAGATGAGTGAGAGGTCGTTGGCATTTCCGGTTATTTTATTTGCTCTACATTTATATTTAATAAATATACATACATACATATATATGCAATGTAATGTAATATAATGCAATCAAGACTGTCCTGCGGAAATTTAAGGTGGGTCTAGGGTGCAGTAACCAGAAGCTAAACCAGTAATACAACTAACAACTGTTACAATTACATTATAAGATACAGCTTCCGGCATAACTATATAATTTAACTCTATAAACTTTGACCGCAATACATTAGGTACTCTGGGAAAAATGGGTCGAAAAAATGTTTTTTGTTACATTTCTCAGTGAAACTCTTTTCTGAAAAGTACAGATTTCGAACAGACTAAACAATTTTATCAGCAAGTACTGAGGGATTCTCGAGAATCAAGTGCCATGACGAATTTCAGTCAAGTGGATGCGGTATAAAAACACGAGAAACGGCAGGTGGGATCGAAGACCCGATGAGGGGATCTCGCTGGCGAATCTTCATCTTGCTTTTTCAACATTTTTTTTTTACTCTTTATCTTTTTCTCGGTTGTTTTTTTTTTTTTTTTTTTTATTTTTTTCTCTTTTAGCCTCTATTCCACTCCACTCTAGTCTGTTCATTCTCAACGGCACTATCTGCATCGATGCTTCGGACCATCCCTGGTGTGTTTGCAGAGGACTGGACCACCCGTCGGGATGCTTACCGTCGTGAAACGAGCGTGAAAGCTTCTTGTTAGTTGTTAGGAAATACGAGACCAGCGAAATACTCCCTTTTTTTTCTTTCACTCGATTCTTCTTTACTCTTACCCTCTTGGTTTTATTTTTTTTTATCCCAATATAAACTATCTCTTTATATATCTGACGTTTAATTCCCATCTTCAACTCGACTCACAACTCAGCTCGACTTTAATTCGTCCGAGGTGCCATTATAAATAAATAAAAAAAAAAGGTAAATAATAATCGACTACATCTGTGTGAAATCTGACTAGAGATCGGTTTTAACTATAATAAGGTTGTTTCAGTATAAATTGTATAGAGTGCTGTGTCTCAAAGAATGTAGTCAGTTAAAGTTGGCTGGTAATGAGAGAGAAGAAAAAAAAAAATAAATAAAAATAAAGAAAGAGAAATGCACCGCACGGCGCGCTAACTATTAGCAATTATTGCGATTCCGGTGGAAATTGCCGACGTCGCGCAACCCGAATAACAAAGACTTCTCCCTTTTCTCTTCCACTCTGCGCTTTTCAGCCCCGACGGGGTTGGCTCGGGTTCTCCAGCATACCCAATGCCATCCTATGGCTGCCACCAGGCGCCCGTCGCACCGTTATATAAAATATATATTCCATCGGCAACGAGCCGCATCGGTACCACCCTCTCTTTCTCCCTCTTTTCCTCTCTACCTCTCTACATCTCTATCTGCCTATCTCTCTTGTACCCCCTGTGTTAGCTGTAGGAAATGAAATTCAATCTTCTTGTCTTTCGACTCACGGATTGATCGAATCTAAAGTTTTATAAAACGTGAGATTATGTCACTAAAATTATTATAGTATTCTATTTATTACCAATCTATTACACGACTATTGACAACTCTATTGGACCCAATAAATATTTAATTCAATAAAAGAAATTATATATTATTGGTGTATGTGTGTTTAAAAAAACTAATCTAGTTATTGTGATAGTGAGGCTGAAGCTGAGTTGTATCTATCTGGAGACAAGTCTTGCTCGATTTCCCTCGCGGGCTTTCCGAGACGCGTAATCGATAGAGAAGCTTTCCCATCACGCTCGAGAAAGCCCAAGGAGTAGAAAAAAAAATAAAAAAAAAAAAAAAATATATCTACAAGTAAGTAGTAAGGGATATGTAGGTTGACGCGCACAAGCAGAAGGTCCAAAAGTCAATAGATAATGCAGCAATAGCAAATTAGATTTACTATTTTATAACTTTTACTTCCACGTCTCAAATATACCCCTTATATTTTCCTTCTATTACTGTCTCTTATACTTTTATTCTTTTTCGAACCCGAGCTCTATTTCTCCAGCACTCACGCGAACATAAATGCTTTTACCCACACACACACTTGTTTATATTGACTGACCGTGATTGCGGTAGATATTTTTTTGGTCTCTCGGGACAGCCCTCGATATCTTAAATCCTCAAGATTTATTTTATAAAACATTAGTGTAGTTTATTTTAGAAAATTTTTATACCAAGTATTTAAATATTTTAGTTGTTTTTTATTTATGCCTTCAGATTAAAATTTTTAGTGTGTGTTATATTTAATATTAATCTTATAGATTTAATTTTTAGTGAATATAGAGTATGACAGGACATTAGATCTCTTAGAGCAGAGTCGAGTTTATTGTAAGATTGTTGATGGCTCCCGAAGGATGTGAATTTATTCGTGTCATCTGTGCGTTAACGAAGAAAAATAGTTGAACTGGATGGTAAAATACGTCAAGATATATATATATATATATATTTAAGAAATATGGAGAGTCCTTGGAGTGCAAAGAAGAGCAGGGCGGTAAGCTCGAAGACATCCGTGTCATTATTATAAGTATACTTTTGCGAGAGCAAACGATGTTGAAAAAAAAATAATCCAGGAAATAATAGTGTGTATGGGGAAAAGATGACGAGGATGCGTTATCCGGGATGGTAAAACGAGAAATGTCATTTGCTGTTTCACATTTCACTGATTTTGAGGAAATTTACTTTACGACTCACTGACTTGGTATTTTATTTTTCTTTTACTGTAACTTTACATTTTTATAAGTACGTATAAAAAATATAACTATAAATTATCTTACAAAATAATATATTTACTTTTTATAATAATTATAGTATTGAGCTTATTGAGTTTATTGACAATTATTAAATCATAAAATATTTATATATATATATCAAGAGGATAAATCCGTATTTTTATATCTTGAGTATTTTTTAATATAGTTAACGTATACTGACCTCGATGTTTTTTTTATTTTGCTGATTGCATCTCAATTTTATCAACTCTCTCCTGCAGGTGCCACAAGGGCGTTTAAAAAAATTAAAAATAAGTTAAATTTATAGTATCTGTCGCCCGATAGATAGGAAGTGAATTTAAAATTTCAAAGATATCAAGCATCGAATTGTCATTAATACTATAACGTTTTAAATATTTTATTATAACATTTCTCTGAAAAATTATCATCCTTATCTTTATATTTTATGTTGAAACATTAGTGTTGAGAATCTGTGGAATTGAAAAAAAATAGTTATTAAATTTTTAAAATTATGAATTTCTGAAAAAAAATAAAATTACCATGTACAATTATATATTTTTTATCACATTTCTTGATGAATCCTGAATTAATGCAACATTGATATTCACCCTGATCACTTTTAGAGATATCGCTCACCATCAATTCACTCAAAGCTTGATAATAAGTTAGGCCCAAGGGTATTTTAAAAAACCTCGTTGTCATCTGTCGATCCTAAAATTGAATTAATTAAACGAGTATTGTGATTATAAACATAAATATAAAGTCATACCTGATTAGGTTTACTCCAGTATAAATTGTATAATAGATCAGACTCTATTTCAACAGAACAATTAGCGACTAAGACTTGGCCTTCAGCCACGCTGTCCAGTGACTTGTCATTTATTATAATTGGCTGATTTACATTTTTAAATTTACCTAATTTCATTATTATTTATAACTTGTATATATATATGTATACATAAATTTATTTTTTATTTTAATTTGTAAACCTACTTGATATGTAAAGAAAAAATGATACTTTATCAGTATCGTTTCTATATTTAATTTCACATGAATAGTATCCAATATCTTTAATTCCCAAATTATTCAAAAAAAATCCAGTTTTTGGATCAAAAATTAATTTTTCGTTACTTCGAATTGACTAAAATAAAAAAAATATAATTATTATTTAAAATATTTTTCAGTATTTTAGATCATAAGTCATCGTACGATAAGTTTTTTATAAAAAGTAAACTAATAAAATTTTTAATTTAAACTTGATAATGTACGCAATCACTTCCTTTAAACTAGAGTTTTTTAAAAACATAAATATCATGTACCCCTTGAGTTTAATGAATTTTTAAAGAGTTTATTGACATGACATTTTTAATTATAAATATTGTTTGAGAGCTTGAAAAATAAAAGTGGTTTTTCAATATCGACAACTAATTGAATTATAAAAGTCTTACATTTTCATTGTGAAACAAACGCACTGAGTAAAACGGTGAAGTTGGACGACATGGTATCGTAACATTATCATCTGTCGTACTTTGTAAATAATTTATTTTACTATTGTTATTTATAAATAAATGCTCATTCGCTAAAAATCATTTTTTATATAATTCAATTAATATATTTTATTTTTATAAATTATTTAAGAAACAAAACTCACATGTTACGTAGACATACACCCAATAATTATTGGAACTGTTGTCATTGAAAGTTGCATAAGAATCAGATTTAATGCATCCATACCATCCGGTATCTCCGTAAACTGTTTTAAATCTCTCAAGTACACCAGTATAGTTATTATTTTCATATTTTTGTGTTATTTTAACTTCTGATGTCACAATCTAACATTTTTACATTAATCAATATTTTAATAAACGAAAACTGAAGTAAAATAAAACACCATTTTAAAAAATAAAATTATTTGAAAAACAAAAAAAAATTTTCGTTGACCGTTATGCCCTGAGCTACTGGCTTGCCCCATTTCTAAATCAAAATTTACAATAAAATTTTATTTTTTTTAAAAGGTGTATCGATTTTTAATAATATATATTAAAAACTCACTTCGGTGTTATTTTTTGGATAATAAAATATATGATTTTCAAAATTTTCACAATTTATTTGCAAAATATCGCCATTCTGCATTATAACTGTGGGTTTAGTTGATTTTATGTCAATAGACAATGCAATTAATACTATAAATGCAAAATAAAATATATAAATCTCTTGTTAAATAGTTTATATTAAATAAAAACTTACGATAGATGTTTAAATTAAATAATAGAAAACACTTGAATAACATTTTAATTTTTTTTTTTTCTTTTTTTTTAAAAAAAAAGTTTTTAAAGTATCAGCTTACATAGTGTTTAGAAATGAGTTAATATAATACTGATGTTAATAATCGATCACATTTTAACGCTGCATTTACTTGACTTGTGATTAACTAATGGAATAATAAAAAAAAAATATAATAAACGAATAAAATTCTTGACGGCGTCGGTTTGGTAGGAGGGGAATCGTCAGATAACTAAAGAGTCAAAGAAAAAAAAAAAATCAGATAATAATTATTTCAAAAATAATTCAATCAACTTTTTAAAAATACTCTTTATTTCATTTTTTTAATTTATAATCCGGTTATTTGTGAAAACTGGTACTAATTTTAAATATTAGTACATGAGATTGTAATTTTTGTTAAAAATTTCGTCTCACGATAATCTTTTGGTCAATTGATTGATTCTTATAATTCTAGTTGTTGTAATTCTAATGGTTTTATACAATTAATACTATCAGTGCTTAGTCTTCGTTGATATCATATCGACTGAGCATATAATTATCTATTTGAATGAGAAAAAAAAAAAAAAAAAAAAAAAAACATTTCTGCTCAAAGTAAAAAATAAATCATCAAGATCCGTATTATCAATTTTTTTTTTCAATACTAATTACATGTCTATCGATAAAACTATAACTACACAAATAATAAGTAGTTCAATTCTTACGAGTCATTTTTTCAAGATAAGACGATCTCATTAGTACCTATAAACTAATACGTATATATATATTGGTGACAAAAAAAAAAACATTAGATTTATTGCTCAAGACAATTACATTATTTAACAATTTAAACTAAAATACCAATGGGATCATAATCCGATCTTTATCTTTATCACGTAGGCTCTTTATTCCTCGGTTTATCCCGCTCTCATATGAAGAACGAGACTTATATACAGTGGCACAGTCGTCGACTTGTCATTTTTGCATTGTCGTCACGAACACAATCTTATTACTGGCACACGTGGTGTAATATTCTCCCCTAGTGTACTGTACCAAGACAACACTACCTTCTTTTTTTTCGACTATAGCTAACACAACGAAATTTATTTTGACGTTGTTGAAATGCACGGCAGTGAGTTGAGAATGATCGAATATCGTCAAAGTTTGTGGATCTCAAATGATATATAAGAATATACCTTTTTCTTCCTTTTATTTTTGTTTTATTGGACGTTCAACCTACATGACAAATATACCAAGTACAAGGACTTAAAACAAATATTTTAAAATAAGTCTTGGTCAAAGCTAACAATTTACTTGAACCGTGAAAAGTGTCTAAGGTTCGAGTTCAAGACTCGGCATTAAGTGAAAAAGAAAAAAAAATACTTAAAACCAATAATTTAGCTTACATAATAATCCAAGTGACACGAGACCCGAGTACGTGATAAGTATAATAATAAAAAAATAAAAAAATAAAAAAAAGTCACCTTGTGCTGCCCTACGACATTTTTTATTTTAAAAAACTCAACAAGTCACATCCGGGAGTCAAGTAGTCTTTGGGCACGTTTTACTCGAGAATTCACACTGTCACGGATATATTAGCCAGCGTTCATGACTCGTTGCAGTCGTTGCTCTCGTATCGATAAACTCACCATCACCAGTACCACCTTACTAGTATATAGTTTTCCGACAAACGGAATTTCACAATTTAATATTTTTTAATACCTCTCAACATTTAGCCTCGAGACATCCATGATGATTTGCTACTTCCGAAAATATTTAACCCTAATACATTAAACTTATTTTATAATTTAAATATATATAAATATATGCCATCGGTTTTACATCCGATATAGTGCATTTATCTTTGAGTATATCGGTATCTGCATTATTCAATTCCGATGATCCGCAATAAAGAACCTATACCCGGAATAAAAGAATACCGTAATAATTTATATTTTATTTTTTCTCAACGAATTCACCACACGCATTTAAAATTTTTTGTTACGCTATATACAATTGCAATTTTTTTTCCTTTCTTTTCATAATCAATTAAACATTTCCAGGACAGAGGATTTACGTTACACGAGATTATACTACTCGGGAAAATATTTAAGGTCTAGTAAAATAAAAAAAAAATTACAGCTGGAAAGTGTATAATTTTTATGAGATAGTGACACTGCGGGTTTTAAGACTCACTTAAAGTCTTACTTGCTATGCCCTAATTTTTTCCTTAAAGTTACTTAAATATTTTTAATACTATATGCAAGTTAATATATAACAACATATATATATATATATATTTTAGTAGCACCTAAGGCGTTTTTTAAATAACTTCAATTAACGTTGACATTGTATTGACAATAAATATAACGAAGCATTTACAATGACGTAACTACTGTACAACTTGTAGAGTAATTATTCGGTAAATGATACCGAGTATCGATGTCATTGAAGCAAAGGTTTATGATAATAATGTCTAATGGGGGCGCCCAAGTCGAAGAAAACGAATAAAAGTTTAATAAAATTTTTAGCCGGCGCAGACGCTGAGTATTAAAAGGAAAAGAATTAATGAGTTTAATTGGAGGTAGAGGATTTAAATTTTTAGTTTGAGCTAACGGTTGAGGTAGATGGTAAAAATTTATAGTTTTAAAATGAGTTTAAAATAAAGAGGGCAAAAAGGCGAATAGAAAGAGGAGACTGATCTCTTGCTGGCAGATAGATATACGTCTTGGTAATTTTTCATCCTCAAGTCTACTCTCGCAGCGAGATTCGATTTCAGTCCTCTCTTTTGACATCCACGCTCTCAAGTTACTCTTGCCTTTATGCCTCTTCTTCCGCTTCTTTTCTTCGCCAAAAAAATAAAATACTAAGAAAATACGAAAAAAAAAAAAAAAAAAAAAAAAAAAAAAAAAAAAGTACATTATACAGGAGAAGAAAAAAAATTGCAGCTGTGTGTGTTGGGATCAGATGTTTATTAAAAATTCCGCTTTTGTAATAAACGATACCTACCACGACACTTTACTTAAATTACTTTATACAATTACATTTAAAAACTCTTTATTTTGTTATAAATATTTATTAATTCATTTACTTTTATCGTTATTTTAAAAATAATAGTATAATTTATTAAAACCATTTCCTCTAGTTTATTACTACTTCATAAACTTTCTCTAATATCCAATATTTCAATATCAAAATATTTATATACTTCATTTTATTTTAGTTTATCAAAGTTAAATATCTTAATAAAAAATAAATTAATCTAATTTTAATGCCTGTTATATAAATAAAATAAAAAACTCAATATCAATTTATTCCGATGTGCACTACACTCAATACAACTAATTGGATCACATATATTTATATATCAATAAAATGTCCTGAGTGGTTGAATCGTTCAATCTTCCACTCAGTCGACACTTACAATGCAATATAGGTTGGATCAGCATCACAATGCCCATTAGCTTTTAATATTGATTTTGATAAACTTAGGCCACACAAATTGTTTTTTTTTTTTCTTTTTATTTAAAGTTTATTATTTTATTTTTGAATAATTTTTATCTGAGTGATAATTGACTAAGTGGGAAATTAAATAAACTAATTAGGATTTAAAAATGAGTCCCAAGATGTCGCTTATGGTAGGACTCATTGTAGACTCATCTCTGTAAATTATTGCTCCGTGCACTTGGACCAATTCCCCGAGGGGTGGTTACGTGGGTACACGATGCCACGGTACGTGACTTACGGAATCCGCAAACTCAAAGCTGCAGACGGGTAGCGAAGACGCATCTGCTAGTACGATGTTCTGGAGATCGTGACCCGAAATGTTTCCATAGCTTCCTATACTATTATATCTGACATCGTAGTTTCCTGTAAGTGTCTGTGTCTCACTATAAGAGTATATGTGGTGGGTTTTAGATTGTTAGATCCCGTTAAAATGAGGGCTTTAAAGCTCCAACACCCACTAGTGCCAACTTAATTCATCACACCGATTAGGAAATATGTTATATAACCCAATTCTCGGGTAACCGACTTTGTTCATAAAATAGATTAAAGAGTATTATGTTTTAACCAATACTAACTTATCTGGATTATTAACTTGCAAAAACTAATAGTTACTGAGTTATCTGATTTATCATACTGAAAAAGATTTTTAATTACCTATAAAAAAATTTTATTTATTTATAGATTCTATAAAAAATAACGAATAACTTAATAGAGTAAACGATAAAAAAAAAACGACAAAAATTTTTTATAGGCATGACCACCCTGAGTGTATGGTTGAACGCGTATTAATGTAAATCGGTGTTATACATCCATGCAATCGACACCCATACCCATCATCCATGGTGTATAAACAGTATTATAATATATATATATATACATATTCATACATAGAGTATAGAGCTTTTGTTAAATTTTTTCCTGTCGTTATTTTCTCTCATGCATATTTTTATCACTACACGCACTGGAGTTTTTAACCGCACATGAATTATTAATATAACTATGAAAATAAAAAATTATTTATACATCAGAAAATATCTAAGAGAAGTAAAAATATAAATTTATTCCTGAAACATTTTTAAAAATAATTATAAATATCTATCATTATATTTCTAAAGCTCGATTTAATTTGCCGGAGCACGTTCCAGAATTTATTTTTAAAAAAATAGTTAAATAAATATATTGCAACTATTGATCGCAACAGAATCTACGAGGGATCAAAATATAAACGGGCAATTTCTTTTGTCTCAGTATAAACGATAGGTGATAGGAGAACTGGCCATCTTCCAATAGTGTAGTAAAAAATAAAAAAATATAACAATGATACATAAAATAAAAAACCGCGGAAAGAAAGAAAGAAAGAACGAAAGAAAGAAATGCTTCTATTATTGCACCATTAAACTTTTTCAAACCGTCAGGCTATTACTATTATAGTCACAATCCCACTAGCACTCGTACCATCCAGTCTTAACCTCAATCGCTTTGCTAAATTAATTCTCACCACTTTTTATATTTCCAAGTTAATGATATCAACTGAGAGAAAAAAAAAGAAAAAAAAAAAAAAATAACGTTATTTGTCGCATCATTTCATCCCTCTGTCCTTTGTCTCTTTTAACGTGCAGCCATTCGGATCTCTGCCAGAAACACGTTCCAAATTTTTTTTGTCATAAAAAATATATTGGCTTGTACTTAATCAACTATATACATATATATTTTATATTTTTTTATCACTACATTCTTAGAAATAATTGACATTTATAAAACTAATGACAAACAGAATTTATATTGAGTTAGACGAGAGTTATGAGCTTGTTTGCTCGGTTTGCTCCTCTAGCCAAAGGCTTCTGAACACAACTGATCAACAAGTCGGCAAAAAAAAAAATATTCCGTTATATAATTCAACAAAAAAATAAAAAATGACTATACAAAATTAAGGTATTAAAAAAAAAAAATTAAATATTTAACTATTGTCCGACCCTATAGCTAACGTCCTTGTTATAAACTCTCCACATGTATCCTTAAGCCAACTAAAACTACTCGATCATCACTCCCCAATATTATTTATTAAATTTCAATGAGGTTCTATTATAAAGCATAACTGAAATACTCGAATTGTTGCGGTTTCCTAATTCAATTTTTACTTCTATTCACAAATTCATCCGATTATCGAACAATAATTATATTTACTCACTTCTTACGGGTAGCAGAGCTAGCCAACACCTTTTAAATCATAAAAAATAGACAAGAAAAAAAAAAATGTGTGCACGTGTTAGCGTCGAATGTCTCTAGTCATAAATATCGACGATGACGAAGATAAAACTAGTGACACGGGTCGACGTGCCCTTAAGCTCCGATACGTATGACAATTCTCTTTTTTCTTCACCCCTTAAACAAGTACCAGAGTATAAAGTAGACGTTCTACCCTCTAAAGATTTATAAAAGACTGAAAAAAATTTTTTCTTGATCTTGTCGCTTTCATTCTGAAGAGAAAAAAAAAGTTACCGACACATCACTCCTCTTAAGCTTGATATTTTTTATTCTTACCAGTTCTTTAATACACAATAACAATATATTTTTTCGCTATCTTGACAGTTAATAATGTCCTCAATAAAATAAATGATCGTTTCTATCTTCGAGAGATAATTAATAATAAATTTTCGTAATATTTTTCAGAATGCCGCCTTCACAGCAGCAAGTGACCGTTGGTTCACTAGGCGGAATGGTGGGCCCAGGAAACGGAACAGGAACAACTGGAGCCCAGGGTCAGCCTCTAGTGATGCCTAGTTTTCCTCTCCGTGCAGCAGTAGGACCTCACTATTCACCGTATTCGCCATCACGGTTTCACATTGACAAGCGTTGTCAGCACAGATGCTCCTGGAAATGTTTCTCAGTAGCATTGATCCTTCTCACTGTTGCTCTGACGGCAATATTAGCATACTTTGCTGGTAAGTTTTAAATATTTAAGTGAAGATTATGAATTGTCGTAAATAAAAAAGGTATAATTAAATAAATTTGTCAATGCAGCAAAACATGAAAACTGCAAAACAGCTAAACAGCTAAACAGCTAAACAGCTAAACAGCTAAACAAGCAAATTTCCGTGAAATTACTATTTTAGTTCCCTAAAACTTGGTGATTGTACAACTGGCTGTTATGAGGGTACAACGATTTGGGAATGGTTTTGGGAATGGAGGTCACGTTTCTCGTTGGGACGACCAATCCAATGGGGGGTGGCAGGGGATAGTGGAGTAGCGGGATATCGGTCTATGCATAAGTTGTGTGTTGTCAATGGAGCGTCCATGTAAACGCCGAGACTTAGCAGCTCTCAATAAGCCAATAGACCGTTAACGATTTGGCTTAATGATGGAGCCCAAGCTTGCTTTCTTAATCGGTGGGTCGACGGCCCTAGCTCACTAAATACTTGCTCTTGCTCTTGCTCTTGCTCTTACTCTTTCTTCTCACTTTCTCGGTTATCTTTTAAATAGATATAGCCGTCTTGCTTCAGCAATCGATTTACACAGACTGCCAACTCGGAAAGTTGCCACTGACTACCACGAGGGAGGAATATTTAACGGTTACATAATAAATGTATTTTGGGAATATTGTCACTTGGGATTTTGAATGGCAAGTTTGATGGGCTGCAGAGAAACATGAGTTACGATTCCTGGATAACTCAAGCTATATAGAAACTAAATAAAAGTTGAAATTAAAGCAAGCAATTGTTTGAAGAAAATTTACCCTCACTAATCGACACAATTTTATAGCAAGTAGCAATCACACTGACCCTACTTCTGATTACTAGTGACCGTTCTGACCATTCTGACCATTCTGACCATTTGACAGTACCAACTGTCACTTCCTTACTTTGGGGAGCTTCTTTTTTTTTATCTCAATTTATTCTTTTGCTTGATCATCAATAAAATCCTCACGTTTGTTTCTTAAGTACGAGTATATATTTTTTATTTGGATTTCCCTTTTGTAGCAATGGAAAGGTCAATTTTATTTATGTATTGAAAATGAAAATGGTAAATTTAAATTTATAAAATAGAGAAATAGGAGTAAATAATTAAGGCGATGCCAACACAGTGGAATTAATATGGTAATTGAGGATGATATTTGTTGGCTAGAGAAATTCAAAGACCATTTAAATACGACAAAACATTAAACGCTTAAGGCATTATTTATAAAGGAGTTAAATTTATGAATTTTCATGAAACACTTAAAAGAATAAAAGGCAGATCGATAAAAAAAAATATCACGAGGATTTAGCTTCCTCATTTGGTAGTCTGTCCGAGCAGATACGAAAATCCCGGACGACGGTCAAGGTTCTGTAAGGTATAAGGTAGGATGATTTATCCCCAGGAAAGTGGATGGAAATAAATGGGATTGAAGAACCATAGAAAATGGATAAAAACGAATATACCATGAGCCCATATTCTCTTCTTCCTTTTTCATACTTCTCATACTTGTCATACTCGTGCTCAGCTCTCAACTCTCAGCTCTCACACCGTACCAGCATAATACCCGTTATGTATATACTTTACTTACTTGTCACAGAACTACGAATTTAAAACCGTCAAAAACGGTATTATACATATATAAAAACTACTGTTATTTCTGGTGCACTTGCATATTCTGTTAAATCGAGTGTAGAATCCAATCTGCCTAGCTGTTTGCCGTTGCATTCGTTTAATTCGCTTTATTCGACACCCTTCTTCTACTCCCTCCCTCTACTCACTTTACAAAAATCACAATGTTAGACTTATTTATCTTAACTGACAGTTTTATATTATTCAATTCTAAATACTTTTTTTTTTTTATTTTATTTTGGCTACACTTTCGATCAAGATAACTCACAAATTATTGAATTTACGTCAAAATTTAAATAATTATTTTTTCTAGAAAATTAAATTCTATATAAATTTTTTTATTTCCATTTTTATCATATCTTTGATACTTGCGCCAGAATTTTTATTTAAAGCATCTCATTTGTAGATAAAAAAAGTTTAGTCATTTTTTATTCTATTAAAATCTTTCCGTCTTTAAATTGAAATTCCGAGTCAACTATCGATAATACGAAAAAAAAACATTTCAGGATAATTTTATAGGAAATTAAATTTCCTAAAAAAAAAAAAGTATTTAATGACTTGCTCGCGAACTCAATTGTTTAGAATGAATGTAAATAATTTTTAAGTTAAGAGAAATAAAATAGTCATTTGTTTTTATAAAATAACACTCAAAGAAATAGGTTTTTAAAAAGTTTTAAACTTGCTTATCTGACCCTGAGTAACGAAATCCAAGAAGCACGTATCAGTATCAGTAGCAGCAGCACCAGCACTAGCACCAGCACCAGCACCAGCACCAGCATCAGCAGACGTCTTCCATAACTACAATCATTGATCCACAGAGACTCACAGGTGCAAAAGGTTAGGGAAGCAGTTGGGAATTCAGTTCTCTTCACCAGCCAGTAGCTGCTTCTGGTACTTTTGGTACTTTTGGTACTTTTGGTACTTCTACTACTGGTGCTATTGGTGCTGTCGCTTCTGGTAGCTTGCAATAAAGTAAAGAAAAATAACCTCTTAATGTGCCATGAAATTTCAAACTCTGCGCTCCAATTTTACTCGTATCAATCGTAAAACTCAGTAGTATCTCAACAAATAATAAAAACAATATTGTATTATTTTTTTATCCCCTTGGCGTACCTATGGATTCAATAATAAATTTATAAAATGATAAATGAAATTCGTTGGCAGTAGCAATTAAAATAATTATTTTTAAGTAAATAAAAGTTTTGTTGAGTATGTCTTATCTAAAGATCAATGGATCAAAACGTAAAGTAGAGAGGATAAATTTCAATGGCAAGTTGTGTACTCGCTTGAGCTAGATGATAACTCTGTAATAGTAGAAGGCTGGATTATCCGGTGATAATCCAGTGAATATAACTGGGGAATTTTAGTTCTGGTATCATCGATTCCAGGTCTGCTGCATCAAGACTCAACTTCTCAAACTCTCTAGTAATACCTGTATATAATAGTTGTAGTAGATGTAATTGAAAAAGTTGTTTGAGTCTAGAGCTAGAGTATCTTTTAGTCCACATTCACCGACATTCCCTTTCCTTTTCTCTATTTTCGATATCATCTATCTTCATTCTTATCCCTTATATATAATTCAAATCAATCAAAAATCCTCTTTACTTATTATAAAATTAGCGAAAAAAAATACCCATGAAAACTTAAAGTTTATGTTTAAATCAAATGAGCGCATTTACAGTTGACTGAAATTTAATTTAACAATAGTTACGCAGTGGGCAGACCCTCAAAGGAATATAATCGGGATACTCAGACACGTTCGAGTATTGGATCTGCGGTTTCTTCCTCATCTTTAGGTCTCGTCCCTTTTGCGATAAGGGCCTTCCAGCACCATCATGCACCATCATGCACCATCATGTACTCTGTACACCAAAACTTGCTCTTGTAAACTTATTTTTTAGTTTTAACTTTACAAAACAGTATTTCCTTGGTTGGTAAATACAAAATGTCAAAACTTTAAAAGTTTACCTCTATGTCCATAAAATTCAATATTCTCACTCTTATAAAACAACTTTATAAAATATAATATTAGCTATACATATTATATATGATTAACTTTAATTTATTTATTTTCAATACCAATATATATCCATGAGACGAGATAAATTTTTTTATTACCATCCTTACTCACAACTTTCCTTCGCTCTCACTTGATAAATTACAAGTTAGCTCAATGGTAAATAAAAATTCGCTCTATTTGTCAGCATAAAAAATTAATAAAAGATAAATTGAATTTTTCTATAAGTATACTTTTAATCAAATTAGATATTATCTCACCCTTGTGGAATTAAATAATTATCAATAATCTTGTGAACAAAAGGGATGATGAAAAAAAAAAAAAAAAATTACGCGTAAATTTTAATCTCTCCGAAGTGTGAGATAACACATGGGCGTATATACATGTACACAATTATTGGAATTTTCGCATAAAGAGATTCACTCAGAGTGAGAGTACACCAGAGAAATGAATCCAAATGAAATTTCGACAAATCTCATTGTACAGCCCTTTGTTTTCCTCTGGCCGTTTGGGTACTGCCAGAATTAAACGAAATTGAAATAAAAGAAAAAAAAAAAAAAAGGTTTAAAAGAGAGAAGAGTGTAATGAAAATTGAAAATAAAAGGTCGGCAAAACGTTCGCTAAAATGTGGATTCAAATGGTTTTCGAGATTTTCAATAGCACGCAAGCTAGTCAGCCCACTCGGCATTTACTATCCCGCTATTTTATTTTATATTTTTAAACACACACACACACACACATTACTGAACGACTTTTTGATAACGATCCTAATGGTTTATCCAATATATACGGTCTCAACAATAAATTAAACATTTTAATTTTTCGAGCGGAAGAAACTCTTTGACGTCACCATTGATCAAGTCTGAGAACTTAACTAATCTCGCCCCGCAACTTGTAATCATTTAACACTTATATCTTCCTGCCTTACCAATACTCGACATTCTCCCCTTATATTCTCTCCTCCTTTATCTTATCCACGACAGTTAATCTCTAAATTGATTCTTTTAATTTATAACTCCCATAAATTGTCTCTCGCTTGGTTATAAAATCAAATAGATTTTAATTTACACTTTCATTTAATCATCAGCCACTCGATTATTTATTGTTTTATTTATATAATAACTATATATATAAATATATATATTTACAGCCGTGAGTTCAATGCGGCCAATAGACAACGCCAATTGTATCTTGGACCAAGATTTAAAGACAGTTACCCATGAGAATACAAACATCCACGATCCGATTTCAACCCAGCTGCCGACAGAAGGTAAAAATCTTATATTCTAGCTTTCTGGCTGAATCTATTGTATACGTTTGCGCTTCATTGACCAACACATTGGTCATTTACAGAGTCTCTTCCAACGAGCACGGCGGAGCACTCGAGTGCCTCAGACAGCAGCAGTGGTGAACAGCAAAGTGACCCTCAGATCCAGCAGTCAGCCCAACAATGGCCAGCGGTTTTGGAACTAAAGGCGTACGATGTTGCCCACTTTGCCACGATACTACCCTACAATTTCTGGCATTCCGAGTTCCGTAACAAGCAACCGGCATTCATCAGACTCAACTTGACACTACCATGGAGTGCGAATTTTGCCGTATACGGCAGACGTAATGTCGCCCCAAGTGTCACCCAGTATGATTTCGTTAAATTTGTACGCGGCGGAAGAGTAGATCAGAGATCCAAGCGACAAGTGATACCCGGTGCTGTCAGTTTTATGGAGGAGTCAATTATACACGAGAAAGTACGCTCTGTTGACGATCGTGTGAGTCCAGATAATCGGGATAACGAGGATGACATCGATAACTACCAGCATATCTTGATGAAGAGGCAAACACACGAACCACTGTATGTCAATGTCAGTTTATTACAGTACCTCGATACCGGACGCTGGTTCCTATCTGTTTATAATGATGAGTTACGGCCATACAAAGTTACGCTCGTTGTCACCGAAGCCGAGGGTGTTTCTACAACATGTCCTAATGATTGTTCTGGACGTGGATCATGTTATCTTGGGAAATGCGATTGCATTGATGGTTATCAGGTATTTAAATAATCACTCATTTTTTGGTTGGTTGTTCCTATTAATAACCTCGTGATAAAAAAATCTATAAATATATTATTGATTGACACAAATTTCAGGGAGCTGATTGCAGCAAAAGTGTTTGTCCAGTTCTGTGTTCATCTCACGGACAATATGGAGGTGGCATTTGTCACTGTGAAGAAGGGTGGAAAGGTTTAGAATGTGACATTCCACTGGGTGATTGTCAGGTTCCTGATTGCAATTCACATGGACAGTGTGTTCGTGGCTCTTGTGTCTGTAATCCCGGATGGAAGGGTGAATTTTGTGGAGACCGTAAGTTTTAATTTATTTTATTTTATTTTATTTTATTTAATGGCATCAACATTAATTATCGACTGAACGCTCTTTTTCTCTCTCTGCTAATAGTAAAAACATTTTGTTGATTAAAGAGACATTTTCTAAGACATTATCTAAGGGTATACAGTCAAAGATTATATATTGCGGACTACAGTCTATAATTAATGCCCGAGTAGAGGATTTCTGAGTATGACGAATTTACATGTGGCCGAACTCGGTTGGTGATATTCAATAGGCAGGCAGACGTTGCGTGGATTTTATTCTCGCAAAGATTTCCATAAATATTCGGTAGATTTTCACAGAAACCGTTATGTCACTCGGTATACTCTTGTACTCTATCCCACACCCACGCTCATACTTACACTCATACCCACACTCATATCCAATCTCTACTCGTATTCGTACACGGACTCGTACTCTTACATAATACGATGCGCGTTAGATACGATTCTACTACTCGAGAAATAAATTCCGGATGGCTGACGATGTAAAGAAGAAAATATTATTATATATAAAACCTACTATTCACAAATTCATACTAACTCTACTTATTTCGTTATATACATATAATAATAATAATAATAAATAATAACCATCGCATTATATTTCAATGGCCATTGTATAGGATGGAAAAATGGTTAAAATACTATATAACAACTGGATAGATTTATTATTCAAATTTATACGATACTCTTATTATATTTAATACTCAAACATTTATTTAATATATTTTATAAATTCATTTTTAATTAACATAAAAAGCTTCATTTACTTTTAAATTTCATTTTCCGAAAAAAATTACAGATTTTTGAAAATTTTTTATATATATATTTTTGTCATATCTGTAATAGTTTAGCCAGAATTATAATTTTTTTACAATAACTTTTCAATATAAATTTAAAAAATACTTAAAGTTTAATTCTTTAGTGCGGGCAAAGAGACTGACGGAATAGAAAAAAAAAAAAAAAAAAAAAAAAAAGAAAAGATTGCTCGGGGAGTAATAATTTAAAAAGTTTGTCCATTAATTCCGTCTGTTACTTTAATCAGTAGTTGGAGGCACGAATAAATTTTGATAGTTATAAAAATTTTATAATAAAATATTAGATCTGACTAAACGATTAACTTAACAACTATCAATTATTAATTGATTAATCACTTAAACGAGTTAGTGTGCTTTGTCCAATAAATAAAATGAATTTTAATTAACAGCGGATTGTCGAGATCCAACATGTAGCAGCCACGGAGCGTGTGTCGCGGGTAAATGTTATTGCAAAGCAGGCTGGCAGGGAGAAAGATGTGACCAAGTGGACCAGAGGATCTATCAGTGTCTTCCCGGATGTTCGGACCACGGATCCTACGATCTAGAAACTGGAGCTTGTATCTGCGAGGAGCATTGGACTGGCGGTGATTGTTCCCAGTCGAGTTGTAGTCTCGATTGTGGATCTCACGGGTCATGCGAGCAAGGTCTTTGCAAGTTAGTACTCTTTATATAATTTATTTTTATTTTTAAAATTATAATTTAATAATTTCTATCTACTTTATAAGTGATTAAATAAATTGGCATGTTTGCCGGTCCACTGACGTTTCATTCTTATAAGTAATATAATTTATTACGGATTATGATGACACTTTTTTTTAGATGCCACGATGGTTGGACGGGTACCAAGTGTGATCAGAAGCCATGCGACCCCCGTTGCGCCGAACACGGCCAGTGCAAAAACGGTACTTGTGTTTGCAGCCAAGGATGGAACGGACGCCACTGTACTTTACGTAAGTACTTTACTCTTATTTTATTGTCTAATTTAATAATTCTTACCGTAATAAATTAACCTACCTCTAAAGTGATAAAAATTTTTCTTAAAAACTAATTGATATATATATATATATATATATTTTTTTTTTTTTAATCATAGTAAAAATTAAAAATTAAATTTATTGTTATTAATTTTTAGCTGGATGTGAAAACGGTTGTAGCAGACACGGAATATGTACACTTCAAAATGGAGAATACAGTTGCGAGTGTTCTGCTGGTTGGGCTGGTAGAGACTGCAGTATTGAACTTGAGACTGAATGTAAAGACGAGATAGATAATAATAATGGTAAGTACTTTTATTATTATTTTATTATATCAATTACTAATTATTTATTGTAATTATTTTTATAGACGGAATGATGGATTGTTTTGACAGCGAATGCTGTTCGCAACCAGCGTGTTCAAAGCACTTAATGTGCTTAGTAAGCAGTGACCCGGTAGAAGTACTTCTCCGCAAACAGCCGCCCAGCGTAACGGCATCCTTTTGGCTGCGCGTAAAATTCCTCATCGAGGAAAAAAGCGTCCAGAGTTACGTCCACGTTGACGAGTATGACGAAAGGTAGGATCAGCTTTTTATTATGTTTGATTAGTACAAATGATTACCTTTAAGATAATTTATTATGAAAAAATTAAAAAAAAAAAAATTATTTTTCTAAATTGATAGTTTTCAAAAAATAGATTAAAAAAAAAAAAAAAAAAAAAAAAAATATTTATAAAATGAGTAATAAAAATAAAATAATTTTTTTTTTTGCCAGTAGGTCTCGCGGTAGATTAATTAATTAATAAATGATAAATATAATTGCCACGATTTTGTAATAAATATTCGAGGCACGCGGCGTGCGATTTATAAATTTATTTTATTTAATTAAATATCTTGCTAGACGTCATTTTACTCGATTGTTTTAATTATTCACGACAGGGAACAAACACAATCAATTAAATCAAAAAATCCATTTTATTTTTTTTTTTACACAAATTTTTATTTGATTGAAATAACCGATAAATAAAACTATTGAACATACCATTGTAAGATATAAAATTTTCTAAAGACAGAAAATCGGTAAATTCGAAACAATGTCATGGGGGTCATGGGGGTCATGGGAACAATGTCGAGAGTCGAAGCTACAAAAACTACTTAGACATTTACAAAGACACTCAACGAAACACTCTGCTCAGTACGTCGGTAGTCGGTCGTTGGTAGTCTCTGTCGTGGAGGACGGTCAAGTAGGAAGGACGTCTAGCTGTAGTTTTATTTAACGTGTCCCACGGGATGGTACGTTTTAAATCGCTGTCGAATCTTGTCGAAAACCCTCAGGTCTGCCGCGCTGGGTGGTGACAAGCTCACTCCAACTGGAGCTCCTTTTAAAAAAAAACTCTAACCATATAAACCAACCATCCGATTCCTAGTGTTTGTAACCTGCCACCACCTTTCCCTCTCCTGAATTTCAAATGCATTGAAGATCGCTTAGATAATATTACTATTAAATACACAACTAACTCTTTAAATAATTCAACTATTTTAATTAAAATAATAAATTTATTCTATAAAATAGTTTAAAATTAAAATTATAAAAATTATAAAAAATAGAATTAGTTGTGTAAAGTTAATATTGCCAAGACGTATCTGTTGTTAGATTGCATTTGTACTCAGGGGAATCGTGTATTTGTCTAGTGTTTTAACCTTATGTGTTTAAGCCTTAAACCATATTACCAATATCACTCACCCAATAGCCGTTTGTGACTCAGTCCGCAAATAAATTATCATTGATAAATAATAATGAGACAAATAAGAGTTTAAAAAAAAGAAAGTTTTATTAATTCACGAACTAGCATTTGCTTTCGCGTACCTTTTCTTGATTAGTTCCTTTCCGTATTGTTATATATCATTATTATTATTTATTATTATTATTGTTATTATTATTATTATTATTATCATTATTATTTTAATTATTGTTTTATTATTTTTATTATTATATGGCTAAAGTTTTTAAATTGCTAAGATTAGTATTTTAAGAATAATGGCGGATAAATGCTAGCTATTTCATTATGTGCACTTTTTTCTATTATATATAAATATAAATAATAATTGCCCATGAATTAGGATCGGGCAAAGCGAAAGGATTAAATGGTAATGAATTGAGTATCGAGTTGGTAAATTAATTGTTTGTATTGATCAGATTGAGAACAGTAGTTGATTAATTTGTCGACTTGATTCTCGGATTCAGCCGGATGACAGACACAAGTTTTAAACTGGATTAATCTTTTTTTTTTTTTTATTATTGTTTTTTTAAAATTTTTTTTTATTTTTGTGATAAGAATGACGGTGATGAGAGCGAGTGGGAATTAAGTCCAAAGATATCACGGGTTTCAATCAATTTGTTACCTGTCACCGGAAGACAGCTCGATATTCTCTATTTGTCAATATACATCATGATCACGCTACATGTCTAGTCAAATCGATTCGCGGAGTTCAATTCAGGTCAACACATTGATATATCAACAAATAAACGTTGGCATCAACAATTATTATTCATTTTTAATTTTTTTCGGTCGGAAATATAAAATTATGTTGAAAAATATTTTGAATCGGAAATTCTGCAAGTAAAAAAATGAATACTTTTCTTTATACTTAGAAATACCTCGAAACCCACTTACCGATGCATGAAACTTTTAAATTGTCGCGGGATAAAATAAATCACGCGTTGACGTACGTTACTCTTAAAGTGACTCGAGAGTTAGTCTCAAGACGTTGATCTTGTGAGTAAATTTAAACCATATACGTATAAACGAATCTATTTTGAATTTTCTTAGCGCCATCGCAAACGCAAACGTAAATTTCAAGTTGTTGTAAAATAAGAATGGATAAAACGAAAAATAATGTTAAATTGTATATATAAAAGTACGAGGATATAACAACAACAACAACAACAACAAACTAGTAGCAACGAGTAGAGTACAGAGGTGGAGTACAGTAGGCCGTGTAATCGATTTTAGAGTTTTCAGTGTAGTGTAGAAGAGTAGAAAAGAAAAAGTTTTATCAGACACACATGGGAATAGCTACACTAGTCTAGTGCGATCGATAATCACTCTACTCGTTCTCCCAACTGAGTAACGTAACGTTACGTTACGTTGTTTTTTTTTTATTTTATTTATTTTTTGTTTTCGTATACGAGCCAATACAAACAATCTCATCGAGGAAATTGTTAACACAAACAGTTGAATTTTACTTACTGCGAAAAATAATGATAAACTTTTATAAATTATTATCTTTTTTTCCATATATTTTTGTTTTTTTTTTTAATTTTTATTTACCCTAACAAATTGTGTCTGTCATCAAAGTATTCTATATGTTGAGTGTATCTACTGAGAAAAGTGAAGCAAAAAAAATATTGTTTATCATCTACAGTAAATAAAATTTTTAAAATTCATTAGTTTATTTTTTATCTAATAGTTTTTAGTTGTATAATTATTACTCATCTTTGAGAGAAAATAAAAAAAAAAAAAACCGACGTCGGGATTCGATCCGTGATTTTTCAATTACAAACAAGTAGATCCATATGAAGATTATTATTAATTTTTTATGTGAAAGAAAAAATCGTTAAAAAGTAATTAAAGTTTTGAGTTTATTTATTTATAAAAAAAAAAAAAGGCTTGATTTTTGTCAGTATGAAAACGAGTGAATGGTATAAATATGACTGAAGAATACAATAGTATGTATGACAAAGTACGCTTGATTAGTGTGTCTACGTCTATTGTGTCTTTAAATAACGTACAGAGCATTGCAACAACGAGAGTAAGTGAACGAAAGTTTTTTAAAATAATAATGGTAATAATGTGTAAGTGAGTGAGTGAATGACGAGCGAATGAAAGTAATCGAGAAAGCTTTGTTTAAATAGATATTGTTTTCATTTTTTTTTTTTTTTTTTTTTTTTTTTTTCTAAAAAAAGTAATTATTAAAAAGAATAAATTTATTAAAAGAAGCTTTCTCGTTCGCTGCACGCGTTAACGGTTTTATCCATAAATATAATTGTGAATATGAATAAATAAAAAAACCGTGTGTAACGTGTTGCGAATTTTGTGTTCTCGGGTGTGCAATGTTGCGTACGAGCATCGTTATTACCCGCGCAAGTGGGTGTTCTGTGACCGTGGTAACGCCCTTTCTTCTCGTTGGTTTTCCCACACGTAGTGCGTTCTGGAGTTCCTTTACACCGTGGTAAGTTGCAGCTCAGCTCTCGCTAACAAAAAAAATGCAAACCAAACGTTCATATGTCCAGTTTCATTTATGCATCCCGCTCGTTATCAACAAATCATATATATAAAATACATGTTTTCATAGCTCCATACTCTTGGCCTGTCTCTTTTTTAATTACATATTATATTATTATTATTTTATGTTACACTTTTTAATTATCATCATTATTAATCATATATGTCTACTTATTGTTCTGCTCGTTTAATCTTCGGTTTCTTAATCCATTAATTATTTCATTTATTTTAATTGCTCGATTTTTATAATCGGTCTCTTTTTATTATATTAAGCTTGTTTCACTTTATTTTCGCTCTTATTTTTCACGGCCCTTATACTCCGATCTCCAAATTAATAAATATGCAACCACATTATTCTAAAAATTTATCAAAAATATTCTTATTCCAAAACCATTTTGACTATTTTCGTAATCAATCTTCATCTCCAACTGTCACATTAATAAGACATTTAGAAAAAAAAAATCGTATCGGAGTATAATGACCAAATTCATACGAGCAGTCTCTATATGTCTTAAATATCTGTGATGTTGTCAGATTGTTCTTTAAAACTATAATTTTATGTTATGTATTGTCTTGTCCTAGTAAGTTCTTTAGTCCCATTTACATTAGACTTGTATATGTTTTTATTAACTTGGGAAAATAATTATTTGTTAATTACCAAAAACAAAAAAACATTTTAAAAAAAAGAAAAAAAAAAAATTCCTGAGTCTTGTGTTGTTTTTTGTGTTGCGAGGCTTGTACTCATTGTAATCCTTGTCAAACCTTTTTAGTGAACGTCCTTTTAGCATTTTGTACACATATATATATATATATATATATATATAATAATTATTATTACTATTATTATCATTATTATATATTACCGCTGATTAATTGCGCGCTACACCATTTGGTTAAACTCTAATTTTGTTAATTTTATTTAAATTTATATTAAATTTATTAACTTTAAAATGTTTTAATACACAACAACAAAATTACAAGCACAATCGGTAACTAAAATAATAATAATCGGCTTTAAATAATTAAAATACAAAATAAAACAAATAACGATACTTGTTTAAAAGTTTATAAATAAACATATTGTTCCAATCATTATCCTGTCCTTTGTCTAAGTCTGTACTGTCTACAGTGTACCACACAACAAACCTTGTCCAGTCAGACCCAACAAACAACCACAAACCTTGTGTCTGTCTGTCCATTGTCTATTTCCGTCCATTACCAACAAAAAAGACAACAAATATTATTAAATATTTCCCATTTTATTCGTGGTTAAAAAAAATAATTAAAAAAAAAAACATCAACTTTTTTACTTTGACTAAATTTTTAAATTTGAAAAAAAAAAAAAAAATAAATAACAGCTCATTTCACTTGAAAAATAATTTCGAAGAAATGAACAAAGAATTAAGTAAATGAGGCATGTGCACGCGATAACTGTCGGCAATAAATGCAATTACTCTGTATTGCCGATGTGCCTCGACTACTCCGCGAAATATTTTTCTTATATATTTATAAATAAATCTAAATTCTAGATAAATGAAATAAACGTTTAAATAAACAATTGCCGACTCTAGAGTCATACATGCGCGAGAGACACCGCTCGTTATTTATTATTTATTTTATTTATTTTTTTTTTAGTTCGTTACATTATTTATAGGTTGGTGTCTGTACTAATCTCAATGTGTTTTTTTTTTTTTAAATGACAATTATTGCTATTATTATTCATTATTATATTTAGTTATTTAATTTATAATTATTACCATTTGTTATGGTTTGAAATTAATAATTAATTAAGTAGTTGACAACAGTGCCTGCCGCCTTGCTGTGCTCGTACTTGGAGGATCAGCACCACCCTGGACTGTTTGATCCTCAAGTCATTGGCACCGTGCAAGCTGCAACGACGTCAAGTGGTTTTAAATTTTTAATTTTTCACTTCAAATTATTCGACTATATTTTTAATATTTATTTATTTATTTCATTTTTAACTACCGGACTTTAATCTGGAGTCTTGCAAGTTTACGATTCTTTAAATTTTTCAATAAATACGAAATATAGTCGAATAATATTAAAAACAAATTTTTTAGGGAGAGTAACAAAGATGAACCAGGGAGTGCGATCCTCCAAGCTGACTCTCCCATGTTCGCAAGTTCATTAGGAACTAAAACATATTATTTTTATACATTTAATACACACACTCATCAACAACAACAATAACAACAACAACAACAACAACAACAACAACAACATTAACATTAACATTGAAAAAAAAAAAAAATATATATATATTTATACATTTATATATATTTATTAAAAATGCATCATGTTTGTATAGCTTGTTATGTATGCAACGAAATAATATTCCACGAGCTCGGGGTATAATTCGTTGTAACATTTGTTATAATATCCCGTGCACTAAAAAATATACTCACCATTTTTTCTTGCATATCATATCAAACTTTACAACGCAATATCATTACTATTATTATTATTATTATTATTGTTATTATTATCATAATTATTTACTATTATTATGATTATTATTATTATCGCCTATTTTATCATTCAGCACACGATTGCTTAAATAATTTCAAGCTTTACAATTTTACATTTTTTACGCAATCCCTTTTTTTATATATATATTTATATATTACACAACACATATATACACATACATTTATACGTATACGTATATATATTTAAACCCATTATATGCATGCAAATGTCATTTGACTTGATCAACTTTATGTTCTATGGGATAATTTAATAATTCCAAACGGTTTAATATTCTCATGGCTTTTTGATCTGAAACCTCATTGAAATCTTTACACTGTAAATAAATATATATTTTAATTTAAATAAAAATGTATCAGTATCAGCCAAGTTTCACGTACATTTCATTGTCCAGTTGTAAAATCTATTTGTTCCGCTCGTCGCTTCAAAATTCGGCCCGGTCGAGCATTCCCACATTCTGCTCTTTCTCTCTCTCTCTCTCTCTATATATATATATATATATATATACACGATACAATACAATACAGTAAGCATAGCTATATATATATATATATATATATATATATATATATATATATATATATATATATATATATATGTAATATGCGATAGAATGGGAATGGGAGAGCGAGTTTGTTGGCAGAGCGCTTATCGATCTGGTGCGCATTCTCTATATCCAAACCAAGCAAAGTGAGAATATTAAATCGCATAGAATCGTTGATCGGGAAAGCTGATTCGTCTATATATATATATATATATATATATATATATATATATATGTATCCAAATAGCGTATAGATAGAATAATTGCATGGATGGATTTTAGCGCAGTGCGCTTGCTAAAATTCATCCTCAAATATATACAATTGATGACGGTCGTTGTCATCAATTGGTGATCGGTCCGAGTGAACACAGCTCATGCAATTAAATATAATAAAATTTATAGTACGTTATTTTATAATAACGAATCAGCAATCTCGGATAAATAAATTCATTGTCAAAAAAAAAAAAAAAAAAAAATTACACTATATCCACAATACATTACTGTAATCCATAATACATACATTACACATTATAATATTATAAATTAGAAGCACGTAGTTTATATGACATTTGTCACAGTCGAGTCGCAGTGATGCGGGGCCAAGTTGTTACGGAACAAGGACTTGGAATAGTAGGAATACGTGTATCAGTCGACAGGACATCACGATTTGGGTTTACACTGACACGCGCAGGTGGATGGTAAGTATTTTCATACATTATTTTATATTATTATTATTATTATTATTTTTAATTTAAACTGCGCCAACTGTTTTGCGGTTGGTTATAATAATAATAATAATTATTATTATATACATGCATTGAGTATGCAGTAAGCAGATGTAGGAAGTAAAAAGGAGACGTCAAAGCTAAATTCAATATTGCTAAAAGCTCGCTAATTATTCCATCGTATCTAGGGGTATTATGAGGATTAGCCTTTCTGTGTTATAGATGGACAAATCCTCTTGTCGATTTAATATCATGAATTATCAACAGAAATTCATTCACTCAAATTAACGAGCATTTGGTTATGATAACTTGGTATATAAAGCTCTTTAGCTTAGACGAAGATTATTGCTTCTTTGATTTGTTTTTTTTTTTAAATGCACACCAAACGCAGAAACTTTATTACTATTTTTCATTATTATTAATTAATTAATTAAATAATTTGAGATTATATAATTTGTAGGTTTAAATTGACCGTTAAAAATATTGAAGTGTGCATTTTTTTTTTTTTGACACTAATAAGTTATAAAAATCGTTAATTAAAAGTTTTAATTGTTAATTATAAATTGTAATTGAATTAAGATATTTGTAGGATTTAATTGTTGAGATCTAAATTCGAAACACCAAAACATCATTAGACATGGTACTGTAACACGTGACGTAACAAAGACTGGTTGTAACAATTGAAGCAAATAATGATTGATGATTATTCACTTACAAACATTTCATTGGGTATCTCGTAATCAGGTTCGACATTCTGGTGAATGGTGGAGGAGCAGTGACACTTCAGTTCCAGCGTAACCCCTTTGATCCACTCACTAGGACGGTATTTGTGCCGTGGAATCAAATAGTTGTGTTGCCGCCAGTCGTAATGACTTTGCCCCAAGAGCGTAAACCCCATAAATCCAATCTACCACCTATTCCAGCTGTTGGTAAGCATTCGCTATTTATTTTATTATTCAACCACACAAGGGAATCTTTGAGTAGACAACAGTTGATTAATTAATAGCTTACAGCAAATAATAAATATATTATTATTATTAACAGGATTCCCTGGATTTCCTGGACTATCAATGGGGCTCTTTGTCAGCAATGGAACTTTCCGTGAGCCTTGCATGGAGCACAATCACGAGACACTTAGACCAATAATTGTCGGCACATGGATGCCTGAAAAAGTCGGAGGGTTGCCAGGACGGAGTTTAGTTTTAGCAGAAACTCAGGTTTGTTATAAAATATAAACTTTTTTATAATATTAAATGAATGAATGAAATATTAATTGAATTTATTTTTTCAGATTGTCCAAGAAAGTATACCAATACCCGGTTCAAACGTCCATTTAATGTACCAAAGTAGCCAAGCAGCCGGTTATTTATCTACCGTCCGTATGCAACTGACAGGGCCAGTGATTCCCGTATCCCTTACTCATGTCCATGTCCACGTTGAAATAGAAGGTTCCGTGCACACTAAAACCTACGAGGCAGATCCAAATCTCACTCATACCTTTGCCTGGAACAAACGTAATGTTTACAAGCAAAAAGTATACGGAGTAGCGCAGGCTCGTGTGTCAGTAGGTTACCAGCATTCAAGTTGTCCATCGATAATATGGGAGACACAGACCGCGACTCTTCAAGGTTTTGACGTCGACATATCGGATGTAGGTGGCTGGGGATTAGATATCCATCATCACTATAATTTTCATGAAGGAATTTTACAAAAAGGTGACGGTTCTACGCTTCATTTCAAACAGTATCCTCGTACTGTAAAAGTTGTAATGGGAACTGGTTTGCAGCGTAGCTTAGTTTGTCAAAATTGCGACGGTTTAGCTAAAGACGCACGTCTGCTGACACCAGTAGCTCTTGCAAGTGGTCCAGACGGCAGTATATATGTCGGTGATTTCAATTTAGTACGTCGTATAACGCCAAAAGGCAATGTATATACGGTATTAATATTAAGCGCTACCCAAGTTGCTTACCAGTATTATCTATCAGTATCTCCGGCGGACGGACATCTGTACATAAGTGATCCGGAGAAACATCGTATACTAAAAGCCCTGTCTCTAGATGAGGTTCCTGATCCTAGCATAAATATAGAACCAGTTGTGGGAAGCGGAGAACGTTGTATACCTGGTGATGAAGGCCACTGTGGTGATGGTGGTCCAGCGATACTTGCTAAGCTGGCTCATCCCAAAGGCATTGCTATTGCCGCAGACAAAACAATGTACATTGCTGATGGTACTAATATACGAGCGGTTGATCCTGATGGAATAATTCATACGCTTGTTGGACATCATGGTCATCATAATCACTGGTCACCAGCACCCTGTATTGGTGCTATCCCTGCTCATCAGGCACAGCTTCAATGGCCTACTGGGTTAACACTCAGTCCATTAGACGGCACACTACATTTCATTGATGATCGACTTGTACTTAAGCTAACAAGTGATTTAAAAGTACGTGTAGTTGCCGGGACTCCTTTACACTGTACCAGTAGCGCCAATACTCAGCCAGATATGAAAATAAATTCGACTATTGGGGGTAATGGCAGTGGTATCAGTTACAAAAAATCTGATCAAGTTTTAGGTTCCGTATTAGCTGTTAGTTTTAGTCCAACTGGAGATCTCTATATCGCTGACAGTGATTCCCATCGTGTTAATTCAATTCGGGTGGTTGATTCATCAGGCAAGATGTCGCATTACGCTGGTAGGCTTCAGGAACGTCTTCGTGATCAATGTGAGTGCAGAAATTCGACTAAAAATATTATTATATGTCCTTGTAATGAAGATACCAGCAGCACAGAGACTTTGCTATCTTCTAATGCTAAATTTACTGCAATATCTGCACTAGCAGTGACGCCTGATGGTGTTTTACATGTTGCTGATCAAGGTAGTCTTCATATACTGGCGTTACAGCCTTATTTACCGAGTTTAGAAGAATCTGGAGAATTTCAAATACCATATCCACCATCCAATGAAATTTATGTCTTCAATAGATATGGACAACATACTGTAACAAAAGATTTGACTACTGGTACAACAAGATACGCATTTTTGTACTCTAAGAATACGAGCTTTGGAAAACTGTCAACAGTAACCGACAGTGCTGGTAATAAAATAACATTCCTACGTGATTACAGTGGAGTTGTGAGTTCTATTGAAAATACTCAGGATCACAAATCAGAGTTAAAAATATCTGGGATTGGATTCCTTGTTAAATTATCAGAAACAGGTAGATCTGAAATTTCACTTGATTACGATAGTGAGACAGGTTTACTGACCAGCCGTTGTGGTGGTGGTGAAACCTATGTATACAATTACGATACATTGGGACGGGTATCAAATATAATATTGCCAACTGGTGAAAATATTAAATTAATATCTGGTCTATCGGATAATGAAGCTCTTTCAATAAAAGTTGAAGCGCCACTTCAGGCGTTGGCCAAGACAAATAAAAATCGTATTATTGAATTTAAAATACAAAAAGAACGGTCTAATATATTGACAATAACAGACGCCGCAAAAGTATACCGCGCAACTTCTTTTCCGAATAATAATAGTCTTGAAGTTATTTTGCCTAGCGGCGGACGTATACTAACAGCAGCAACAACAAAGCATCCGTTACTTGAGGCTGCATTGCCTGTTGAAGCCGAAATGCTACCCATGTGGAGTTACCAAATGCTTACATTGGGTGAATTAATAAATACTATGACAACAACGTATAATTTAGTTGGAGATGTAAGTCATCCGCAGCAGACTCTAAATCGTGAAATTTGGGTCAATGATTCACGTGTAATAGGCGTTAAATTTGAACAATTATTGAGACGTGAAACATTTTATGTTCAACCATCAAATCCATTATTAAATGTGACATTTGATTTAGCTGGTTTACCATTGAGTTGGCAGCCTCAGTACGGACACAGTCTTAACATAACTTATGACAGATTCAATCGTATTCAAAACTGGCAGTGGGGAGCGTCTAATGAGTCATATAATTACGATCGTCGTGGACAGTTGTCTGAGGTTACTAATAGCCAAGATGGTACCAAACGTTACACATACAATGATTTTAATGCTCTGTCTAAAATAACTCTAGCAAGTAAACGGGAATTTTCATTGGAGTACGATGAGAATGGAGGATTAAGACACATTATTTTGCCAGCAGGTACACGGCATTCATTTTCATGTCAGGCATCATTGGGATTCCTTCGCGTTACTTACACACCACCAGGCAGTACCAGATCTTACTTACAGCACTACAGCCACGAAGGAAACCTTCTACAAACTGTTTTCCCTGGTGATGGCGCACGTATTGTTTATCGTTATCATCCTTGGGGCCAATTGTCTGAAATAGTTCATGGAGATGGAAAAAGTGAAATACGTTACACTGAAAGTGGTCTTCCCTCGGAGGTTATTCATACGGAAAAGGATGTTGAGTATCGATGGGACTATCAGTACAGCGCGGGTCTACTAATTGAAGAGCGAATTGATTTTGAAGCCAAGACAGGACTAAGTAATGCTAAATTTACATTTGACTATGATGCCAATTATCGTTTGATTGCAGTACAGGGTAGAATTGGCGGGCAAACATTGCCCGCTCACACTATGGCTTACAGTTCTAAGACCGGAGCACTAGAACAGATTGGACAGTTCAAAGTTAACCGGCCTGCTGTTAATGAAACAATTGTTTACGATGGTACAGCTGTATTTTCACGTGTCACTGATAAATACTTCCTTGAAACACAAGTAAAGGTAACAATTCATGGTTTGGTTGTCTTTAGAATGGAATTTACTCACGACTCTAAAGGACGGATAAATCAAACACGAACAGACACCAGCAATGTCGGAGTAAACACTTATACAAATGTTAAAAATTATACTTGGGATTCAGATGGCCAGCTAACGGGAATTGACGCCCAAGAACCCTGGGGATTTCGGTATGATGGTAATGGCAACATGCTATCACTTACTTATCGTGGCAATACAATTCCAATGGAATACAATAATCTTGATCGTATTGTTAAATTTGGAGATGGACTCTACAAGTACGATAATCGCGGTCAAGTAATACAAAATGCTCGAGAAGAGAGATTTAATTACAATGCAAAAGGTCTGTTAATAAGAGCGACAAAAAAAGGCCGGTTCGATGTCAGATATTATTATGACCATTTAGACCGACTTGCAACACGTAAAGATAATTATGGTAACGTCACCCAGTTCTTTTATAATAATCAAAAGCGCCCGCATGAAGTCAGTCAGATTTATAGCCCAAGAGATGGCAAAGTTATGTCTCTTATTTACGACGACCGAGGTCATTTGATTTATGCCCAAATATACCGTCATAAATATTATATTGCTACGGATCAATGCGGTACCCCTATTATGATTTTTAATCAGTATGGCGAGGGTATTAGAGAACTTATGAGATCTCCGTATGGACATATTGTTTATGACTCTAATCCTTATCTTTATTTGCCGGTCGATTATTGTGGTGGACTTTTGGATAAGGTTTGTTGTTGTTGTTATTATTATTATTATTATTATTATTATTATTATTATTATTATTATTATTATCGTTATTATTATTATTATGGTGTTTATATATGTTGTTTTATTAATAGGTTACTTCGTTGGTTCATATGCCGAATGGTAAAGTGTATGATCCATTGATAGGACAATATATGTCACCATTATGGGAAAATGTTCTTGATCGTATTGCGACACCAACTCATCTTCATTTGTATAGATTCAATGGAAATGATCCGATTGATGTAAGACACGCACGGGAACGTAATCAACCAACAGGTAAATTTATCAGTAATAGTTAAACTATTAAACTATTAAATTATTTACTAAATATTTTTTAAATTAATTACAGATCACATATCATGGTTAAATTTACTGGGATATGATTTAAAAAGTTTGGCGCCACAGCTTTTCCCCGAGCAGCTACCGGACGATCAAGTCCCACCTTCACTTAATCCCCAGGCTTTGATATTCGGTGGTAAAAAGAAGACACGAAATCTGGGCGTTCAATCTGGATTTTTAGCCCATATTTCACAGCGACACTCTGGTGACGCGGCATCTCTACTTGCGCCACCTAGATCAGCACTGAAAAAAGATCCAAGCGAGTTAATTCCATCGCGATTGGGCGCCGCCTCAGATCCACCATTTGGTCAAGGAATTCTCGTGTCACGAACTGCTGACGGTAAAGCCGTTGTGTCATCTGTTCCAGCTGCCAATCAGATTTATCGCGATGTCTTTACGACTGTATTCAATCGTTCATATTTCCTGCCATTTAGTTTCGTGGTGCACAGCGCTCAGCAAGACGCATTTTACTTTGTCAAAGAAGAAACATGGAAGTCAAATGATGATAAGGGACAACTTAAACGTCTTGGCGGGCAAGTAAATACAACATTTCACGAGAGTGAAAATGGTAGTGGTAGTACTGTTGATGTTAAAATACACGGTGCAAGTTATGTAGTTAATTTAAGGTATGGAACCACTGCCGAGAAAGAGAAACAAAGGCTTTTACATCACGCAAAAATTACTGCGATACGGAAAGCTTGGCATCGTGAGCGTGATGCACTAAAAGCAAATACTCCGACTTCCATTGAATGGATGGTCGCCGAGCAAGATGAAATAGTTAAAGATGGATCAGCTTCTAATTATGACGGTGAATATATTCATGACGCACAATTATATCCAGAATTAGCAGAAGATCCTTACAATATTAGATTTGTTAAAAAAATAAATGACTCGTCGAGTAAAAAACGACGTAGGAGGAGAGGCACATTGACAGTCTGCAAACACTGGCGACTTGATGGATTATGCTAAATTACAATTAAATAATAATAATAATATTAATAATATTAATAATAACAATAACAATTAAATGCAGAATGCACATCAACTATCAAAATGTTTTGTACCAAAGTCTATTTGTGTATTTCACAGATGCCAAAACAATTAATTGATTAATTAATTAATTAATTATTAATAATAATAATTAAGCCATAGACATATGTCATAAGATAAGTATGAGTGATGATTATTGACAAGTTATTTATAAATAAATCTGGTGTGATAAATGAACTCTTGTGTGAGAATTGCGTCCAATAGCTACTTGTACAGTTGCGGTCAACAAACTGTACCACTTAAAGTATCAACAGTTTAGTTTAGGGCCATTACAGGCATCTGTGCAAAAAGCTTTGCGTGAAAAAAATACATGACATACCAGATATTTTAATTAACATATGATTTGTCAATAAGATTTTTTAATAAGTGGGGATCCTAGTCAATAAAATTAGCTTTACATAACGCAGACGCTAATTAACTGATGGAAAGTCATGGAAAATTGTATACGATTGATATTTTAAAAATATTGTTAAAGATCTTAATGACAAATATATTGTTAATTATTTTATTATTTTATTAAGTAAGACTGCAGTGATTTATTTAAATGATAATAATAATTATAAGAAAAGAATAACAATAATGATAATTTTTTAAATTAGCGATCCGAATTACACACTGACTTTAATATTTTATTTTGTTTTATTTTTTTTTAAATTACGTGGTGCTTTTCCTCCAATGCTGAGTGGTGCAATTAATTGCTTGATTTTAAAACAAAATGGATCGCAGAGACACTAAATAAAAGAATTTATTAAAATGGAGGGTGAAAGCGATATTTTTTAAGTGATAGCGATAGCGTCCATGTACGATGTGTTGTTCAAAGTGATAATGCGAAAATGTTTTAATAAAAAAAATTTAGATTATAAAATAAACTTAAATTAAAAATAAAATTATAACTAAAACGACTTATCAAAAGTCTACAGGCTGATCTTACGACCGCGACAAGCGAGTAATACCGAATTGATCATTTATCGGTATACTGTAATACGTATTTATAAAAAAAAAACAAAAAAAAAAGCAAAAAAAAAAAAAAAAGAAAATACATGTGCTTGCTTATTTAAAAAAAAAAAAAAGTAAAGTAATTAATTAATAATATATCTTATTGAAATAAATTTAAGTATCAGTTGCTTTAAAAAGTTCTATAAATATATTCATATATATATATATATTTTTATTTATCAATTTTTTAAATATTCGATTTATAGTTTTTTTTATGTAAAAAAAACGTATCTAGACTATTTTTTAAAGTGTCAAATATCAATCGCGTTGTTAATAAAATAAATAATTAATTAATATGCAGAGTAAATTTATTAATCCGATTTTTAAAATCTATTTAAATTTATTATAATTTAAAATGGATTCTCGTTTGTAGATTAACCTATTCCAATACACATAAACTTACTATAGCTCATACTATAGTTTCATTACTGTAGTATATTTATCTATGTATTACTACATGTATTTTTATAGGTTAAGATATGTATTATCATAAAAATGCATCTAACCTTAAGCAGATTAAAGTAAATCTAAATAGATTTTAAAAATAAGGAAGCTTAAATATAAATTTATAATTTAAACTTGCTTGCATCAATAAATTTTTTATAATAATAATAATAATATTTATTATTAACTAACTGACTATTAAATTCTGTAGTAGATTTTTGCACAGAGTTAAAAAAACACACATACACATACCTACGATATGGTAGCTTTGAATTATCGGCGCGATATCGAAATTTGAGATAAATTGGAAGTAAATAATTGTCAAAGCCAGATAATTAAGCTAAAATTAAAATTTACCGTTTACTGTCATGATGTAAACTCTTTAACCTTAAAAAAACTATACATAAATATATATATATATATATACATATATGTATAATATATATTTTATTTATATATTAAATTAAATAATATAATAATAAAAGTAATAACCGACTGTATTTATTGTAAATAGTCACGATGTTTGCTATGATATAATTATAATAATATATTATAAATATAAATATATATATATAAATATAAATATAAAAAAAATATATATATATAAATATAAATATATCTGTAATTGGATGATCTGCCTGAACATGCGCCCAATAAAATCTTATCCTATCTCACAAACAATATCTACATTAAATCAGATAAATAATAATAAAAATAATAATAATAATAATAATAATTATAAATAACGTGTTCAAAATACAAAAGCACTTGATCGATTGTCAATATTTAATATTTATATACGAGACACTGAGTTATTAACAAATAACTCTTTTAAATTTATTTAACGAAATCCTTAAATAAAAATAAAAATAAATCTTTCAAAACGGTAATTAAAATATAAAAAAAAATTTATGTACTAAATATAATTATCGCGACTATGACTCCGGGCGGGAGTCAATTTATTTTGAAATAAAATGATTGAGAAATGATGCTCGGATAAAGTTTAAGCAAAATCTGCCACTTGTGACATTAAATGCTAAATGTCTAATAATTTATACTATTAATTATGAATTATAAATTAATTATTATTATTATTATAAGTGCGGTATATTAAGTGTTTTGAAAAAATATATGATCTATATATGATAATAAAAAAAGGGAAAACCGTTTTTAAGTCGATTTGTATTTTTATTTTTATTAATAATCCATCCGTGATTTTAATTTCTTCTTCAATCCTACTGCCAAAAATAAACTTATTCCCTGTAATTATTATTTTATTTTTAATAAATTGATTTTTTTACACAAGGTATCTTTCTATTTTTTTACGATTGTCAAAAAAAAAAAAAAAAAAAAAATGTCTTTTCTGATTCAATAGAACGGTAAAAAAATTTTTGATTAAAATTTTTCAATAATCCAAGTAGAAAAATACCTTTGATAAATAAATTAAATAACTTAGAATAATTACTGTAATGAAAGAAAGCAAAAGTATCGCAACTGTCACCGTATCAACGTATGATTTTAACATCAGGTAAGAATTTTTTAAGCATCCAGATTTATAAGCTACGTCTGGAGACATTTGAAGACACTAATAGAAATAAAAATATCCATATACATATATAATTGGTAATTCGATTTTAAAAAATAATTTAAACAAATGAATTACTTGATCAATTAATTTTGAACAGCAACTTTGAGGTATTTCCATTAAATATTCTCCCCAGTCTTTGTAAGATTTAATTCCGCAACATTTAAGCTGAAATTAAATTTATTTAAATGATAAATTATTCAAATGGTATCAGTTAATTGAATTATTCACATATTGCTGAGTATTATCCCACGCCTCAGTGACCCAATCCAGTGAATGGTATTTAATTAGCGTAGTGTTCATGTCTTGGCGTATTTTAGAAGTTATACGTTCAAAGAACGAGGCGCTCATTACAGAACAGAAGAAGATTATGCAGAGCGACAATGAATGACAGGCAATATACTAAATAACAAATATAGATCAACAAATATTCAATCTAATTATAATCAGTAATTTACACTTACGATCATTAGAAATTTTTTTTTTTTTTTTGCGAACGCGAGGATTCCAATGAAAGCTAAAATTGCGAAAACTATTCCAATGATGAGAAGAATTGTAACGAATAATTTTTGAGCTGTCAGACGTAACATTAATTTACTGTCAGCTAACATCCACATTGATATTACGACTGCAGATATTCCTGCAAGCTTAATTATTTTATTCAAATTAATTATTTATAAAAATACAATCGAGAGGTTGTATAAATAATTTAAAATTCTTACAAATACGGCAGCGTTTATTGTAAAAAATGTAACTCTTAGACATTTTCTGGGTAATCGCTTGTAAGATAATTTATAAATCGGGATACCAAGAAAGTGTAGCTTTTTATTTGAAACACCGGATTCTTCACTTTCGGTAACTTCCTCATCAATTTCTGTCTCATATTCGTCATCTGTTGGTTTTTCACTTCGTTTCATACCTCTTATAAGTAAAAAACAAGTTAAATTTATATGGTAACATCTATAAATATATTTGTTTATAAAATAAAATTTAAACTGATAAATAAAAAAAAAAGAATCAATACAATGAAGTTTGCAAAGATTGGCAACCTAATCAATTATCAATCATTGCATTCTTTTTTTTTTATCTTGAAAATTTTTTATTTTCTTAGTAAAAAATTTAAAATTTAAAAGGAAAAATACCCTCCCTGATAGCCACTTTAACCGAAAGTTAACTTGAAGCTACTGCCGTATTCTAAAGGCAACTTAAAGGAAAGTGTTGGAGAGTTGGAGAGCAAGCAGTTACCTTTAAGTTTACAGTAATACAGTAAATTGTCTGCAAAATTATTAGATTCAGATGACGGTAGTTGATTTGCATCAATTTGCATGCAAGTATTATCCAGCCAAGGCTTACCAGAAACTTGTCGTTAAGTTAGCCGAAAATGTTCCACTGCAGAACTTGCTGAGCAATTATATTTAGAGTGTGATGGCTATCAGGGTACGGTTAAGGTGCGGCTATTCATAAATTCTACTACTGTTACTGCTGGTATTGGTGTTGATAAAGTAGAAAAAACACATTGGTGATAATAATTGTCAGAAGATAAGAACAACAAGCCATGTGTCCAGTAAATATCAAATATGTTCAAAATATAGTAGCAGTTACAAATTACATTTTTTACAATATTATTAATTGTAAATAATTTTTCTCTATTTATTTTTTTTTTCATATAAAATAACTTGATTATTTGTAAAATAAAAAAAAAAAAAAAAAAGGTATATTTGTAATAGAAATATGATAGGTTGAAAGCTTTTATTCAAAGTAATATGTCATAGGATTTAACAGTAAAAGCTATTGGATAAAATAATCGTAAAAATAAAAGTATTTAATTGTCAAGTAGGAAAATGTATAAAACTATAAATTAAAATAAACAATAATTAATATCGACTGGCAAAACCATTGAATCGTCAGTAAAACAACTAAACGATTAACAAAGAGAAAATAAAGTAATGATCGATCTGATGGTATTCACACACATTGACCTTGTCTACTGAATAAAGTATATTGACAAAGACATTACTACCGTATGCTTTGATAACAAACAATAAAAAATACAAAGATAAAGATTTCATCGGAACAAAAGACTGATCAGCTCATAAGTTATAGATGTAATTTTGGCGCCAGTGATCGATTACACTGAATGACGACAGTGATGATAGTAATAATAATAATAATAATGACAATACCACAAAATTAACAATATTTTTTCTAGGACGTCCACCAATGTTTTAGTTATTTAAAGATCTCCAAGTTATCGTCAATTATTTAAACAAAACAAATCACCGGTTTTATTTTTACCGTAACGAAAAAAAAATTTATTTTAAATTTAGCAAATAATAAGGTCAACCTATTATTATTACTATTATTATCTTATATGATCTCTAGATATTTCCCGAGTAAATTTACAACCAAAAATATTTATTTATACTTTTACAAATTATTACATTATTTAAAAAAGAAAGGAAAAAAAAAAAAAAAAACAAATAAAGATAATCTTTTATAAGACTGATATGATGACATTTGAAATTAAAATTGTATTCCGAGTGAAAATAACCCGGAACTTTAAGTAGTAGTGTCAACGTGCGATACAACCCTACATTGTGATACATATATATATATATATATAGTAACAAGAATGACGTCATCTAAAAGTTATTTAAAAGTTGTTTCTTTGCAACTCCTCCCATACCTCGATATACTATATAATACGAAAGTTTATGACGCAACACGCAAATCTGAGTGAAAAATAATAATAATAGTAGTAAGCGATAGTTAATGTACCAGGTGGTGTATAGTAACAAAGAAAAAAATAAAATAAGCGTGTGAAATGATAAACAGAAATGCAGGATAAATGTGGTGCATCAGCATTATTATATTAGTAAAAATAAGCCAGTCAACCAGTCAACTAGTCAGTTAGTTAACCAGGAGCGAGATAGGATATGGGTTAGTAAGGTTAGTGCAGTAGGTGGGTGGCAGCACCGACATCGACGGGTGGCAAGGCGGCGGTGGTAAAGCGAACGAGTACACGCAGGGGTGGCACGAGCACCAGGTTGCTGCTTCGAAAGCTTCGAAAGCTTCGAAAGTTTCGAAACCAGTAGTCTGCTATGATTATACTCGAGTAGGCGCATCGGGGGTGCGCACTGGATTATACTCGCGTGTGTTTCTCCTGTCGAGGCAACCGCTCGTCCGCTGCAGGATCTCCGGCCACATTATTGTTAAGAACAACCACCAAACTACAAAAATAGCTCACCACCGGGCTAGTTACACTTTGTTTTCTTTGACAACACGTCGTAGTTGATCAAATACAAACGCCGATTTTTTATTTATTCGTAAATAATAATTATAATAATAATAATATTTGAGAGCACGTGCGATATTTTTAATCATAAATACTTAACAACCCATGCGTATTCACACATTAATCAAAGGATCTACAAAATATCAAGTACGTGTAAAGTTAAAATTATTATTATTATTATCATTATCATTATTATTGTTATTATTATTAATTATTTATTGATTGGATTGTTCTAGATGCTGGTATACTTTAGTTACTGTGATTCGTGATTTATAATACAGGTGCAGTTTGTGTCTATTTGAATAATTATTGAAGCTAAACAATTTAATCCGAGAAAATAATTTTTAACGGCAACTGATGCTGAAACTGCAACAGGTAATATTGCATTTTTATTTACTTTTTTTTTTTTCTTTATATTTTTTCGTGCAATTGATACAGAATAGTCAAAGAATAACATTAATCATAACAGACATTACTTTTCATTGCTTTGAATAGACAATGAGCTTTTGACATCACGTCGACTTTGAGAAAGAATAAAAGAAACGCGAGTTCATTGTACATATATTCCTTTTTTTTTTTTTTTTTTTTTCGCCGTTACTTTTTTTATTCTCTTGATTAATAAGAGTTAATAATGATTAATAATAATGCAAATTGACGTTTTAAATTACGTAAAATAGAGTAATTTATGTATGCACAGTTAAATTTAGAATGATGATATATCGATTAAATATGGTTGTAAAGCCCTTGATATCGACAGTCGAGTATATCATTTTGATTGCAATGAAAATATTTGCTAATTATATGGTTATACTTAGTAACTATTAAATTAAACGCCAAATAACTCTTATTCAATTTTTTAAACATTAAATTTTAATATTTTATTTACTTTTGTTTTTGACATGAAAATAACGAATAAATAAATAAATTAATAAGTTTTAATCACAGTAATTTATATTAAAAATAATTTTAGAAGCCTTAAGGCAGTACTTAAAGAATGATTAAATGATTAAATGATACTAAAATTGAATAATTAACAAATATAATTAAAATTGAAATTTTAATCTACATTAATCTCAAATATTTGGACAATAATATTAAGAAAAAAAAAATTAAAAAAAACTAAATAATGAATGCGTCCACGCATTATAAGTTAATTTTTACAAAAGTCGAGGGTAAGCTGTCCTACTTTGAACTGCGTGACATGGACGAGTATAGTCGACAACTGTACGCGAGCTTCATATACATTTGCGTGACGGCTTTATTGTTATAATACTCCCATGTATACCTTAACATTATATACAACACTACTGTAATTATTTTATTTATTATTATTATTTTTATTAGATTATTTAATAATGAATGTTATTGTTGACAAATAGTATCAATTATTTTTAATCATTGAAAAAATGATAAGAGACAGGAACATAAATTTTTCAACATCTCAATAAAAAAACTACAATAAAAAATATTTATATAGATATTCAAGTGAACTAGAGTGTAAATTTTATGCATAGAAATGTTTAAAGATATCGAGTTTCGTTACACAAAGCATCTTTAAACTTGGTTTAGGTATTTTTTTTTTTTTTTTTGTTTTTCGTCCTATTCTCAAGTTAACCCCCGGAAGTAAACTTTGAACTTTATGTGGGTGAGTGAAAGCTACACAAAAGCGTTATATAACTTTAGTCAAAGTGTCAGGAATATTGTTTTGTGAATTACAAATCAAGTTTCTCGCTCCAACAATGCGGTGATATGTTTTGTCACATCACACAGATGTACATCGCCGCCTAAGCTCATTATAACTTTTCTCTTCTCAACAATCTTCTAAATTAATCTAGTTACATTCTCATAGTTAATAGTTTAAAAAAAAAAAAAAAAAAAACAATAATATTAATAACAAAAATTAAAAAATTACATTATAATTACAATTTTTTTTTGCAAACTCATTATCGGCTTGGCCTAATAAAATTTAAATATATATTTATGAAATACTTTCCTCTCTAATATTATTATTATTATTATTTTGAAAGTACGTAGATTAATAATGAATTCTCTGAGCTTATCAAGAAAGTGCTCGGTAGGTTTAATAATTAAAAGACTGAGCTTCTCCGTCAGTTTGCCTTAGCATCTACAAAAGTAATATTAGGATAATGGATATAGACTAGGACTAGATGATGATTTAATACATTCACGTATAAATGGAAACCCACAAAAACCGAGTAATAACTGCGGGTGATACAGTCTTTCGCGCACTATTAGAATATTATACTTCTAATATATGTATATGTGGCTGGAGTACTTATTCACAAAGTTATAATCCGCTTTAAATTTTTCTGACCCACATTATATTAGCTATGAATTAAATGACATCAAATCCAAAGATATGCACAAAATTGTATAGTTGGAGTAAAAATTATAATATTTAATACTTGAAATAGTTGTAGCGAAAAAATTAAAATGGAAGCCTATTATCGAAATTTTTATTTATTTTAAGCAAAGGTTAACTTAAAATTTCTCGCTCGAGTAATTTATATAGCACTTGAACTGATTTTTATTGCAAAGTATAAATGAATTTAATTCAGTGGAATGTATGAGTATTCTCGGGAGATTAAGAGTAGCGAATTTTGTGAATCTACGCTAGGTTAAAATCAAACCTGATCTCTAATATTTTATATCCTCATTTGTGTCTCTATATATACACTGCCGATCAATTAATTATTCATTCTTTTCTCAACTCTGTGCAGAAATATTCGTTAAATTTATACCACATCCTAAAAAATATACTAATTGTTATAATAATTCATTTTAAATTTATTAACATTGAGAATAAATGAAAAAAAATCAAAGTTTTTTTTTTATCTACATTTAACTCGATTTATTTTTAATATTTATCACAGATCACTTATTTTACAACTAAAAATAAATATTCAATATATTTATGCCTTATTAATAACTTGTAACATATTTTTTATTTATAATCACTGTTAAGTTAAATAATTTTTTTATTTTTAGTAGCAGAAGATAATTAAATTTTTTAATAGCTTTTAATGTGAGGGAAAACAATTCAATGTCTTTTATATATTTACTCAAGTAAATAAATAAATAATAATAATGAGTTCAGAAGAGTGATAAAAAAATAAAAAAATAAAGCTTACATTGGTTATTCCGTGTAAAAGTTATTCCTCGAATACGCTGAGCATGCATAAGTTCAAGATATACAAATCTCGAGAATATTTATTTACAATTTTAAATACTTAAAAAAAAAAAAAAAATGAAATTGAAGAAAGAAAGTAAAGCTAAGGAAATAAGTTTTAAAATATTATTAAAAGTTAGTTAAATGCAGACAAAATATTAATATTGACTACGCCCTCATGCATGAAGAAGGTTACTGTCGCCCTTGGACAAAGTTAAATATCGATTAATAAATATCAATTTCATTCAGTCATGTTGCCTCTACTCAAGACCGCACCTCTGACTACTACTTAAAGTTCGAAACTTTCTCACACTAAAACGCTTTAAAGAAAATTTGTTTACTTTAACAATTATTATTTTATAAATTTTTAATATTTACTTTTATCACATCTATTGACAAATATTTTATCTGGATTATAATATTTATTTATTATTTAGGTAAAATAATAATAAAAAGAGAACTCAAAGTGCGTGAGATCAATGTTATATATATATATATATATCAAATTAACATTGCAGGGTGTGTTTTTATTTAGTTTTTCCACGTGAGATTCGATACTCTTGAACTAGCTTGCGTACAGGAGTGGCTGGAATTTAATTTAAATAAATTATAATAACTTTAAATAATAAATTAAATTTTCTTTTTCTGTTTATATAAATTTCTATAACACTACAATTAATTATAAAAGTTTATCAGTTATGAAAAAAAAAAAAAAAAAATTTGTACACTATAATATTTAAAAATATCTGAAAGCTGATACAAAAGTAATTAAGTCAAAAAATAGGCAGTGGCGTACAAAAACCAAAAAATAATCGAAAGAATTAAAATTTTTGAAATGCTTGAAATACTTGTTATAATATAATTTTATTGAGAGATTTCGAACTGATATATAGATCTATTTATTTGATAATAGCTATTTAACGTCAATGCAGAGAGTCATAAAGTTGTAACTCATAACAAATATAATAAAGCATGCAACATGCCTGACTATAATAATGTCGATCGAACTAGACCCACTGACCAAGAGACAGACAGACACACGACATATTGATTTACAACTTACGCTATTCTTTGTGGCACTCACCCGTTACATTTTATAAATATCACAATAATTATTTCTTTGTTCTCAAATATCATAATCAAGTAATTATAAAACATAAATAAATTTAATTATTATTACAGATACTATCGAGGAGAATTTTAAACGAAAAGTAATTAATTTTCAAAATCAAACAAGTGGATTATTTTTAAAATCGTGTTGCCCAGGGCATGGTGGTAAAGGAGACGGCGGGGCGATGACGCTCTATCACCGTCCGCCGTCTTCGCAACGAGTCCCTGAGGACTCGACCGACTTCCTGATCCTCTATCCAACCCCATTCCTAATTCACTCAACGACCCTACTTTACAATAATCGTCAACATCAACATCAACATCAACATTATCATTGTCACAATCCCAAAAACATTACGATAGATCCAGCTATCACTACGACCATCACAACGACAAAAACGACAAAAACGACAAAAACGACAAGAACGACAAGAACGACAAGAACGACAAGAACGACGAGGAGAAAGAGGTATGAAAGATCGTCCTCGTCATCACGAACACGGGATGCCCCTAGAAGAAGTACAGGGACTGCTTACGCCGTCCTCCAAAACAGGTATTATATATTTGTTTGTGTAAAAATAAACTTATTTCCAGGTTATAATATATCTATCCTATACCATATGCTGTTATATTAATTGGATTAAAAATATAAACACATATATATCGTCTTAATTTATCATTCGACAACCATTTAATTATTATAGACACGGATTTATCAACAAAACAAAATAAAAAATATTTTATTTAATAAATAATTAAATTTATCATCTGATGTATATATAATTAGCTTCAGTGAGGATATTCGAATGAGCAATTAAAGTAGCATCAATATTATCAGAAGAGTGTACACCAATAACATAAAATTGACCGCTAAATCAAAGAGCTCTTGTGAATAATTTATTAGTATACACACATAGATAAATATATAGTCAGACAAGTACGCACGTATTTGTATATTTTCATCGAGTGCGCTTGATAGTCATCCAGTTGACGCTTTTCCGATTATACTCTTTCGATAAATTTTTTTAAAAGGTTTCCCAAGCTTATCATAATAATAATAATAATAATAATAATAATAATAATAATAATAATAATAATAATAATAATAATAATAATAATAATAATAATAATAATAATAATAATAATAATAATAATAATAATAATACAATGAAACAAAGCTTTTAATCGATAACCACAAACATCTCATATCTCATTACACACCTCATTTATCTAATTATCTTAAATGTTTAAATCTTTATTTACACAATTATTATTATTATTATTATTATTATTATTATTATATAAAGGTGTGCATAAAATCAAAAATATTTAAAAAAAAATATATATATATATATATATATATATATATATATATATATATATATATATATATACATATATAGAATGTTGTTGTTATGTATAACACACACGATTTAATATTTCATTCATAGACTTTGAGAAGTTTAACAATACAACAGGGGTTGCCCTACATTCATATAGCACACCAAGTGTATAACTAAACCCCCGTGCGGGTCATTGGCGAGAGCTAAAACATATCTACAGCCAAAAACACTCACTCTATACATACACATATACTACACACTGCATACTTATGCTATATATATATATATAGCTCCCTCTCGGTGATTGCATACACATATAAATAAGCAATACAACACAACACACATATGCTTTGTATGCGGGCCTGTTAAATAACGGGCGAATAATCGGCAAGCCGGAAAGACATGATTACACCAACCCTGAAACAATTCACTTGGAAATCGACCAAATAATTGACTTTTCCCAATCCAATTCAAAAAGTAAAACTTTATCTTTATTATATTTTACCTACAATATTAATAAAAAAAATTCGTTTTTATAACTTTTTTTTATTAATACGCCCTTGTATTTTCCATGATAGCGGACGATGTAAAAAAATCTAGGAACTCGTCCGGATGAGTCTACACCTTTCTCTCAACGCGTAGTTTCAGGAGTCACCGCAAAGCGGCATATGAGCACACAGACTTTTCCTCCTCAGACGCATGTAATCTAACTTGTTACACCTGTTCAAATAAACAATTTTTTTATACTATTTTTACATTTAAACAATTAATAGAAGAGCATATTCTACTGCCGTAATACAGAAATGTATTGATAAAAATAATTAATTTTATTTACTTTGTTATGGGCAACCACCGGAATCATAACCGAAAGTGTATTATAGCATGTTAAACTAAAATTAAAGTTATTTATTTATTTTTTATTATTTGGTTGGGTGCCTCGGACCAGTTGCATCGATTCTACAATTAATACAACCAGCAAAACCCTCTATATACAGGTCACGCAATAATCTGACCTGTGTGTTATTTAACGAGAATGCCAGAATTTTGGTTTTTTCTTTTCTTTTTTCCTGATTTTTACTTTTTATTATTCAGGTCAATTATTTATACCTTTCAATTAAACTTATAAATATTTTCAGATAAATTAAAAGAATTAAATAAAAAAAACAGCACCAATTTTTCATTGCCATTCAATTATATTTTGTTTCCAGTGTAATTTTATTTTTTTTAAATTAAAAAAAAAATGATTTTTTTTGACAGGTAACCGGGGTCCATTGAATGTGACGATCGTCCAGGTAGGCAGTAGCGGAAATGGAAGTGGCAGAGGAAGCGAATTTCTCGGGCTGGAATCAACGGCTGAATTGAAGCCAACCCCTTCACCGCTGTCCGAGACCAGTGCGACTTTGCAATCTGACAACAATGATACTTTTACTGCAGGTAAAAATAAAAAAATTTTTTTTAACATTTTAAGCTTACAAAAAAAAAGTATTTTCATACTTTGAAATAAAACATCACATATGAACTGTACTCTTTTTTGTGGTGAAATATGTTAATGTCACTAACGAGAAAAAAAAAAAAAAATTATTATGAAAGAGAAGTTTTAAAGATACATTACGTTAAAATAGTCACAAAGAATTTTTCATAAAAGCATTTTAATTGCGTATTTCGTATAAACAAAATACATTTTTATTTTAAACTATAAATAAACATCACACAAAGACTTTTTTATTTTCTATATGATTTTGTTAATATTAGCGAATAAATAAAACACCGGATAGCTATAACTGATATAAACTAGTAAACACTGTAAAAATGAGTTTGCCGTATAATATTACAAATGTAACTGGTTAAACTTTAATATCCGTTTCTCATGCCTGTGTGACATCCCCTACCGTAAAACTAGACACTATAGACACTAATAATAAAATCTTGTCATAAATCTCTTCGACGTCATAACCTGTTATACAATCAACATAATAATAATTTCAACTGAACAGAAAATAAAATTTAACAACAATAGTTATAAATTATTAATAACAAAACATAAATTGGAGTAATAAATTAAAAAATTAAATTTAAAGATGACATACTATTTCATTCACTAACAGTAAAAAAAAAATTTTTTCAAGTTAACGAGCACTCTGATATCTGAGATGAGTGAGAAAAGTTACTTACTTGGGATTATTATAAAAAAAAAAAATTTGTGGAATAATATGTAATTACAATGGATTTTTTATAGTTTAAATGAATATAATTTATGAAACCCACGTTGCATACAGATTCAATAATCCCATTAGCAAAAGCTTTGAGTTATTTCCACATAGTTAGTGCAAGTCTTGAAACCTTCAGTCCCAGTTGTGCTGTGTCATTAGATTGAACGAATATGTTGAGCACATGATCTTGACATTTCTTCATTATAACAAACTGCCAAATGGTATTTTACTCAATTATTATACCTGCAGAGTATCAAAAAGTTTCAATATTTATTAACAATTAAATATTTATTATTTAAGTTTGCATTCAAATAAAGTTAATAAATGAATAATAATAATAATAATAATAATAATAATAATAATAATAATAATAATAATAATAATAATAATAATAATAATAATAATAATAATAGTAATTGTTGGGTGCGTCAGTGTGTATATTTTAAAATTAAACGAAAACAAGAGCTTGTCCCCGGGGAAAATAAACCCGGGTTATTTTTTAATTGAATTTAAATACGATATCGATTGGATTCGATAATTAATAAACTATCAGGTTGTTAAAACATGATTGTAAATATGGTATTTATTTATAGTATATATATATTTTTTTTTATTGGTGTAATTTTGAGGTTTTAGCAGTAGCATTGAATTAAAAATAATTTATACATATATATATATATATATATATATATATATATATATATACTTTCAAATATGACCGTGAACGAGTAGTCGAGTGAAAACGACGTGATTCTGATCCCGTAATGGGATCAACGAAAAACTGTCGTCGGTATAATTCTTCGACTGTACAGCCGCCCGAAATATTTATCGTTGACAGTCCTAGTGACAATAATAATAACAATAATAATTATAATAATAATAAAAAAAAAAATTATTTTATTCGCGATCAAAGCATCACTTCATGGGATGGTGAAAAAAAATTAAATAATCATCAGGGTGTTAATGCTAACAAATATTCTTGGAGAAGAAAAGGCACTCGAGGTATATTTATATATATATATTCTTTTTCTAACAAGCTATATAGTGGTATCGATGGTGTGATATTTGATATTTTTTAGAGGTAATTCCCTGTTGAGATCATTTGGTATTTTCTCCACAGTCTCATATTACTTTTGATCATTAATGCTAGGATCTGTGATATATACCCATCTTATACCCAGCTTTCACCTATATCATTTGCTATATATATATTAACATTTTTATTTTCCCCTAAAAATTTATTAATTTATCAAGAAATTTATTTATTTTTGTTTTTTGACGTAATCTAAAAAGCAAGATCTTACTTTAACTCAAATATAATTATTAAAAAAATCATAATAATAATAATTTATGGTTTTGATATTTTGTTATCAGGAGTAGATCCACGGCTGCTGCTTAGTAATGTCCCGGGAGGTGTTTCCACTGAGGGCGATCGTAACACGTGGGAGGGCCGATATCACGTAAAAGAACATCGGCGAGCAGGCAAGGCGACTTTTCAAGGTCAAGTTTACAACTTCCTGGAACGACCTACTGGCTGGAAGTGCTTCCTCTACCACTTTTCTGTGTAAGTTTATTTATTTAAAAATTAAAAAAATCTAAATATAATGTAATGTATCAAACTTTTAACCAATCTCAATTCTTTAAAAGTTTATTTTCTTTTTAACCACTCTGGTGGTAAACAATCCATCTTTGTTGTCAGTTATTAAGTTGCCCTCGTGTTGAAGATTGATGAGAATACTTTAGTAGGCGTATTTTAGCTGTGGTTGTGGTGCTAGTGGTTGCTTGGATTGTGAAACCACTTATTGTTTTCTGTATAATGTGTTCATAGTATTTATGAGTTTACTTATAAAAAAAAAAAAAAAAAAAAATATATATACAAACGTCTTATTATGCACTTTCGTCTTTTTCTTCACCTTATACTTGAAACTTGGTTCTTTTCTCCACTCTTTACCTTGCCTACCATTTAACTACAACCACTATTGTTGTTATTATTATTATTATTATTATTATTGGTGGGTCTGTAGCACCTATTTTTCTGTATTCGTCTACTAGGTCGCGGTAGCTTTTATTCAAACGACGATTGAGTTTCGAATTGTATAGCGAAACTACCTCGGATATTGCAGACATGAAAATATTCACCAAATTCAACTCGCATAATTGAAATTTTCGTTGAATTATATTGCTATGTACTGGAATATTGCCTTTATATACTTCATACTATGTTATATACATACATATACATATAAATTTACGTTTAGTTATGCATTTTCTATCCTCTTTTATGGTATACATATTTATAGTTTTCGATCAATATTTAAGTTGTTAACGTTTTTAGATAGCGTTGAAAATTATTATTAATGTTATTGTCGATAAATAAATAAATAATTTAATTCACGCGATATAAACGTTAACGACTGTAAACATATATGTCGTCAAATCAGATATTATCTCATTATATCATACTGACCTAAAAAAAAATTATTACAAATTTTTTATCTCAGTAATATTTAATTTATATGATATATAAATATATATATATATATATAGATACCGTTATCAGTAGTCATTTCTCAAAAAAATACAGAAAAAATATTTATTTATAATAAAAAATATATAAATACGGTTTATGTTAATTAAAGCTAATTTACCTACAGTCTCAAGTCTACAGTACTGTTATACCCATTGATAAGTCAATAATCAAGACAATAATACAGTGTGAGAAAGAATCCACTCACCTGAGTAGGTACAGTCTTGTTATAAAGCAAACAGATGGCAGCCCATACGCCTACTGTTACTACTTATTATCGTTGCTAGATTTTACTATTACATTTACTATTTTAAATACGTTAATCATTTATAATTTATATGATGAAAAAATAATAGTAATAATAATAATTTATTTAATAAAAAAAATGTATGGTCTAAAGTTATGAAAATTCCAAGTGAATAAATGAATAAAATAGCTTTTCGATAGCTCATATATTGTAAAATAAAAATTACAAAGTCATGATGACTAAGGAAAATTAACGTAAATTAAAATTTTGATCAATAATCTAATTTATATAATGAAAAAATTTATCCAGTAGTTGAGTAAAATAATATATTTTTTTATTTAGATATTAAAATTAAAAATTACTTATTATTATATTATCAATAATTTTAATAAATTCACATAACCAATATATTTATTACTTAAACAAATAAGATAAAAATATAAATGTAACCTCTGTTAATTTTTTTTTTTTAACAGTGATGCTTTTAATACTTAAAAATAAACAGGAAGAAATACGACTAAATATCAAGCGGTCGATTAAAGATAAAATTATCAGCTAAATGGTTTTTGTTATTCAGATAAAATTTTTGTTACGAATTCATTATATTTGATTTTATCCTTATTCAATAGTATCTTTTTAAAAAAAATTTCTATAAAATTTTAATTATTATTATATTTAACAATTAATTTATTTATTGAAGATAAATATTAAAATAACTAGAAACAAGTTCTAAAAATAGTTAAACTTTATTAGACCACACGACTATACGTAATGTTGAATAAAATGTATACAATCCCGTGTCGATAATGGAACACAAAAAGCACAAAGAAAAATAAATGCTAAAGTTTTGACATTGGATGCATTATAAATTTTTTTTTTTTCTTTTTTTCTTTTTTTTCTATTATTATTTTTTACTCAGTTCTATATATAAATAAACTGGCAGTGTGCCATTTGTCCATCGACACTATTTTATGTAAAAGAAAAAAGTTATTGCACATAAAATAATAAAGGTACATATTTACTTGTAAAAAGATATACATAACACGTAAACATATATACAAATATCGTGAGTTCTGCATGCACACATTGCATGATTAATTATTTAAGTAATTTAAATATCTTATCACGTCAACCTATTGGCAGTATCATTCAGCAAACTCTCAGTACAGAGTTTATCCTCTACTGTCATTTATTTTTTTTATAGTATTTTACCTTCCTTCCCTTAGAGGTTTTTATCATCCGACTTGTAGCCTGTAATGGAGAGTTCGATTAATGGCTCTAGAAAAGTTCAAGGACGATTGTATATAACGGACAAAAAATTCGGCAAAGATCTAAGATTAACATAAAACATATTTTTAAATTTATAAATTATTTATTAATAACTAAAATATTGAACTAAGTTATTTTATTTAAATCAATACCGAGTGGAAAATATATTTTAACGTGAAAACTGAATTTTATAAATTATTAAACCACATATTTTATGAAAATAAAAATAAAAAAAAATAAAAAAAAAGTTAAAGAGTGAAATGTATTTTTACCTCAATTAAACGTTAAAAATATTTTAAAATAATAAAAGTATGTTATTTCGTTTCACTTTGATTTTTTTTTTAAATTTTCCAATATCATATTTCAATTAAAATTAATAATAATAAAAATAAAATTGAAATTTTTATTCAACGGTAATTGAAACTGACGGTTACAGTGATTTCTTATTATTTTGTTCCCTCTCGTAAAAATTGTTTCAAGGACAAGTTTTTTCAATTTGCTTTTAATATTTGTTTTTTATTTTTTTGGTATCAGGACACTGTGAGATTCAAATATAATTTATAAGTTTAAAATGCGAGTAGTCACAGCTTATAACCATTTTTAATCCGTAAAAAATATATATAGTTTTACAATTTGTTAAATTAATCAATTAATTAACGTTTTTAGAGATGAATTTAGAAAAAATAATGAAATTAGAGTAGTAAAACGTAAGATGGGTTGTTTTATGAGAGGCAATTTACTATTACCTAGCTATTACCTAGCTATTATTGAAATCCTTCAATGTGAGATGTATCTTTTAACAATAGCAAGCTATTTGCTTCTCTATCTTGACAGAAATGTGTTGGCTAGTGAAAAAAGGTATATGAGATTTAATATCTCAAAGTAACATACTTTTATGAATCTTAATTAATAATATTACACGTGATATCTATTATCTACACTTTTAAAATATCAATTTTTGTTTATTTAAAAAAAAAATAATTTGATTATCAAATAGATAGTGTATAGAATAATCGTGACAGATAATTTGCATTGTTCGTGTTTATATTGTATCTGTCATAAACGTCTATCATATAATTGTTGAGTATTTGTCCATTTTTACAAATGCGTCCATATGATATTAATAATGTACAAGGGTCGTAAAGCGGCCTTGCTGAGAAATATCGATCCGCCACCGTATATCGATTCTTCAACTGTACTATATTAGTCATATATATGTATATTGCTTCTTTTTTTTTCTTTTAATATACATAATGATATATATATATATATATATATATATATATATACATCAATCGTAATAATATGTTTCACACGATATTGATGCTCTATAAGCCCTTACTATTCAATTCACCTTTTTTTTTTTTTTTTTTTTTCTTTTTTTTTTCTTTTTTCTCTGGATTTCTCATACTACTAAACATCTTTCCTAAATGTAGGTTACGCATTTGACATTTTCACACACCAAAAAGAAGCACGTCAAGTTGTCTGGAGGTCAATGACTTTTAACTTGATATTTACTTAATATAATAAATATTTGTCATGATCATCTGATATTGATATTGAATAATTTTTTCTTTTAATCGTGATTACCCTATTAGTTGAATTTAAAAAAAAATTAATTAATTTTTTTATCTTTTAGCTATTATTTGATTGACATGTCTAAACATATACTCTTGATGCACACTTTTAAAAATACTTGTCTATCTTTAAAGTTTGTTTAACCTAAAAAATTTTATTGTCAACAGTAACAATAATTATATCAAAAACAATAAATTTTTGTATAAAATGATTATAAATATAATATATTTAACTCTATAAGTTAACGAGCTAAAAGTACAAAAAACAAAAAAAAAAGATTATTTTTCAACGAGGTCAGCTTTTTTTAATTTTTTTTTTAAAGATACACTCTCAAGTATTTTTCTGCTCGGGCACTTGCTTCAGCACTTGACTTAAAAACAACAGATAATAGCTATTTAACAAAAAATAAATAAATAAATCGATCTCCATTAGTGTCAATGTCGAATAATAAATAATATAATCGTTGTAAATCTATGGTCATTAAGTAACTAATAAAATATGCATACGAGTTGAGCATGCAAAGCGGTCAGGGCCATGGAAACTGAGTAACTAACTGTGGTCTATGGAAAAGATTTAAAGATAACTGTTAGTCTTATTCTCTTCCGCTTAGATATCACCTGTCACGCTAACCAGACTTTAAATTATAAAATAGCGAAAAAAATAAGGTTGACTTGGCACAAATATACCTACACTATTCTATACCCTTTATTATTCTTTTATTTTTATTTTTTTATTTAGCATAGACTAGCATAGACTAGCACTCGCATCATCAATCTACACCACATCTATCTGTTTTAATGTTTCAACAAAGCCCACAATCGTATTGTGGAATATGCAAATTCGTCGATAATAAAATAATTTTAAAAATTTTTTAAATAATCTTCCGCATGAAATATTTTTTTTTCTACTCGATTTACGAGTTTTAGTTTTATTAATAATTATTTTAAATTAAATACAAACTTTTTAAGCCCAAAAAAAATATTAAACTCTTCAGACAATTCATCAACCGAAGCATAAAAATCTCGAATCAATTTACAGATCAATTGTCAAACAATTTCACACTTGAATTTTTTTTATCTCTTCAATCTTTTAAAATATAGAGCATAAATGTCTGAGTTGAGTAACCGCATAAAAATAATATAAATAATAATAAATAAATAACAATAAATATTTTTAGTTGGTTAAAGTCTTAAAGTCTGGTGATACGTGAGGTGAAACAATGATTTTTTTATATTTTTTTTATGTTTAAGTCACCCAGATTTGGGCATCAACAATCGTCAAGATTCTTTGTGTCAATTCAAGTAGAAAAAGGTACACTCGGTCAGACATCGATAATTATCGGGCTTTGATATCCTCCTCTATAACACACTGCTGAGTATCTCATCGAGTTATATCGACCGGAAAAGATTACTTTTAGTATCTAATTTTATAATTAAAATTTTACTTTTATTTTTCTTATCAAAAATAATGAGTAAATTTAATTAATTTATACACTAGTAAAAATAAATTAAATTTATGTGTGTGTTTTAAGGCTTTTAAATGTTTTATGGCTCATTATTAATAATAAATATCTTCATAGAGTTTGGTAAAATATGTAGTGAGGGTACGAAAAAGGGTGAAAATTCATCAAGCCAAAATCTTGTCGGTATAACCCCTAATAATAATAATAAATGAAATTGACGCGAGCAACGATGCATAAAACGTCGTGCTCTTTGCCATGCGCCATCGACCGACTAGCTCTATAAATAGACGCGGAAGGGGCAGGAGAAAAGGGGAACTGAATGTCGTTAGGTATTTAGCATTTAGCGACACAAACTTCCTGACCCTTGCAGACTTTATCGCGGCGAGACATTGCACGTGCTACTGAAGGGAGCCAACACTTTCCTATTAACTAAAAAATTATACGTTTACGCTCAAAATCTTTTATCCACGTGTCATTTATTTTTTTTATTCATAAATAAACTTTAAACTCTTATGCATTTTTAACTCAATTCACATTTTCTTAAATTCTTTACTTAAAATATATTATATATATATATATTTCTCTATGATTAGTTAATATGTCCACTCATCCGCATCTTTTTCACATACAATTTTTATTTAAATTTAAATACAATAACAAAAATTGTTTTGTTTTGTAAGCTTTTGTTATGCCAACTTTTTAAGTATACACTTGCGGTTTTTTAAAACTGTTATTTTTAAATGTTTTTCATATAAACTCAACTACATGTAAAATATATAATAGAAAAAAAAAAAAAAAAAGATATAAAATATCTATGTAAAGACACGGTGGATCATGTTGAAAGCTAGTTATCATGTTCGACTTTACAGGCATGTTAAAAGAAGAAAAAAAAAAAAGTCATGAATAACTGGGCAAAAGCGTCAAAACATACCATTGCGGATATGAGTATATATATATATATACCTACTTTTATCTATAGAACGAAAAGTTTTTTAACGACTCTAAGTAAGTTGATTGAGTGTTCGAATACTTGAGTTTACCTGAAAATAACTTTGACTTACAATCTTGTTTCAAGAGTTTCTTAAAGATTTTATTTTGTTACAAATAACTAAAAAAAAAATAAATAAATAAATAAGACGAGTAATGAAATTAAAATTCGATAAGTTTAAGATTAAGATACATTTTTTTGGTCATTAAGGAAGTTTTAAATTTAACGGTAAAAAAAAAAAAAAAGTTTGAATCAAGATGCCTGAATCTCGTGCGCTTACATTCGTAAGTTTATATAGCACGAGCGTGTGAAATTACATAGCTTTTGTAGTTGGATCATTATCTTGTTGTTGACAAGTACGAACCTTTATATAATCAGCAACTTTAATAAAATTATTCATCGTTATTTTTTTTTTTATTTTTCTCTCTCTATTTTCACCAAATGACTAACACAAATTTTATTAAAATTTTTTATCACACACAAGTTTAATTAGTTTTAATTGGGAATATAATTTAAAACAGTGCGGTGATTTGTACGTTAATAAGTAAATAATAGTTTTAATTTTTTTTCTATAAAGTAAAGTTTATAGCGGGAACTGGAAAATGTGGAACGGATTGAAGAGTAAGTCTTTTCATATAAAGGGGAAAACTCAGTAGCATTGTTCATAAATGCATCTATAGTATTTTATACCAGTGTAGTATATAATATGTATAATATAAAGCTATAAACAGATTGTTTCATTTTTTCATTGCTATCTGGTACACTTATATTATTATAACAAAGAGAAAAAACAACAAAAAATAACAAAAACAACAAAATTTTTTATTATTTCTTGGTTTAAATATAATATTCGTATTTCTCCTGATGTTGCTGCTGTCTGACTGAATAGTTAGTTGGAAAAATATCTTTTGAAAAATATTTGGATGCACACAGCCGTTGACGGAATAATAGAATAAGGATAACTCGGATAATATATATATTTTTTTTTTTCGCCTGAACGAGATGATAGTTTTAAAGCATACACCCCCTGGAAAAGAATTCAAGTATAAAAGTGTAAGAGTGCTTTAAAAACGCAGTCGAGTAAAAAAGCTTCCAGGTCGACCCCCCCCCCTCCCCCCGCCCCCTGTCCTCGTCCTCATCTACTCTTTGAATTTCACTCAAAGCATACAAATAATACGTCACTAGTTTAATTATTTATATGTAGCTATAAAATATAGCGTAATTTTATAATTACACTGAAAAATTATATTTTTTCACTCTGTAAATTACGTAAATATTTTCAGTATTTTTTTTAAAAATGATGAGTTTAGTGTGATAACAAAGCTTTTATAATTTTTTAAATATAGCTATTAAATTAATTATTTTATAAATAACAGCATCTTAAATTAGTAATTTAAACCACGACAAAAGAAAACGGAAAAATAAATTGTGGAAAAAATGAAAGAGTTGAGTTTACGTGAGATTAAAAAAGAAAGCTGATAACAGTCTAAAATGAAAAGTTGTTTTTTTTTTTCTCTCAACAGAGACTATAAAAAATACCTGAGGCATTTTATCATTGATCACTAAAAGTTCTCTGTGAAATGTCTCTTTGATTTTTTTTTATACCTATTAGCAGTTTTGTTACTATAATAATTATAATAATAACTGTTGTTGTTGTTGTTGTTGTTGTTGTTGTTGTTGTTGTTGTTTTTGTTATTGTTGAGGTAAGTATAATGAAAAAATTTATAAAGTTAGTAACAAGTTAACGTACAATAATGACGTAGCAATGTAGCCCCAGGCGTCCCAAACCGATAGCAGCAGCATCATCATCCCCTTGCTATATACAATATATAATATTGCGGTAGAGGGCGGAACTACGCGGCGGGTTAGAGCCACAGTTGGTTGCGGGCTTTCGCCCTGTTAAGATCGCGGCTCACACGCTGCTATTTAATCTATAATCCATATACATCCATATACATCTATTACGTTGCTCGGCATACTTTTTTTATTATATTTTTACTTAAATAGACACTCGATAATTTTCTTTTTATGTATATGTATACGTTTGTTTTTTTTTTTTTTTTTTTTACCGTAAAAATTGAAAAATAAATAAACTCAAGACTTATATATTGTATTATAGCAGTAAAAAAAAAAATAAATAAATAAAAAAAAAAAGAAAGAAAAATAAACAGTGTTGAAATAAAAATAAAAATAAAAATGTGGAAAAGGTCAAAGGATGATAGTAAAATTGATAGTTTGCAGGCTGCGCCTCGAATCCCCGGTTAGCATCCACGTATGCCTCCTCTTAAACGGGTGTGCTTAAACAGTTATATTTAATGTGCGCAAATGCAGAAAGTATTCTAAAGACAAAGATGTTTCTACGAGTTGATAGATCGGTTACTTGGACATCGGCTCACGCTAGAAAAACATTTTCTGTTAATTTTATTAAAATTTATATTTTAAATAATATTAAAAGTTTAAAATTATATACAATGTGATTTATTAATGTCATCGCTTTAAAGCAATAAATATATAATTCAAGCAATCGTAAAAGTGCATTTAGATAATAAATTAGAACATGTGTTTTTTCTTATTATAGGCTTTTTTCTACAAATCTATATAAATACTAATTTTTTAAAAAATATTTATAATATAAACAAGATTTATCAATTATTTATCCTGTACTACTTTCAGTTCTTTTGTACTTAAACTTCAAACCACACACTAATTCATTTTAAATTTAAAGAGACCAACTAATAATAATAATAATAATAATAATAATATTATTATTATTAAAATTATGTAATTAAAAATTAATGTGTTCGTAAATAATAAATAAATAATATTGTATACTCATTTGAAGCAATAAAATCTTTTATTGATGATGATAACAACGTATTTTAGATTTCCCCGGTTTATTGGCGGGTGTGAGTTGTTTAAAAAAGTTTTAAGGTGAAAAAAAAATAATAATTATTATAAAATTTTTAGTGTAGTGTAATAATAATTAATAATACACTGATTTAAACAATAAAATAAATTTTTAAAATGTCTTTAAAAGTTTGAATAATAATTTATTTAAATTAAAAAGTGATAAATTTTACTTTAAATAGGGCAATATTGAAAAGTTTTTTGTGATTATGGATGGCTTTTGTCAAAGAATAAAATCCCTGCGGTCGACTAATGGTATCGACCTTAAACAAAATTGGAGAATGATGCTGAGTGAAAGCGAACCAGAAACACCATAAGAAAAGAGATTTAAGTAGCAGATGGATTCTATTACAACTTTATTATTTTTTTATTTTTATTTTTTTTTCTTATAATAATAAAACTAAAATTGAAAAATTGAAACCCCAGATAAAGCTGTAATTAATTTAATTTAATTTAATGATGAAAATGATGATAAAAATGATTAAAATGATTAAAATGCCGGTTGTACGTCGTGATACGTACATTGTGGCAAAGCGAACGAGAAATTGGTCAACGGGATGCTGCATACTGTTATGCTAGGCTGTGGACCGGGGCGTGTGAGACGTGAAAATTATCCCGGATTTCATCCAGATCTTCGTGTCAAACGATTCAGGATGAACCGGGGCGAGCAAGAGACACTGTTTAGACAGAGTCGACAGCTTACCAGAATAGTGCCGTCCCGTGAGGATTTAGTGCTTAGCGTTCTTAAAGCACCGATAAATCAACAACAGCAGCAGCAGCAGCAGCAGCAGCAACAACAACAACAACAACAACAACAACAACAGCCATGTAAACATCAACAGTATTTACATAGCCCGCAGGATCATCATACCAACTGCCAAGCACATCAAACCTATCAAACTCATAATAAAAAATGCCCTCATCAAGGTACTCAATTTTAATATCTCTTGTTTTTATAATTCATTGTTATAACTTTAAGATATGAAATAAATAATAAAAAATCCACGTTAATTACATTTATCTTAATTATTGTCAGTTTAATCATCGGTGGGGGAGAAATAATCGATAAGTGTATTATATTGTCATGTTGTAAATATTAAACGTGGGGCTTCTATACCTAAAAACAAAAAAATAAAATACTAATTTGAGATCTATAGTAATGAAAACAATAAAGAGAAAATAAAATGTAAAAATACTAAAGTCCAAGTCGTAGCTAGTTTATCAATACAACTGTAAGGTTTCTTAATTTCTTAGAAAATCTATTTTTACTAGTCAATATTATAAATATATAATAAAGAACTTAAAGTTTATATGCTACAGTCGATTGGTAAAAAACATTAATTATTAAACCAATATCTGTCACATTTATTGTTTTCGGCAGCATATTTTAATTTAAATATTTATTGTAAATATATAAATTTTCTTGTTTTGTTATTATTATCAAATTAACAGTATAAAAAATAATTTTATTCATAGCAAAATTAAAAACATTGTTTTGTCTCAGTAGTATAACTAAATTGTTAATCATCCCCACGGTCATATATTTATATATAAATATATATAGATGGGTAATTGCGTAAATTCTTAAAAACATAATAATCTATTAATTTTCATATAATTATAGTTTACTAAATAATCTTAAAAGTCAATCATCTATTACTATATTTAAACCTAAAAATCAGTGACGTAGATAAAAAATTTTGATTATTATAATTATAATTGTACAATAAAACTACATCTGGATTAATATATTATTTCTCTTGTTTATTTTTTATTCAAAAACAAGGTTTTTTATTATTATTATTTTATGCTAAAACTTAAAAATTTATTACTATACTCTATATTATTAAATGAAAATTTTAAGAAATAATTTATTTTATCCTCCATCAGTTAGTGTTTAAATAATTAAGTTTAAAAATTTAATAAACAAGTATTAAATATTGATAATCATCAAGCAATTTTGGTATGTATTACAATTAACCTTTTCACTATATCAAGCATTTAACTATTTAACTATTTAATAGATAGCTTTAAGCCCGCGGCAGCACGTCAGCTCTCAGCTAGACCGTGTCTCATTAACCCCGTACCGAGTTTCTTTGCAATTATACAAAAACTTAAATGTCTTCCATGTTGAGCTCTCCTTTAGCTAACTTACGACAACCTGTACAATTCATGTTTATCCTATTTTTATACATACTTGCTAAATCTTTATAAATCTCTAGTATACCTCTTAATTTAAAAATCCGTTTATAATCCCACCAAGGAAAAACAGATTTCCATCTTTTCCAGTCCGATTTTCTAAAAATATATCTCAAATAAGAAAATGATGTATTTTATTCATCCCAAAAGATTTTATCTCTCATTTTTTTATCATTCTTTTATCTCTGCGATACATTTTGTCGATTGTATTTACCGAATATTACAAAATCACTTGTATTTTTTTTTTATATAAATTATGATTAATGAGGTAACTAAATTTTGAAATAAACTTTAGCCTGAATTTATAATTATTATATTCGAAATTATTAAATAAGTTTTAAAATCAGAATATTAAAAAATATCCGAGTTTTTATTTGTCATAAGGTCTTGATATAAACTCAGATTAATCAATTATAAGAAACTTAAATATATCCAGGGTCAAAGTTGATCTTTACTCTGTATCCAGCTTTTAATCTTTTCTAAATGTCGGAGTGCATCTCAAGTTTCTCTCGAGTAAAGTAGAGATCGAGAAAGCTTCATGTCTCACTTTGCTTACAATAAAGAAAAGTTACCAACTAAAGATGACAAAGTTGAGAAACTTAACTCAACGTTCTTGGTTAGTTTAATTCAATACGACTCTAGATAGATAAGACTTTAAAGTACCTTACTTCATCACAAAGTAAACCTACATTGATACATACATACTCAACCAAAGGTCTTGGTGTCAACTTTACCTCAAAGTTAATATCTATCATCATCATCATCATTATTATTATTATTCCATTTATTTCATTTTTGACTTATTGTTATACAATTTACTATACAACCGGTGACATTTTCATAATATCTATTAACACTCTCTTCACTTAACCATTATTCACTTTACCTTTCACATTTAATTCATAAATTTATCTTTTTAACTTGTTTGAAAAAAAAAAAAAGAAGATACATTAATAATCGATTTTTAGATTGAAAAATAATAAAAATACATAATCTCCAAGTTTCAATAAAACTTTTTTTTAAGGGAAAGAGATTACATAATATCGATACTTTATGACAGGATAAAATTCAATATTTAGTTTGAATGGGCGACGTTACCTTTTAAAATTCATCCCAAAAAAGACAGTTTTCTGGTACTGATATTGCTATTGCTACTGATGCTGCTGCTATTGGGCCAGATTTTATACCTTGAAAAAAAGGGGTAATAGTTACTTATACACCTCTTGAGGGAATGAAAATTTAATCCGGTACAGTCTTAATACGGTTCCTATCTTGTATTAAAAGATAAAAAATTTTATCAATGAAAATAAAAACTATAACAAGAAATATAAAAAATTTTATTTATTCTAATGTTAAGTACAGTAGCTAAAAATAATTAATAAGTAAAAGTACTGTGATTTTTTAATGAAATATGATCTCGAGATGAATGTAATTACACGAACTGGATGATTGTCAAAAAAAAAGAGTTTAAAGAAAAAAATTGTTTAGGTCAGATTTACAACGAAAGTCTTCCAAAGCACAAAACAGAACAACAGAGTACTCGGTTAACAGAAAAACGATACAGTGCAGCTGCAGCTTATGCTGCTCTCCAGGGTAGTGAAGATGAACTAGTATCCTGCGATACTACTGAGGATTTAGCATTAAAAACACCTGGTAGTGAAACTGAGGATACTGATAACGGTGTTAATACTATTGATGAAAATCCAACGGGACATAAATTCACGTTTTTACGACGTTTTCGTTCTCCCCGATTTGGCGAAGCTCATCATAAACGTGTACCCACACCAATGAAGAGAAAGCATAGAAGAAAAAAAAACAAAGGAGACATTATTAGCAGAAGTGACGATGGCAATGATGTAGAGGGAGAGGAAGAGGAAGAGGAAGAAGAAACACCGATTCCTGTTCAAGCTGGCGTGCCTGATCCTTACTATCCGATTTATTTGCCCATTGATCAGGCATTTAAGGCTAAATATGTCTTTCATCATAAAAAAGGAAAAACATTTCAAGAACGGCTTTACGTATTTCTTGAACATCCTGGTGGGTGGATTTGTTTCGTTTATCATTTTACTGTGTAAGTATTTTTATTATATATATATATATATATGCTTTCAATAATTATCAATTATTTCATGACGTATATCAAAATTAATTAACGGATTATTATTATTATTTAAGAGTGTAGGTGATGTATATAGAGAGACTGTCGTTAATCAAGAGTAATAATTAATATTATGTTTTTAGTGATTATAGCTAACGGGGTAAAACAAAATCTAAACAGTTCATAATATAATATCACTTTTGCAAGTTGAATTCGGTAAACGACAGAAGCAAATTAATTCATGCGATTATCCTCTGGCTATTTTCTAATATTACTACGACATATAACCTATATTTATCTGACCTAAATTAATTATACTCACTCTCGATATTTACTATTTTTATATCCAACAATAAAACCCGTCATAATTGTTGTTGTTGTTGTTGTTGTTGTTGTTGTTGTTGTAACCATAGTAAATAACTAACTATGGTATTAACTATATATATATACATGAAAAAATATGTATTGGATGACTGGTCACTATGTAAATATATAAATACTTTATTGATACTAAAAATAGTTATATTATGAAAAATATAATACTCAGTAAATTATAGTAAATATCACTGATCATATAAAGCTGTGATATAAATGAAAAAAACAAAATATAATAAATGAATTTGATTATTTTTATCCAACTGATTAATAGTACTTGAGATGAGTTATCGTTTGTAAGAATATTATTAATTATACGGGATAAAATCGATAATAACAAAATATAATCGTAAATTAAAAAATAATTATTGAAAATGAATAATGACAATGATAGTGCTGTTGAATCGATCAATAAATAGATATTCGAGTTTCATTGTGTAAAACCACTAGCACTAATATATATATTTATATATAAAGCTCACAACCACGCAGAAATAACTTTTTAATCCGCTTGTAAAATCTAACTTTACTAACATAAAATCCATATAGTAATCCTTTTAAAATTTAAATAGATATAATTTTATTTTTCACGCTATTAATTTAATATTTATTATTATTAAATATTCAACAAGGTTATATATATAATATATAATAAAAATCAATAATTATTATTATTATTATTATTTTAATTATACTAATAACGTACAATAATTAAAAGTAAACAGCTAGCAGCGTAAATTGGGGATAATAAGAGTGGGAGAGAAATAAACATTAATTTACACTTACATTAAAGTAGAACGTAAGCAAGTAAAGCCATTACTCATTTTTAAATTTCGTAGCAATTAACTTTTGCTTAAAGTAATTCACCATCTAATATGGATCTATATGGGTCAGTTTACTCAGCTCTTTCGCTTTCTAATGCTTAATACTTCTTACCCTACCAATATAACAATTCTCATAGTATACATATCCTAAAAATTATAATGTGCATTATTGTATTAAATACCGACAAAAGACCATTCAACAAATTTTTTTTTTTTTTCTCTTCCTCTTTATATATATTTACAAGAATTAAGTTTTGTGTGTGTATGTGTGTATGTATGGGCCAATATATAAAACGACGTCATGTTACGTCCGGTAACCCATTTTCCGAATCAAAAACTCAAATTTCCGTTTATCAACCTCTTTATACTGGCATTCGGTTTCAGGATTCGGTTTCGTTTGTATAATAACAATATTTTGTCAATGCTAAATTATTTATGTATATATATAATAAGTTACTATCATTTAAAAGGATTATTTAATATTTTCATTAATTATTTAAAATTTTCACTATAATGAAAGTAATAAATGCATAGTAAGGTAGTAAATCGAAAAGTACGAGTAAATGATAAAATAAAAGAGGTAAAGTTTTAACTTGAAGACAATTATCGCGTAGTAGGTCGAGGAAGGTGACCCACGAGGTTGATGGGCACTGAGCTACAACCTACAACTTAAATATATGGGCCCTCGACACGCTATGCCATGTTAAAGACCACCAGAACAAGTATTTTTATTCGTATTCATCTAACTTTATACATAGAAATAAAAAATATTCGTATCTTTATTCGTTAACATTTAGACACCATCAAACCACCAAACTACCAAACCAATAAACCAATAACGATAACGATAACGAAAATTCTAATTGCAAGCTCTCTTTGTTTAGTATCTAAAGGAAAAAAAAAAAAAAAAAAAATAATAATAATAATAAATAAATCGTATGTAGTGAAGTAAGTACTTGGGAAACGATCAATCAACGTAATCAGCTGAGTTTTAAGTAATGCCGGCTGCAGTCTTGACTACAATTCTTGCTCTCAACCCTCTCAACCCTCTCAACCCTCTCAACATACTTATACTATCTTACCCATAACTCAGTTAACTCCTATAAATTAGGCACAGTAATTGGTGTAAAATACATCGATTAAACTCATTCGTCACAATGTTTACGTGTTTCTAAGTGCTTAAAACAACTTTTCTTTTTTTTCCTATTATTTTTTTTTTCTTCTTCCTCGTCTTGTTTTTCAACTTTTTCAACAAATAAGACCCGCAATCTCTTTTATATATATTTTTTCATGTTCACTAATTACTTTTTCTCTGTTCATGTCTTTTTGCTACTAACAGGATTAATCCTTGTCAAATTTTGTGGAAAACCCTAGTTAATGAGATTACTTGAGTTTATTTACTAGATTGTTTGAAATAGACCTGCCAATATTTACCAAAACTTTATTTATTTTAATACTTATTTTATTTTATTTATTATTCATTTAATTAATTAATTAATTAATTAATTAATTACTTGTACGTGTTTAAAATTATTACTTTCAGGAGATCTTGATTAATTATATAATAACAACTCTCTTAGAGTTTAGATTTTATGAGATAAATAATCCATTAGTGTATTAAATAAATACTAAATAAACTTCTATATTATGTTATTAATGAAAAATTAATTATATATAATAATTAGAGTAAAAAAAAAAAAAGCAATTTTTAAATAACTATATTGTTGTTGTTTTGTCACAGGTTCATGGTGGTATTGGTGTGCCTCATATTTAGTGTACTGTCAACGATAGAACAATATAGTAATTTTGCAAACGAAACTTTGTTTTGGATGGTAAGTACACTCAAAAAAAGTAAATTCAATAAAAATAAATATATTTTTTATTTTTCTTTTATTACATTATCAATGTATCAGAATTAATCATATTTTATTTTAACTTTAAGAGAAAATATTATAAAGAGTAAAAAAAAAAAAAAAAGACTTTTTACAGCAGTCGCTCAACATTTATTAAACATAAATTAATTTTTTTAGTATGATATAAAAAAAATTTGTACAACAAAAATAAGAGATTGAATATTTAACTATAGAATCATATCTAATTAATAAATTTTCATCGAAAATGTAACTGACATTATTTAAGCGTTAGTCTCCTTATCGATTCATCCTATATCCTACCACTTTACTCATACTATTATATACTAATACATATATAAACAGTTGTAATAGTTAATATAGTACAACAGCCTCTTTCAGTTGACGTCCTAAATTTGCTGGATGAACTTGACGTATGCGTCCGACAGCAGGTGAAGTTAATCCAACAAGGTTTCCATAAACAGACTTATCCAAAACACAAGTGGATTACTATTCCATCAATCACCCTCTGAATTCCGATTTCACCGTTTAATTTATAGTCAGCGACTGTCTGTAACTGACATGATTTATTAGCAATTCGGCAAGAGGCCCTTGACTTACTGTCGATTTATCATCTTATCTTTTAGTTTTTTTATAAATTTAAAATATTCAATGAAATAATTATTTAAAGTTTTAATAAATAAATTATATTTTCATACAGGAAATATGCTTGGTTGTATTCTTCGGTGTCGAATATATGATAAGATTATGGAGTGCGGGATGCAGGTCAAAATATATGGGATGTTGGGGCAGATTACGATTTATACGCAAACCAATTTGTATAATAGGTAATACAATTAATTTTATTTAATTAATTATTTTTCACACATTTAAAGTTTATTTTTAATAACTAATTAAAATTTTAAATAAAAAATAAACGTGTGTTGAATGAAAATTTTATAGAATTATGTCAGGGAGTATTAAGTATTTTTCATTATATTTGTTTGGGGAACAAATACCTCGGGATATGTCTGTCCCAGTATCTTAAAATAATATACTACAGAATACACCAGAGATTTTATACATAATATTATATTCATCTCACTGATTTTTATTCTCTTTACTATTATTATTATTATTATTATTATTATGGAGTAAAAGTATAAATTGAAAACAATACTTTACTTGATGATGTGAAACAAAGCATTGATTTAAATTTAAGACTTAATCGTTGTCGTGGCGTCAATGGTAGTCCTGTCAGTTGGAAGCAATGGCCAAGTTTTCGCAACTTCCGCAATTCGTGGTATTAGATTTTTGCAAATTCTGCGAATGCTTCATGTCGATCGTCAAGGTGGTACTTGGCGACTGCTTGGATCTGTTGTATTTATTCATCGTCAGGTATATATATATATAACAACTTGTTTTTTTATTTCTTCATCAAGTTTTTAACTACAATATAAATTTTTTAAAATTTACTAAAGGAATTGATAACGACACTTTACATTGGATTCCTGGGTCTGATATTCAGCAGTTACTTTGTATATTTAGCTGAAAAAGATGCTGTGGGACCTGATGGAAAAACTGATTTTTCTAGTTATGCTGATGCTCTTTGGTGGGGTGTAGTAAGTATTATATTTATTCAAAATATATCTATCACGTCTATAATAACAAAAAGACATCTATATATATTTTTTGGCTATTATTATTTTTTTTTTTTTTCGCTAGAATATTTATTTTAAATTATTTCAAAGTGATGCAGCAAAAAAAAAAAAAAGAAATGAAACAAATAAAAATTAATATTTTTTTTTTAGATCAAATGTTAGATATATTTATATAATTAAATTAAGCGAAACTCAATTAAATATCAACAATTGAATCTTAACATGCATTTATAAGCTGACTTGAATACGAATCCTCTAGATATATAATCTGTAGTAACATACAAATAGATATCGATACCTCATTTCGAACAATACTCCTTTGTCACACGACAGTTGCCCAACAAAACCAACTCAGATATATCGTGTTGATTATTTAAACAATGTATGTATGTATATATAGGTACATATCAGTACATCGTTAAATTAATTGACAACTGGCCGTTTCTCGAACGGCGACAATCTGCTGGCAATTATAACAACCATATATTGAAAACAAAACAAAAAAAAAACAATAATAATAATAATAATAATAATAATAATAATAATAATAATAATAATAATAATAATAATAATAATAATAACAAATACTGTATCGACGTTTACATTGGATACGTCATTACTCGTTTTCCATTAAAATTAAAAAAATATAATAGTAGTAATTATTATTTATTTTTATAATTCGTCGTTTTATTTTAGATCACCGTCACAACAATAGGTTATGGAGATACTGTACCACAAACGTGGATGGGAAAAATAGTCGCTTCATGTTTCAGTGTCTTCGCTATATCATTTTTCGCACTTCCAGCAGTAAGTTATTTTTTCTTCTTCTTCTATTATAATTAATTGATGTTATCATAAGACATTTATTTAAAATTATATTTTAAGTTGTAAATTATTGTATGTTAATGGTATTTAATATATTAATTTAGGGAATACTTGGCTCGGGTTTTGCGTTAAAAGTACAGCAGAAGCAACGTCAGAAGCACTTTAACCGGCAGATACCAGCCGCAGCAATGTTGATCCAATGTCTATGGCGTTGTTATGCTGCTGACAAAGCCATCAACAGTGTAGCAACGTGGAATATTTACATAAAGGACCCAGCTCCTAGTGGTCAACCCTCGACACCACTTGGCAAGGTGAGCTATTAATTATAAACAACATTAAACTCCATATCACAAGTAGAAAGTTTAGCTGTTGACTGTCAATGTTTACTAGTTGCTTCTCATGTTTTTTTAAACATATAAACGTTATATGGCAATACCGTTGCTCATTTTTTGCAGTTTTTTAATTTATAATTATATAAATAATATGAAGAAAAAAAAAAAAAAAAAAAAAAAATTAATTTTAACTTAATAAAAAATATTTAAACTCTATACAATTCTTGTTTTATCAACGTGCGTGTTTTATCGTGGTATTATTATTATTATTTTCCTTTTTTTATTAATTTTTGGGTAAACATTTTTGAAGGCACTTGTGAATTTTGAGCATTTTTGATGAGCCAGATATTTTTTTCAGTCTACAATAACCTTGGTTGTTAAACAAATATCAGTTTTACTCCTTAATTCAACCTCCTTCACATGTTTTTCCTGTAGAGCATAAAATTTCAACCAATTATTATTATTTTTTTTTTTTTAACAATTATTTTTAATAAATTCAGATAAAAATAATATTATATTATATTTGTTTATAAATATTCAAATTTTATAACAAATTACATTTGAAATTTTTTTTTTTTCATTTTTAATCTGATTAAAAGTAGAAAATTATTTATTTTTAAGTAAATACAGATTTAGATTAATCATAAAAATTATTTCGAAAAAAATAATTTTTTTTATTGAAAAATAAAAAGTTAATCAAAATTTTAAGCCAGATTCATAAAATCCTTATTTTAATTGATTCATTTATTATTTATTATTTTATTTTTAAATAGTAAAAATTTAAAGAAAAAAAAACAAATATAAATATATACATATATATATGGTAGGCAATTGATAAACCAACCGTAATGTATTTCAGTTGATTTGTGTAAAGAAGATGGTATGTAAATGGTTTAGATTTATTTTATTTATTTTTTTATATCTCCTTATGCATGTACTATTATTTTTTATTATTATTATTATTATTATTATTATTGTTATTATTATTATTAACTATTATCTTTTTTTATTGTTACAATACTTATTATAATCTCAACACTTTTATATTATTAAACACAAAAACTTGGCTAATAATCTGCTAATCATCATTAGTAAACGAAATTAGTGCAATAAATTTATTTCTAGGCTAGGTCTATTTATGGGTTCAAAAAATCTTGTGGTTTTTTTTTTTTTATTTTTTTTTTATTTTTACATCTTTCTTTAAATAAAAATGTTTTAACATCGTTGCTTTTAATTATTAAATAAAATTTTGAAAAAACAATGAATTAACTTTCTATAGCCAAAAATAGATCAAATCCAACAGTAAAATAACAATAAAACATAAAAAATATGATGAAAAAATGATAAAATATTAAAGGATTTGGCCTATAAAATTTAATCGCACATGTGGTTAACGACATGGAAATAACAAATAAAATTACTAGTTTAAAATAATTTTAACGAGACTGTCGGCTATTTAATCTATTAAAAATCCATAATATATCATTATTACTTCATGAACGAGAATAATAATAATAAAATCATAAATTATTATTATTTAAATTTTTTAAAAATGTTATAAAATAATAGATAATAGATAATCTCGTTAATATATATTTTAACTATTATATTATTAATAGATATTTAAAACTGATACAAGTATTATTCTACTAACATATACTCTATTTATAAAACTTTTTGACATCAATAAAAAAAAAAAAATACCATCGATAGCTATATCATTTATATACCTTTATAATTATCAATATATTATATATTTAGCTTTGTGTATTGTTGCATGTGCACGAGTTTACATTGCGTGAACAGAGCATGTTGTAATGTATGTCGATTTAATGTACTTACTCACTCTAACTCTTATTATTCTTTACTGTTACTGCTACTGCTACTGCTGCAATATTTATTTTTCTCTTTCTCTCTTTCTCTATATTTATATATATATGTGTGTAATACACGTTATGTGAATGGTATGTCAGCTTGATAATTAGACAACGAAAATCCAAAAAATAAAGTAAAGAAGGGTATAGAACGGATTTTCCAGTGTAACGGGATACTCACCCTTAGTATATGATATATAATATAGTTAAGCTATGCCAGGGACGCATTTGTCTCTTTTCAGCATAGTAAAATTTTACTGTTCTTTTGTTTATTTATTTAAATATTTAAGTGACAACAGTTTTACCAAATTATTGTTCATAACAAGTTAAACTAAATTTTTGATCTATTATTATTATTATTATTATTATTATTATTATTATTATAAACAAGGGTGTAATGTATCTCGTTATACGTAAAAAGGGTGCAATGGAGTAAGGGGTGGGAAAAGCAAGAAACAATTGAGAAAAAGAAAAAAAAGCCAGGGGTAGGAAATAGTGCATGTTGTGTTCGACGTTGTGTAATGGGAGGGCACCGGGGGTTCAGTCTCTGATGATCCAGGTGGCTAAAAAGGCGAGCGTGCTGAAGAGAAGAAAATCAAGAAATCGAATGGAGACCCAGAGCTCGCAGACTCCTACTCTTCCGTCAATTATGACTTCAGGATCTGGAACAGGAGCCAGTACTCAGACCGAAAATCAACGAATTGACAACGAGGGTGACGTTGTTTTTTATATGGAAGAACCAAAAGCTGGAACACCCAACAGAGCTCGTCGAGACAATAGGTAACTAACTAACTATTTATTAATCAATATCGATTATTTTATTTTTATTAAAAAGTTATTTTAATTTAACATAAAATTTTTTAGTTATTTAATATTTATAATATGTAAAATATCTCTTTATCAATGTAATTATAAATAATAAAAATTATGAACCTTCTAGAGCAATTGCTTTATTACAAATACAGAAAATTAATTTTATTTAATAAATAATTAAGTAATGAATAAAAAATTTTTTATTCATGAAAATTTATGATTTGTAAAAGCATTTGATCTAGACGACGTTTGAATTTTACAAAGAAAGAGTTTAGAGTGAAATGGTGAGTAGGGTATTTCCTATTTCTAGGGGCAGTCTGTTTACATCACAAACTAGTTCGGTGACAGAAGCTGCCAGCGACGAGATCGATATTGACATCGACGAACCCCAGAGGGTAACAACGTGAGTATTCCTATACACATTCCTATTCAATGTCTTATATATCGTCATTTTTTTTTTAATCTTTTCAATACTTTTTACTGACATATTGTATTTTTATATATGTACATACATACTACTACCATCTCACTTTTTCTGTTGCAACTCGATAGCTGTCAATATTTTTTTAACAATCTCCCAAGAGATATTTTAAAAGTCTATTGATTTTAAATTTTCTTTAGTATTTTTTTTTTTTTTTTTAACATACAAATATTTTTGCTTAATATTTATGGTCAATGAAAAATATAACCAGGAACAAAAAATATCAATCAGTTATGATTATTTAAATATTTAAAAAATTTAAATTTAGATGAAAAGTCGTAAATTTAAATGCCAATAGCGGCAATCTTGATGTGCTATGGAATTCAGAATAGATGAAAAGTAAACCAATATAACTTGCAATCAACTATAAAACAGATTCTTTTGAACTTTTAAAAACTATTCCAGTAACAGAATTTATTAGAGAATATTCATCCGATAGCTCAAACATTCCGTTAACATAAAAAAAATTTGTATATATATATATAACAAAACAATAATGATTGTAATGATAAAAGAAAATTTCAAAGAAAAAGAAAACAGTTTAAATTTAAAATGTTTAAGTAGGTAATATTGGAGATTAAAATGCCGTAGGTAATATAATATATATTGCCGATGGAAAATAAAAAAAAAATTATCATGAAGAATATGTATATATATAAAAATTTTGTTCTGTATAAAATGTAGTATTATAGAGGCAGTACACTGTACACTGTACACAGCAGATAGAGTAATAATAATATAAAAGTATAGTATATGATATATGATATATGAAATATTATATAGATATAAAAATATTCTTTTGGATTTTCAGGCTCACCGAGGCGCATCGAAACGCGATAAGGGCCATCAGAAAGATCAAGTACTTTGTAGCACGTAGAAAATTTCAACAGGCGAGAAAACCTTATGATGTCAGAGACGTAATCGAACAATACAGTCAAGGACATTTAAATATGATGGTGCGAATTAAGGTAAGACATTTTTTTTTATTATTACTTTTAACGCTTGAAATATTTTTATAAAATAATTTATTTTTTATGCATCCATGGATAAAATATATAATTTACAGCAGAATGACCATAAGAAATTTTTTTCACAACTTATTGGAAATTTCTTAATATAGACTTATAAAAAAAAATTTACATGATCAATAATATTATTATTATTATTATTATTATTTTTTTAATTTAAAATAATTTTATGATTTAAAGATGTCATTAAAATAGTATAAAAAGTGTTTGAAGCGTCAAAGAGTTTGGCAATTAGTAGCTGTAACTGATTTTTTTGCGAAATAAAAGCCAAAAGCCCAAAAGACGAATAAATTGAAAGTTTAATAGATATTTAAGTCACGGGCTTATGATAAGTCATCTGTCGAAACAACAAGAGTAATTTTTCTTATCAATTGGGTATATTATTCGGGCGTGTTGTAGGAGCTACAGAGGAGATTGGATCAGACCCTGGGTAAGCCAGGCAGCTATCTAGCGGGAATCGACCGGGCTGGCAATGTGAAACCCATGACGATCGGCGCACGCTTGTATCGCGTCGAGCAGCAGGTGAGGACGAATTTATCCTACTCACAATTCACTCTATCTAGAACACAGTATACAGCATTCAACAATCCTCCTTTTTATCTTTACTTAAACTCAAATATTTTCTTCTTTATCTGTCTACACAATACTATATTACATATATATGTAAATAAATACCCTATTATACTTTTATACTCCAGCAATTATTTATTTTTTCTTCTTCTTTGCTCATTTATCTCTTTCATTTAATTTATATCTTTTTCTTCTATCTTTAAATCTTATTCGATAAAAAAAATATGAAAAAAATGTTTGGATACAAAAATAATGGATACCTTTTCATAAATATTTAAAGATGTATATAATTCATTTGCATGTCTACTTTACATCTATGTTCATGTATAATAACTATGGACTAGAAAAATTCATGTTTAAAGTTTGAGATGAATTATTTTTGTATAGAAATAAAATGCAATTGCACTCTCATTAAAATTATAAAATTATAAAATTATAAAATTATAAAATTATAAAATTATAAAATTATACAGTGTCGTTAGCAAATAGAAATTTCTTTTAATGATCTTGTTGACGATATTATATTATTATTATTATTTTTGGATGATTCAAGGGACATGAGGATAAACGAGCAATTAAGAAAAGTTAAAAGTGGATAAAAGTTTTTTATGACCACTACGGAACAGTAATTATATAAATAAACCGGAAACGTACAGTTTTAAATTATTTTTTATTCAATAATAAATTCCAATATATATTAAATATTTTAAACGGTTGATAATCACGATAAGATTAATAAACTATTACTTGTTGAGCTGAAAATTCGGAAAAGTTTAATTTTTCTGTTATAATTATAAAACCAAACGATATAGTATGATTAAAATAAAATCTCAACAAGTGATTTAACTGTTAAAATATTTTCAATATATATGTTATAAGGATAATTATTTTGTGCAGCTGGCAGTTATGGATAAGAAACTTGACCAACTGGTATACGTATTAAACGCGATGGCTCAAAAACAACAAATACCACTGAGAAGTATTGAAGACGAGGTGTAACAAATGCCCCAACCTTTTCTATAAACTTTTCCTTCTCTACCATCAACATCAATATAAAAAGCATAAATTAAAATTTATATACGTATCCATTATATTATAAATTATTAGAGTAAGTTTCGTAAAAGTTGACTGTGTCAACATATTACACATCAGACATATACATATATGGTGACTATATATTATATATAAACCGATAAAATCGTCAAGTACAAGTTTTAACGTAACGGGATTTTCGTGTGCAAAGAGCAGACTTTGACGACGGTCCATTTATACCCAAAGCTCATAATAGCTTTTTAGCTTTCCTCTAAAATGGCTGGATCCTGGATCCAGGCATCTCAGCCCTCCAGTTAGCTAAATCGACTATCCATATTAATAATTAAATAGTCACACTCAAATCAAAGTTAATTCATTCATTGAAATATTTTTAATTATATTTCGTTAAACGATTTATACGCACATATACTCGATAATTTACGTGAATAAAAACATTATATCACGTACAGTGTACTTCAGAATTCAGTGTAACAGAAAAAAAAATATATAAATAATTAATAATTAATTATTTTTAATTGTTTATAACAACAATAATAATAATAAGTATTTATTAATTAAATAAATTCATATAATTATAACTCGATAATCGAATCGTCCGTCAACTTTAATTATAATAATATTAATAACAATTTTATTAACAATGGCAATCGTCGTGCACTCTCGTGTATCTAATAGTTTTATTTATATTAAAATCACAAATTAATTAATAATATAGAAAGAAAAAAAAAAAAAAAAAAACATCGATATTATTTATTTAAGTTATTAATAATAAAATTACGAAAAAATAAAATAATTTGAGCGTACTTAAACAATCGATTATAACTTGGAGAAAAAATAATTTTTTTTACTAACTAAATAAGCTATTAAATGTTTAAATTATAAAATTATAGATTTTTACAATGTAAATATTATTTATTATTTATTTAGAGACTTACACGTTGATTAGTATTCATTAAGCTTCGAATAAACAAAAATAATAATAATTTAATTTAATTCGAAATAGTAGGGTCCAAAAATAGATTTTCAATTAATATAATAATGAAAAAGTAATATATTCGAGGTGATAAACAAATAAAATAATTGCACCTCTTATTTCGGACCGTGCGAGTATTTGGCACAAATATATTAATGAATAATATTGAACTTGAGATAATTGAATTTAAATATTAGTGATAAAGATATATACAATGCATACAATATCTATAATACATGTATATATATATTACAATTCGTAATGCGTGACTGCCTTTTCATATTAATATATAACAGTCTGTTTGACAATCGCGTAAACGCTAGAACGGGTGCACATATAAATAATAAATATTAAATAATAAATAATAACAATAGTTATAGTTGTGATTATAATGTGCTTAGTAAATGGATACATATAAACACAGACACACACAGACACACACACACACACACACACACACACACACACACACACACACCGTGCTTTCAGCCACTTTGCAAAGTGCAGTCTTTGTATACTCTATGGTGCCTATTATCCACTTAAATCTACTTCACTATTAGACTATTCTCAAATCATGATAATAGTTGTTATTAACGTATACAATTAATAATTCATTATTATTATTATTATTATTATTATTATTATTATTATTATTATTCATTATTAATTCATCGTGATCAAAAATAAATAAAATTTAATACTCAGGAACAAAAAAGTATACTTTATCTTATTATATTTTGAAGATTATTAAATTTTAATTAATTCACTATAGTTATCTTTGAAATTTAATTTTAAATTATGTTTACTGTGATGATATAAGTTTTATACATATAAATTTAAAAAATATAACTATATTATGTAGTATAGTAATTTTACTCTGTGTACAAAAAGCAAAAGAAAATACTTTTTTTTTACATTTTTCTATTGTCCGATGATTTAAAGTTATTTTAGATTTACAATACATGGTATAGAAAATTTAATGTATTAATTTAATTAGACAAAACATAATCATTAATTAATGGTGGAGGATTACCAATATATATTTCTAATGGCAAAATTATTTTCAATAATCTATGTATATATATATATATATATATATATATATATACACTATAAACAATAAATAAAAACAATAGTAATAATAATAATAATAATAATATCTCAGTAGAGTTCGTTAATCGGCCGAGAAAAATATAAAATTGCAATTCATATCTTACACAATTAAATATAATCATAATTATAGTAGTTGACAAGTAAAAAAAAATGATACTAATTAAATAGAATGAAAATCTTTAAAAAATAATAAACGATAATAATAATAATAATAATAATAATATGTCGACGGATTAATTAGATAGACTAAAAGTTTATAATATTTACGAAAGCTCTGCTACTCGCAGCTTAGATTGTGATATCACGCGACCTAGTTATCGAAAACGTCAATAATTTTTATTTAAACACGCGTTTGCCTACTTATTATTATTATCATTTCAGTCATACAAAAATAAATAATAATTAATATCTTAATTATTTTATTTTTATTCAATAATGTTCAATTATCGTTTATTTTTGAAATATTAGAGTATAATCTGTAAAAATTAAATAACATATTTTAAAAAATCTTTGTCAATTTTTATTCGGTATTTATTTATTGTAATATATAGATAATTAATAATTATAATAATTATGTATAGCAATACTTAAAAAAAATGATATCGATATTAATTATTAAGAATAATTAACAAAATCAAGTATATTGTAAATTATAATATTATATTTTGTTGTTTTACCTATGTCATAATTAATAATATTTATACCAAGTTTTAAAAAACTTAAACTAAAATTTCTTGCATGGTGACTTGGCACACTGACAAAAAAAATATATTTTTATAAAAAAAATAATCAGTATAACTATATTTATTTCAAATTATAATTGAAATTATTGTGATTTAACATTACGAGATTAATTTAAGTCACCGTGCGTTAAAATTTTTTTAAAAACATCATCAAACTCATTTAATTGTTTAAATAAATATTGTTACTAATAAATAAAATTATTTAATATTTATATACAACATTTGACTAAACACTTTGTTGAGAAATAAATGTTTAGACTATTGCTGAACAAAAGTATATTTTATAAAACTAATAAACAATAAATATAATTTTTGTTAAGGTAAAGTAACAGAATTTTTCTATTGTTGATAAAGTCAAAGAATTTAAATGCTTTTATTACTCTATATATATAAATATTTATTTATCATTGAAACATACTGTAGATCAGTATGAAAAAAAAAAAAAAAAAAAAAAATAATAATAATAATAATAATAATAATAATAATAATAATAATAATAATAATAATAATAATAATAATAATAATAATAATAATAATAATAATAATAATAAATAAATAAATAAAATTTATATAATACTTGACCTTTTCCTGGATAACTAAATAAAAAATTAATCTTTTTTAAAAAGACCAAACTCTCCCAATGTACAAAAACAAAAGACCAAAACCTTACAAAAAAAAATAATAATAATAACTATTATTATTATTATTATTTCCTTAAAATTTAAAAAATTCTCTGACCAACTTTGTCTGCATTGAAAAAAAAAAATTTACAAACGAGTCTCTCGGCAGTACTTAAAATATATATCATAAAAAAATGTATCAGCGGTATAATTGAATTGAAATAATTTAAAAAATGAAAAAATAATCGCGTCTGTAAGACTGCTCTAGTTTCGAGAGTCTAGTCCTGGCTATTGATTAAGTAATAAACGATTAATGTTGAATATCGAACGTTATGATACATTAAACATTTGATGTCTGTAAGTATATGACACGACTACACATTATAGCAAAGATGAAAACCGAGTTTATTATTATCTATGATACTGATAAGTTCAATTGATCAGTGGTAGCTAAGCTCTCCAAACTAATCAGTCTTATTGTGACATTGTGTATATTTGAATTAAACTCAAAAAACTCAATCATATCACCGTAGTTGCCTATTATATACACTCCACTAATCTATCTAATATATATGATAAACAATTTTAAATAATAATAAATTGGTTTATATATATATATATATATATATATATATATGTATTATTGATTAAATTATAGAAATTAACTTTGGTTAAGTAAAAAATAATAATAATAATAATAATAATAATAATGATAATAACAATTGATTAAATAATCTTTGAATAATTTATTACACCCAACAATCTGTAATTTTTATAAAAAATGCGTCACGTATCGACATTAAAAACAGAGTTCTTAATCTTAACCAAATAGTTTAATATATTTAATGTTAATTATTTTATTAATAAATATTTTTTTATTGGTTGCAAAGCAAATTCAAGGTCACTTTGTGATTGATTGTATTTAATTGTATGAGTTGTATTTAATGTTATTTATCAAAGCAAAAAAATATTTTTGCAAGTGTCCTTCCAATATTTTAAAAGGTGATAGCGATAAAAACGACTTTAGCAATTAGCAATTATAGTGATTATGGTGTATATTACGCTTTCGGAATATTTTTTAAAATTATTATATTTTTAGTGGTCCATTTCTTGTCTATTTAGTTTAAATAGATTTATAATAGTACAATAATATAATAACATAGAATAGTTGTAGCTTCTCTATCGTAATTACCAAAATATTAATTAAATGGACCAAAAAAATGTAAAAATTATAAATAAACATATTATTATTATTATTATTATTATTATTATTATTATTATTATTATTATTATTCTTACAAGGATAATTGAATGAGATATAATGATAGAATAATATTATTATATATTATCATCGTTATTTTTAAGTAGTATAATTATGTGAATATTTTGAATTACGCCTTGTCAAATATTGTAAATTTGTGACATTCATTTCTCTATTATGTATAATTATTAAGATAATTATAATTACTAATTAAAATAAATATAAAATATTATGAATTAAAAATATAATCAATGTTCATTATTTTTTAAATGATTTTTTTAATTTATTAAAAATGATACAGACTGTGTAGTGGGCTTTTTTCAAATGATATCGGTGTGCTTGTCTTTACCGCAGTCTACTGACTCATTAAGTCATTAGTATAGCTAATTTATTACACTTGTACAAATTCCTATATCTGATTGGTGGCATTGTTATGACGTTACCCTGATAGCCATCACACTCTAAATATAATTGCTCAGCAAGTTCTGCAGTGGAACATTTTCGGCTAACTTAACGACAAGTTTCTGGTAAGCCTTGGCTGGATAATACTTGCATGCAAATTGATGCAAATCAACTACCGTCATCTGAATCTAATAATTTTGCAGACAATTTACTGTATTACTGTAAACTTAAAGGTAACTGCTTGCTCTCCAACTCTCCAACACTTTCCTTTAAGTTGCCTTTAGAATACGGCAGTAGCTTCAAGTTAACTTACGGTTAAGGTGGCTGTCAGGGTACTGAACCAAAGGTGTCGATAACAACAATTCCAATTTAATCAAGTACTGGTTAAAATGAAGAATTATATTATATATTATATATAATTATTTGTACCTCTTACCGTTCGATGTTAAACACCACGCAAACACTATCGATGATCATATAACTTAAGAATAAAAATATTAAAGCTAAACTCGAGTAAAGTAGAGCGGAGTTGATGACTCTACCGACATAGATTTGTGTAGAATGGGCTGTAACTTTGCTCCTGTTGGAAATACCTCTGCATTATTAAATAATTTTTGGTTCATCATGATGTCCTTTAGTAGAAAAAAAAAACCCATAAAAGTACTGAGAAAAATTTTTAGTTTGAATTAGGAACCGCGATCTGGTTAGAGAGGATCAGGAAGAATGATATCCCTGTCCTGCAGTCCCTTATTAAAAGAAGTGATTTAAAATGATTTGTAATGTTAAATGCTCATAAGAAGGGCGATTCAAAAGTATTCAAAGAATCCAAAAGCATTAAAAAGTATTTAAAATTTTTTTTTTCTAATCGTTTTAAATCGCTTCTTTTAATAAGGGGTGGCTAATATCATTGTTTTTTGTTCGTTTTGATGTCATCTAGGAGAGAAAACCCCGAATAGTCTCAAAAAATATTTTATTTATGTAATTTGATTTATTGTTAATGCTTATCATACAAGACTATCCTGTCAATTCATTATAACACTCAAGTGTGCATTAAAATCTAAATAATTTATTTTCAAAAAATTACATGTGAGCTAGATATTAATTGAAATTAACAAATAATAATAAAGAAATAAAAATAATTATATAAAATAAAAACAATAGTGGTTCAATTTGCCTAATTAGCTTACAAAGTACGATTATCGTAACTTGTAGAAAATATATATATATATATATATATTGGAATTTATCTTACATACAAGAATTACGTCTTGGTGTATTTTTGTGGCATACAGTATATCGTCTTTACTCGATATAAATATAAAAATAAAAGTTATGCTGATCTTAAGGACTCTTTGAGATTCGAGTACCAGTACAAGTAAATTCCAGTTTTGCTGGAGATTAAAAGTACTCGTCTACTGAGAATTATGATTTCCGGTGGCGTCTATTTCTTGCAGCTTACTTCCTTTTTAGAAATAAAATAGTTAAGTATCTGACGCTTGCTTAGAAATAATCTGATATTCTATTTAGCTCTGGCGCTCGAGTATATAAAATGTTATAAATGTTTTATAAATCAAGACGAATTGCATCAAGAAATGGACAAAATAATAATAATAGTTGTAATGATAATAATGATGATGATGATGATCAAAGAACCAAAAGATAAAAAAAAAGTTGTTTGTAACGTAACGTCTGCAAGTCGCGACACATTGCCACTATTAGATATATATATATATATATATATATATATATATATATATATATATATATATATATATTTAGAGTTCATTCATAAAGGTCTTATTATTGTTAATACAATCACGCTTTTTATCAACTCTCTGAGAGTAACATCCTGTATGTATCATACTGCCATTTCTATTACATTGTAACTATACACCAATAATCGTACTTGTTAATTTACTAACTATTATTATTTGATTAGTACGATGATTGTTTAATGAATTGTATTAGAGCGGATACAGCTTTGAGATGTTAAAATAAATTTGTCTTTAATATCAATATGTAATCTATTATTCTAACCTATTTACTATAAAAGCAAAAACAATAATAATAATGATAATAATTTTAATGCATAAAATAAAAAAAATTGATATCTGTTAAATGTAATTTGAGATTATATGATATATGTAAAATATGTACAGCAGATTTGAGTTTTTCACAAACGAACCTGTTTGTCTGCAAGACCGCTTGCTTTTGCATTAATTCATTTATTTATTTATTTTTTTTTTCTCTCAACTCACCTAACAACCTCATGGACATTAACTTGCATCTTTTTTCCTGTTTGACGCGTTTAAACGTGATATATATTAACGTTATAATCTACTCCTTATCCACCGATAAAAGTTTACTATATATAATATATATATATATATATATATATATAACATTAAAATTACCGGATACACGGCATTTAAAAGTAATGGCTAATGGTTTTAGTGTAATATAATTAAAATCGATTAATCGCGTTATATACCCCACCTATGTACACTCGTATAAAAATTGAACACGTTTAAAATTACCAACTATTGTTTAATTTGTTTTTTTTTTGTTTTATATATAATTTTAAATGTAAAACATTTTAAACTTACCAAAAGTCGATGCCAGCCGAAAACTTGATTTTATTTATTTACTTTTCTTTTTTTTATCTTCATTGCTACCACCGTAAAATCAACTGACAACCGTATTAGGAAACCTGAAGTCATTGTGCTTGCCCTCCACCACTCTCGTCGACGACGAGTTGTTGGCTAAAAAAATATTTAAAAAATTCTGCTAACACGATACACCAAACCACGGTCGACGCAAAGACGATGCAAAGACGATGCAAAGACGATGCAAAGACGATGCAAAGACAACACAAGGACGACCAAACAATACCGAAAATATTTTAGACATTTGAGTCTTGTTTTTGGCATTTGATATAATTATACCTTATTTTTTTTTTTTTTTCAGTTTTTGAAAAAGAAATTATCATCAGCTTGAATTATTCAAACCACTAATCTTCCTTTATCCAATCTTTAGCTAAAAGTGAGTTCTGTCATCATTAAAAATTTTAATTTATTCAATTTAGTTAATGATTTTGATAAATTTTATAAACTTTTAATTAAAATTTATAAGAAGTGAAAATAGTGGTGAATGAATGAAAGAATGAAATGCTGTATGAATGAATTCAGTATAGAGAATGAGTTTAATATGGTCGAGAAACAAGTATGTCCGGTTATAAATCCCAAGGATCCTTATATATATATATATATATCTGTAATTTTAAAATCAATGAAACTAAAATAAATTTATTAACTTGTTAGTTGAATAGATTTTATTTTAAATTAACAAATTTCATAAAAAAGTTAATTTAGTTTTGCTACAACTTATATATAAATAAAATTAGAAATTTCTTTATTTTATAAGTATGAAATAAATTAAAAAAAAAACCCTTTTATTTATTTTAATAACCATTTGTATTAACAATACATAGATTTATATATTATTACAAACAATTATTTTTCTCTGCAGTGAGCTTATACATTTAACTTAATTATGAATAAAAGGTGTTTAATTTTATTTTCACTGTTATCAATTTAAAATAAAATAATAATTATTATTATTATCATTATTTTATTTTTATAACAAAAAAAAGTCACATTTTATAGCTTTTTTTTCTACTATTTACATAACAATGACTATTGCAATATACTTTCTTACAATTTTATGATAATTTATTTATATAAATATATAGAAGATGATATTAATAATAATAATAATAATAATAATAATAACGAATTACTTATAATTAACCAAGTATATAAATAAGACTAGAATCCGATAAATAATTAAATAAACTTAAAAAAATATGACAACCATTTATAAATTTCATTAGTCTCACTCACTTAATAATCAACAAATGCAAGATTTAAAACCATTCATATTTAAAATAAATTTATTTTTTAATTTTATAAAAATAAAATCCTGCTGATGTGACTAATTTATTTATCAACAAATAAGGCACGAATATTGGTCTTTGGTTAATAAACTTTTTCATATATTTACATCATTCCCATCTTTGGCATCGGGTTTTATACCCGATTATTTGATTTTAACTTAAAAACATTAGTGATGTTTTTAATGCAAGCACAGAGTTTATAAACTTATAAATTAATTTTAATTTATACAATACAAGCAAAAAATTCATATTAAAAAGAAAAAAAATATTTAAAAAAATAAATTTTAAAAAATTTTATTTACACTAGTGTATTAAAAAATAATTTTACCAGGTAATTTATTATTTTAAAATAATATCATAGTGCTAAGTAAAGTTTCTTTCTATATTATTTAGAGAATAAAAATATTATGAGCATTAAAAGAAGCAATTTTAGTACGAGTCACTTAAAGTCATTGTACTTTAGGCCACAAAAAAAAAAAAAAGGTAATATTAAAAATAAAAATAAACATGTAAATGCAAATCCGTTTTAAAAAGAAAAAAACAGCAAGGGTGTTATATATTCATGTGTTTGATGTTGTTAAAAATTAACATTAGCGTTATGTATATCGACTATACTACCCGGAAGAGAGAGAGAAAGAGAAAGAGGTGACGCGGAATGATCTCTCTCAACGCTCTCAACCTCAGTGTCAAGTGACTCGACATCTCCACCAGGAGCGTTAACTCCTACTCCTACTCCTACTCCTACTCCTCCACTTAAATCACACACATTACCCGGTAAATAATCTTTCCAACTTCTAAACAGATATCGAGTAAATTTTCTCAGCTGCCGAAATTTACAGTAAGTTGCACCTTCTGCAGATTCTAATTGCTGTGTTTGTATAAGAAAACCTTTTTCTTTAAATGTTTGTTCTAATTTTTCACGTTGAAGTGATTTCCGAGTTTTTCTCTTTTTCCGGACATCCTCATGTTGCTGTTGTTGTTGTTGTTGTTGTTGTTGATGCTGATTTATAATTATTCTTGAAGGCGAAGAGGAAGCCAGAGACTGTGATACTACCAAACCTGGCGGTTGAATTTTTTCACCAGCAGCATTCAAAAAAGTACCTGCGGCAGAAGTACCACTGGTGGCTTGTCCAGCAGGTTGTTGAAGTGATTCACGTGGAAAAAACTCATATCCACGCATACTTTTATCACCAGTCCCGCTATAATAACGAAAATTACCACCCGAATCGACAGACAAACTTTTTTTTTCTTGTAAACTTGGTTTAGCACCACCGGTAAATTTAAATTTACATATACTGACTTCTGTAGCTGGATTATTTGTATTCTCTGTTGGCATTGGTGGTATAAATATAGCTGACCGTTTACGTTTTGTTGGTTGCTGATGAATCAATGGATTACCTATAGGTGCAATACGTTTAGCTCGTGGTGAAATTGGCATAACCACTGATGCTTTTGATGTTAATGTTGATGTTGATGTTGATGTTGATGTTGATGTTGATGTTGATGTTGATGTTGATGTTGATGTTGATGTTGATGTTGATGTTGATGTTGATGTTAATGTTGATGTTATTGCTATTGCAGATACCGGTGATGGTACCATTGCCACTGGACTTGTTGGTGATGAGGACGACGACGACGATGATGATGATGATGATGATGATGATGATAATGATGTCGACGAAGGTGATGATGATAATGATGATGTCGTCGTTATTGCTGGGGAATGTAACGTTACCGGATTCTTATCCATCATCGTATATATTGACTTGGGTACAACTATTTTTTTCTCTTCTTTTTGCTGTTTCTGTTCCTCACTATTATTTTCACCCATTTTTTGATAATATAAAAATTGTGATTCAAGTGTCATTGGATTTATAAATACACCATTTGGCCAGTAAACAAAATTTGAATTTGAATCATTATTATTATTATTATTATTATTATTATTTTTTAAAGTAATACGTTCCTTAGAACCAAGGCACTCAATATCCTCACCATCTTCACTACAAGTTTCACTTTTAACGTGTCCAGGTTCATAAACACCGTGTTTTTTCGATAACCTTATTTTAAGTTGATTTAAATCTTTAATGCACAGATTAAGCGGTTCATCTTGTTCACAACTCCCTTCATCGGTTGTGCCAGCACGACGTTCTTGAGTTAAACGTTTCTCGAGTAAGCTACTGATCCGATTTTGTATGTCAGTTCGTTGCATTGAAATTTGAGGATTTACTTTATTATTATTATTATTATTATTATTATTATTATTATTATTATTATTATTATTATTATTATTATTATTATTATTATTATTATTATTATTTTTATTTCTATTATTATTATTATTATTATTATTATTATTATTATTATTATTATTATTATTATTATTATTATTATTATTATTATTATTATTATTATTATTATTATTATTATTATTATTATTATTATTATTATTATTATTATTATTATTATTATTATTATTATTATTATTATTATTATTATTATTATTATGAGAATGAGAATGAGAATGAGGATGAGGATGGGGATGGGGATGGGGATGGTCAGATGATCGTAACTCGGTGGTTGCTAGTGGTGGTAGCTGTAATTGTTGTTTTTTGTCGTCGTGACCCGGCGTACCTGGTAGTATTGTTCCATAATTCTTATAGATAAGATGACATATGTCCGCCTTCTTGGGTTTTCTTCCACGACGTGGTTTACTATTGTCCAAGGTAATCTCCCCCATGTAAGGTAAATCTGAGTACTTCATAGGCGGTCGTGAAGTCGATTGTGCTACTACTGTCGATTGCTGATGATTATTATTATTATTATTAGTATTGTTGTTGTTGTTGTTGTTGTTGTTGTTGTTGTTGTTGCTGTTTTTATTATTTAGCTGATAATGAGGTTGTTGAGAAGAATAAGTATGAGATGATGATGTTATGACTGATCTGCGTAAATTAGAGTGCATTGTCGTGTCATTTGAACTACTAACTACTCTGGGACAAAGTTCTTGCTGCATAACTGTTATTCTTTGCAACCAGCCTTGAACTTCAGTTGAACTGGCTGCTGGACTCGGAATTGTCGGCGTTGTCAAAGTTGACGTTGTTGGCGTAGTAGGACTTGATACCAAAGATATTTCCTGTCCTCGTGTTGGTGATGAGTTTAAGGCTTCTTGGGCCAGTGCAGCTTCGTAGTGGTCCAAATATTCAGGGGGGAGGGCTTGGTGGTGAAATTTAAGTTTCCAACGTGATTTTCTTCGGCCACGACTGCAAAATAATAATTTATAATACTTTTTTTTTTGTCGTCAGACTTTTTTTTTTTTTTTTTATTTGTAGGACTCATTTTACCCAATTAATTTATAAATGAATGAACTCTTAGAAATGGGGAAAATAGCAAAAGAATGTAGAATATATAAAAGCAGTTTAATATTTAGTTTAGCAATATGTGTGATATTGTAGATAAAGTAAGGTAAGTAAAAATAAAATAAAAAAGTGGTTTTGTTATTTTGTTGTTTTGTGCATCAGACTCGGTACGGAAAAGAACCTGTTTTTATTGGATCTAAAGGTCCATGGTCCAGCACTAAAGCAATTCATTCATACGAATTATTCCGACAGTGTAGCCAATAAATTTTAAGGATTTCGACATTTTAAGCTCATCAACTTAAATAAACTGGCATTTTAAAAATTTTTTAAAAATCAATTATTATAATTACCTTGTTCTTGATCTACCTTGATCCTGAGTGGTTCGTTCCGAAATACTATAGTCTGTCTGTTTATCCTGCTGATTCTGATTCTGATTCTGATTCTGATTCTGATGCTGATGTTGGTGTAATTGTGGTGAATGCTGTAAAGTATTTTCGTGCGCAGCATGATGGAGATGAGTTACTTCAACAGTTGGAGCTGGTAAGGCGCTCGGTTCTTCTTGCAGACTCTTAAGTGCCTCATTAGAACTGGATCTTGACATGCCAAAGACAGTTTCAAAATTTTTATCTTTACTTCTTTTTTATTTTTATCACTTTTAACGTGTCAATAAATAAATAAAAGTCTATATATATATATATATATATATATATATATATATATATATATACATTTTTTTATCTTAAAAACTGAGTCGATGAATATTTAAATTATATTATATTAATAATATAGATAAATTGATATTATTCATTATATAAACTAAAAACTATACCAGTGTCGTTCTATAAAAAATATGTATTTAATTTTTATATTTATTACCACGTTTTTATTAACTCGCTTTCATATATGTCTGTTTGGGTGAAATTTTAAAATTGATTTTAAACTATCTTCCCGATAAGCTAGAGACTTTAAATTTGGAACATAGCTCAGAATTAGATGACAATGAAAAAAAAAAAAAAACTAAAAACAAAGAAGGAGAAGCAGTAGAAGAGGAAGAAAAAAATAAAAAAAATTCATAATCTTTTGTTTGTCTGTTCGGTAAAAAATTTTATAATCAATTTAAAATTAACTTTTGGATGAGTCATATTTTTGAATATAGCTCACAACTGGATGACAGATAAAGAATCTAACTTTGATTTGTTTTAATATTTTTAAGTATAAATCTTTTAAAAAATGAGTTTGATATATATTTGATATTATTGGTAGGTAGATATAGCGATTTTCTATTTCAGACATGATCGAGTGAGAAGAAACTGAAATAAACCTGAAATTTGTCACATGTCTCTATCATTATCTTACCCAGGTGTTTAAAATCGATTTCAAAATTTCACACACAAAGTACTCAAAAACAGATAATAATTATCGAAATAAAAAAAATTTTTTAATATATCACGTTTTTAAAACGAACTAAAAATTATAAAATAATTTCTCTAAGCCTTATGAATATTTAAAACCACATAGAAATAGTCCTGAAAATTTATGATTGTGAATTTTTAATAACTATGAAAATCTGGCACATGCAACAGATAATTGATGCATTAATAGTTTAACTAACAATTTTATTGCACTGCAAATGAAGAACCGACGTGCAAGTTTTCTCATTGATAGCTCCTCCTTACAAGTATTTTCATAGCTATTAAAAATTTACAATCATAAATTTTCAGGACTATCTGTAACAAGTCGTAATTTCTATATGGTTTTAAACCTTCACATTTCATAAGACTCGGAAAATTATTTAATACTTTTTAGTCCGTTTTAAAAACGTGGTATATTAAAAGTTTTTTTTTTATCTCGATAATTATTGTATATAATTTACCTATGAATATTATTACTATCACGATGATCGTCGTTGTCTTCTTTAGGCTCTTGTTTAACTGCCATAGGAACTGAAGCTGGCAATGAGGTTTGCAGAAGTGGAGAGATATTAAAAGAGTGCTGATAAGACGAACTGTCTGTCAACGATCCATCTATTCCAGTAGTATGTGCACGCGGCACTTCCTCAGTCTGCATAATTCCCCCTATTAATACGAAAACAATTATAAAAATAAAAACAAAATACCACTAGAAAATTATATTATTTATGTAACTCGTAAAAAATTATAATGTATTTTAATGTATCCAATAAATATCCAGAGATATTTTTAGTAATTTAAAATCTTGTTTATTGCAACAGAGACATTTTTGACGATAACATCCCCATGTACATCTCGGCAAATGGGATAACAACTTATACAAGGAATTTAAACATTTGTGGGAAGTCTAGTAACATTTATTGTTGTTATTATTATTATTATTATTATTATTATTATTATTATTATTATTATTATTATTATTATTATTATTATTATTATTATTATTATTATTATTATTATTATTATTATTATTATTATTATTGTTGTTGTTGTTGTTGTTGTTGTTGTGGTATATATAAGCACCGGCACACTTCATTAACTTAAATACTCTCCACCAATCATAAATATTAATCTTAACATATATGATAATCTGCTTATATTAAAATTATAATAAAACTTATCGATAGTGGAAATTAATGCTTCTTAAGTAGAAATGAAGAAAATAATATATATATCGTGACGAAGCAACATCGATGTAGAATTGATCTACTTCGTAATGATTCGCTTTTTTTTTATTTCAAAAGTTTAAACAACGTATCATTTAGAAAATTATAAAAATAATGTAATATATAAATAATGATTTATTATTGATGGTAAGTTTAGAGTTTAATAAAACAAAAAAGTGGGGAAGAAGAAGGTAAAATAAATATAATATTCTATTAATAGAAGGAAATATTCTGGCATGACGCCACTATTTTGGGTTTGTCTCTCTCAAATTTCTCACACCATATTTGGTATTATGGTGCTACTTGGAATTGTATTCCACTAGTATTGCGTTTCTTTATAACTAAAATACATGTACTTAGTCTCTACTACTCACTCACTCACTCACTCACTCACTCATTCTCCATACACATAAACAAGAGACCACCCCACTTAATGTACGTCCCGAATTATCCTCGATTCACGGATCTGCCGATTCTACAAATAGAATTTTAAATCTACTCACTTACAAATAAAAATTTAACAATCTTAAACAAAAATACAAACGAAATATTAAATTATTTTTATTATTATTCATTTTTTCTGAGCATACGTAAATCATTAGCGTAATTTATAATTTATAGTCAATCTGATTGTAACCAATTACACAATTGAATTAATGTATTATTAAAGCGTGTACGGTTATCGATTTGAATAAAATGATATAATTAATTTATACTACTTGGGAGTATAAGTTATGTTATGCTAGTATGTCACAATAATGATCTAGTCAATCGATCATGCGCGACAGATTACCATCAATGATAAACATTTAATATTTATTATAAATTCAAATAAAATAATATTATTATTCATATATTTAAACCTTTTTATTACTCCTACACTCCATTATGTGTATTAATTGTTTGCTTTTATTGATATATATTTGTAAATGATATATCATTATATCAAAATCAACTGTCAAAAAAATATTTTTTAACTTAAATTTAAACAAATAATAAAATTTTCTTTAATAAAAAAATTAACATATTGATTAATACCTGTAACGGGAAAAGCGTTTTCTGGCAACATGTACACAACAAATAATTAATAATCTTGTCAATAATTTAAATTATAATATAAATAACACACTATTCACATAATCCTTAGTATTAATATCACATAGTTATTAAAAATATATAAATAAATAATTGCCGGTAATATTTATTGAGTATGTTTGACAGTCAATAAAAGATAACAAAATTGCCGCGTATATATTTATATATATATATACATTGATATACGTATTTATATAGATATATATATATATATATAGATGTATGTAGAAAAGTACAGATACGGGATGAGCAACCCCGGCTAGGCCGAGAGTCACGAGAGTACTCTCTTAGAGGTTGAGCAGCTACGGGAACAGAATAGCGCGGGGGCGCGGACGTATATTCTTGATTTGGGCGGATGGAAATCTGAGATTGCTCCATATCGGGCGGTGTGCCCGTGGCAACTGTAAAATAGCGTACAACACTCTTGTTTCTTCTTTCTCTTCTCTTCTCTTCAGCCTTCACCATCAGAGTAGCTGCTATAGTTAGTAGTGTACAATATTAATTTTTATTTGCTTTATACTGTATCTGATATCCTCCCATTTGTTAACTTGTCGTCTATCATCATAATTTCTATTTCAATCGTCTCCAACAATATCTAAATTACATTTTAACACTTGCAACAATGATTTTTTTTCTTTATTTTTTTTAATTTGATTCCACAAAATTTTATTTGGTGATTATCAAATTTCAATAAGTTGATTCATTTTATTGTCCATATAACCAGCCAGTATAATTATTTTAAAAAATAAATAAAATATATTATTATTGAAAGTGGAAAGTTTAGTTGCTGTTGACATATTGTTGGGACGCAGGTATTGGGACACTATATTGTAAGTGTGGGCGACGAGTTACTTGAGCCTATAAGGAATATAATAATATAATATATGTGAACGCCTCCGCGAATAACTGACATAGGGAGCATATATATATATATATATATATATATATATATATATAAATATATTAAACTCTGACATTATTTAAAAAAAACTTTAGCCGCGGGAGACATTTTGACTACGTTATTCTTATTGGTTGTAACTCCCAACTCAAGTCTTTTAGTATCCGGGTATTTCAAATTCTCAATCCACGAGTTAAAAAAAAATATCTAACATTCATTCTCTATTTGGCAATTTTGATTATTTAAATCATCAAGTATAACTCATTGTAAAACAAAAATAATTGATAATAATAATAATAATAATAATTTACGAGTAGTATTAAAATTTAAAAGCGTAGGTGCAGTGAACAGTACATGACCCGGAATTTAGTCGTCATGGTCGAGAAGAAGCGACACGTTTTAATATAAAATACTACCAAATGACAACCATCAGCTGAATAATCCACTTGAGGCATTTCTTGATACTTTTTTATTTATTTATTTTTTTTTTTTTTCTTACTTTAAACTTGTTCAACTTTGTATATTTTTTTTTTTTAGACTCCTGAATACCTGGGATTCTATTATTCCGTTTCCTTATGCGGAGTTTGTGAGAAAGAGATAATAAATAAATACAAAGCTACAAAGAAAACGAGTATACACACAGGTTACCACAACTAGTGGCAGTTAGTTGTTGCTGCTGCTGTTGCTGCTGCTGCTGCTGCTGCTGCTGCTGCTGTTGATGATGATGATGATGATGATGATGATGATGATGATGATGATGATGATGATGATGATGATGACGATGATGATGATAATGATGAATATGGTGGTGGTAATGAGTGGGCGATATTTTTAATGTGAAATTGGTTTATTGCTATATCCATAAATAAATTATTTATTATTTAGTTAACTATATATTTTTTTTGTATATAAAATAACAAAGCCTTATAGTATATTATTCTTTATTCTATCGCGTTATCCCTGTCTTTTGTTCTATATATCCTGTTGGGAACATAAACGTGCCTTCTCAATACAATTCTGCTGTTATCATATAGATATCATATATCATATTGTTGGGTAATTATTTATAAATATCTGAGTGACAAGATTTACTCGATCAATAACATAAAAATAAAATTAATTTTTTAAATTATATAATTTTTATAAGTTTGGTGTTTATCTAATTACGTAACATGTACTTGAGCATGTTTAATTAATTAAGAAAAGTTATCGATTTGTACAACGTTCCCATAAAACGAACAACCAGTGACAAGCGCCATGCAATTAGATTAATTCGTATAGATAACGATTGTTGATTTATTACATTTAAAATTCACCCCCATTTTTGTAAATATTAGTAAAAAAAAATGTATATATACTATCTTTTCATATATAGATATTTTTTTCCTCAGTTTTTAAGTTTAAGTTGTACCGTAAACTTGCTGCTGTTGACAAATTATGAGTTTTAATATATATTTGAAATCTAATAATATATTATTTTATTTAATAATAATATTTTTTAAAGTACTTGGTTTAATGCCTTTTGGGATAATTGTAAAAACAATAGAATGTAATGATAAACTAATTCGATCATCAGATCAAGTGATAATTAGTATAAATTACACAGTCAAAGGATCAATTTATAATTTAATGTTATTATTGTGTTTAATGTCCATATTAATATGGCATTATCCGTGGAATGAGTATAAAAAAAATTCAATAAACGATATTGCTAAAATTGTTTGCACAATAATGGAAACTATAACAACGACAACTATCATGTTAATTTACGGTTTAAATCAACGTACTGCAATTATTATTTTTAAACATTTAATTGAATTAAATAATAAATTAATTATTAATAATAATAATAAAATTAAAAAAAATAATAATATAATTTTTATAGTGATAATTATTAATATATTATTTGCAGTTGTATTATTTATACTTGAATCTATTTATAATAAACATAGTCCATTATTTAATATTGTACGTGCAATTCCAATATTTATTATCGGATCTTTTATAATACAATATGGACTTATAGTTACAAATATAAAAAATCAATTTTTTATTATCAATGAATCACTTTTATTAAATAAAAATATTTATAATTTTCTCATTAACGAAAAATTTTCTGATGAATCAGTAAAATTTAAAATATATGATATTTTAAATAATTTAAAACTATTACGTAAAATTCATCGTAAATTACGTGATATATTACATGACATTTCAAAATTTTATTCATGGCCAATTTTATTTGTTTTTATTCACTTTTGTCCTTCATTGACATACAGTTTTTATGCATTGTATACTAATATTAATAATAAAAAGTTATATAACAACTTAAAAATTAATTTGATTAAATGTTTTATGACTTTAATGTGGATTATTAAAAATTTATTTCCTACTTCATACTTGACAATATCGATAACTAAATTATTTAATGAGGTACGTAATATATAAATATAAAAGATACATTAAAAAACTCAAAATAAATATCAACACACAGCACAAGCATCATGATCATGAATGAGATACTTATTACAAATTATTTTTAATACGTGTATTTTTTAATTATATTCACATAAATTAATTTATCTGGTATTTTTTAGGTTGAAAGAACAGATAAAATTGTTTCTGAAATTATTCGCGTTTATCCAAATAACATGAGAATCAGATATCAAGTAATATATTTATAAATTTAAATATTATAAACAAGAAATTAATATTTTAATCTAATTTTTTTTTATATATATAGATGGAACAATTTTCAATGGAATTATTACATAAAAATATAAATTTTAATGCCTTTGGATTATTTTCATTTGACGGATCCCTTTTGATATCGGTAATAAAAACATTTATGTTTATTATATATTTTTAATAAGGATTGAAATGTTTTTGTTGTTTTTGTTGTTTAGTTACTACATACAGCGATAATTAATACATTTATAATTATCAATTTCAAGACTGGCAACTAATTATACAATATAATGTATCCATGAAAAGAAGATAAAAAATTATCAAAGCACACAAGGAAGACGTTAATCTTAATAATCCATATGAAATATGACAAGTTGATGATATACATATCATCCAAGATACTGTCAATAATTTAATCTTATTATTCACTAACACTCAACTGCTGTATATAAGCCCTTTTTCATTTATTCCTGATTATATTTTTTTACGTATATAAATATATAATAATAAAAAGAGGCGTTTCTTTTAAATTGTATAGCGACATTATTATTCGTTTAGTGCAATCTGTCTTTCAGTCTATACATATAACATAATATATATATATATATATATATATATATATATATATATGAATGACCGAGTACAGTCTGATCGAGTTGCGATTGGCAGATTCGAATGATGTGGAAATCCGTAGTCTCCTTCTTCACTCTCTATCACAAGTATATTTTCTCCTTCCATTATTTATTAAGTGTAATGTAACCGTCTGTTAAAGCCCATTCTCTCTACTCTTCTCTCAGCAATTCAACATCTCTCACCACCTGCCATTCAACTACCACTCAGTTACCTCCTCCAATCGGAATAATCCGCAAATCAGATAATAAAATATGGCTGCCTCTCTTATTATTATTATTATTATTATTATTACCAATCACCATCCTTATTTTCATTTGGTTAAATTTACGCAATAAAATAACTATAACATATTTATTTGTTTATATACGAATTTTATTATTTCTTAATCTACAGATTGGCTTTACTATTAAGTTATATATCATAAAAACTGCGATTCGACGAAGCGATTTATTATTCACTGTAAATTTATTATTTAAAAATAAAAATTTATACTGAGGATTTAAATATATTTAACGTTAAATATATCGATATGGATGTGTATATTACCTAAAATGTGCGTGCTAGATTTTATATTTAGTCTAATAAAGCATCGTGTTACTTGGTACAACTACTGAATTAGGTTACAACTAAAATAACATTAACAACACCCACATAGTAGTCTCTTCTTCTCTCAGTATTTTATCAGTCTTACCAATTTCTACACGTTTATTAACAATTTATTCTTGCTAGCATCACATCAATTTTTATAATATATATTTTTCATCTTTATTGTAAGATTAATTATCTATAAATAAATAGAATAAGTTGATCTATTGGGTTGAAAGTATAAGTACATATAAAACGTTAAAATTTTTTAATTTATTATATATATATATATATATATATATATATATATATATATATATATATATATAACGAATTGTATTAGACAATTAAAAAATCCCGAGATCGTAAAAATTAATGACTATAATAGAACAAAATTTTTTTGTGATAATCCTGGTCGATATTACAAATTATTTAATAATTTATTTACATAAATAATAAAATAATGCAACATTTTTGCATGAATCTTGTTTTCTGTACTCGTAAATTTATTATTTATTTATCTATTCGTGTGTGTACAGAATATAATTTAATGAGCTTTGACGTTGAGTATTTAATAAATAAATTCATCTAAATGAATAAAAATTTAAAAAATATATAAAAAAAAGCAAGAATTTGTGTTTGCTCTCGGCATTCCGCAGAGATACAGGTGTGGTGTATGTATAAGGTTGATTCTCGGGATTCCTTCTAAGAATTCTCACGAAGCTCTGTATGATTATTAGAGTAGTGTAGTATTATTATCGTGGTGTGGTCGTGGTCTCTCATCGCAACGCGGAATGGACTCACGAAGGTTACCAAGACAGAATATGTGTGGGCGAAGATGTTTAAATGCATCATTCTAACAGATCTTTTATCAAGATTTATACTTAAATACTATATATATTTTATTATTTTTGTTATTCAATTATATTTAGATAACTAATAAGCAACAAAATAATAATAATAATTATTATTATTATTTTATCAATATAAAATAGTAAAGTTACAAGTATATAATATATGTAATACACAAGTAATAAAAGATTAGTCATATACATGATACACTTTATTATTATTTAATCGTTTTTAGCAATGTAACAATAAATAAATTGCTTGTTAGGTGAATAACGTATAGTAAACATGAGATTGTGCTTGCAAGTCGTGCATATATTTGGGCTCCCATTTATTGGTTAAAGAGTAGAGATATATATCAGTGAGGCATTTATTAAACTCGTATTAAAAGTATCTCTGCCAGAGTTACAGAGTAAGTACAGACGGGAAACTCGTTTAGTTCCATTGAGCAGACGATCGGAAGCAAAAAAAATTAAAGAAGAATAATAAGATCAAGACCAAGACGAAGCAGAAGAAGAAGAAGAACAAGAACAAGTTAAGAAGCGGATGGCGTCCCTTGGTTCTTTTCATTCATCAAACACTACATTCCCCAGCGAAATGTCTCTTTGTATGTTTGTGTGCATGTAATATAATTGCTGATGCACGGATATATAATACAAATACAAATATAATATAAGGATGTATAATAGTTGTACAGTATATATATATATATATGAATACCTGGGGGAATTCATCAAACTGGACATCAAGTACTCAACGTTAAAATACAACCCAGTTTACATTCCTCTATCCTTTTCTTGCAAACTTAAATACTATATTTTTTTCACTAATTTATTTCAGTAATGTTCAATGGATGTACTAAAGAACCAAAGAATTAGATTGATTGAAAATTATTTTTATTACTCCAGAACAGATTAAGTTATTCAACTTGAGAATTTAATAAATACATTTAAGTCTTTTGACAGTTATATATTATAATATATATGTATATAACTATTTTTATTTTTAAATTTACATTAATATTTATAAAAAATTGAGTTGAATTAAATTTAATAACTAAAAATAATGCATAAATATATAACCATCAGTAAGATGCCTAATGTCAATTAAATTTTCGCGAGCTCAAATGATTTCGTCAGACTGATGTCCATTCATCAATTGACAAAAACCCCCCAAAGGTTTCAAAAAGTATCGTTAACTCAACATGCGGAGAGTTACTAAATGATACAGATGCATCTGAATTTAACCAGCCCACTCTTTAATATATATATATATATATATATATATATATATATATATATAGGTTTATACTTGTCGCTTTTATACTGGCCCTTATTCCATATAAGTCCTCGAACAGCTTTACAAACAAGGAAACAGAGTATCGTTCTTTCTCAAGATAAAACAACTCAAGCGCCACACCATGCATCCAATATTATATTGTATATATATATAGTATATCTTTTTCTCTTGGTAGAATATAACTAATAAGTATGAAAGCTATCTTTATCAAGCCAAGTACTACTCGAATACAAAACAACGTACTGTTGTAACCTGCGAGTAGTTTAATTCTATTTAGATGTTTTTTAATTTATTATTGTTATCATTATTTTGTCATACTGATGATGAGTACAAACCGCGACGCCTGCTGCAGCGCCAGTAAAGACGAGACTTGATTTACAAGATCGTCAGTACGGCGCCAAAGGCTATAACGATCAGCTTCTTGCCGATTAAATTGAGACGATAGACATAGCTAGACATAGCTAGACATAGCTAGACATAGCTAGACATAGCTAGACTTAGTTAAACATTAGAGTTGGACAACCCAACAGCGACAATTATTTTACTCAATGACCATTTATTTTTTAATTTTCACGGAACATGTACCCTTTTTTTCTCCATTCATTAATCCCTGACGTATTTGTAAAAAGATATATATAAATGTGAATGAAAAGTTCCATTCATGCGTTCATTCTCCATTATCTCTTTCTTTTTCTTACCCAACAGAGAGAAAAAGAGAATCAACACAAGTGTATATAAACTGTTTGTGCACTGTGGTGTTATGTACAGGTACTATACACGCCTGTACAAAGATCCTGCGGTTGCGAATCACGACTGCACACACACACACACACACTTGTGATCGCCATTGATGATTACGCACAGTAAGTTTAAACTTTTTGTTAACCAGCAGCAGCAGCAGCAGCAGCAGCAAAAACATTGTCATCAGTTAGTTTATTTGGTGAGCCATGCACTCACGTAACTTAACATCAACCAACATTTATTATATAGATATTTTAAAATATATATCAATACAAGTAATAAATAAAATGAAAAATGGTATAAAGCATTATGTGACAAATAAAATCTGGATAAAAGATCGCAAATCGATTGAGTACTAATACATATAAACACATGCACAAGCTATGATCGGCATCACTTTGATCAACGGGCACACGTTGATCATCGGTTCATGATACCGTCGCTCTTCTCCGGGTCTCTTTTCAATGCGATGAGATATTGAATTCCTTATTCGGTTGATTCGTTTTATTTTATACTGATTATCCGGGAACAGATTCATGTGCTCATATATATATATATATATATATATAAATAAAATTTATAGTATATATTGTACGTATGTTCATGAGCTTTTATACCGGCCATTAATTTAATACAAACAAAATTGTCGTAAGTCGTATAGATCAATAGATATAACATATATTTATGTATTTATGTAAACATATTAACAAGACAAATGCCGGATATTTTATTTTATCAAGCAATATATATAAATATATTTCTTTCTTTTTTAACTTAAAACGTAACAAAAGTTTTTTCCTCTTTTCCTTTATTTTTATTTAAAAATTGATTTATGTGAGAATAAAATATAGTTAATTAATTTTCTCTTATAAATGTGGATTATGAAATATAATAGACGATGAATCTTAGATATATATATATACGGTACGGTAAGTAACGGATTAAAATGAGCGATTGCTAGTAAGAAAATAATAAAAAAAGTAAATATATTTGTGTTATATGTATACATAGTTAATAATTTATTCTCATTGGTAAGTACGACTACATCAAGTTAAAAGATATTGCAATAGACCGATAGGTGTACCGAGATTCCAAGTGCATTTATTATTATTATTATTATTTTATGTGTTCGTTTATTCGTTTATTCGTTTATTCGTTTACTCGTTTATACTCGTTTACCAGCATGTAGCAGTTGCAATAATAATAAAGCTTATTCGTGTACCCACGCAAAATGAATTAGAATATGGTCACGTAATAATTTATGCACGATTTATGCAGGATCATTTATTTATATGTGTCAAGAGGACAAGAACAAGCTACAAGTATTAATGTATATTACTTTTAAGACTGCTTATTTTTTCATAAATAGTAATAAATACTTTTTTTTTTTATTTATTCATTTATTTACGATGCAAGATTATTATTAATTGTCTATACTTTTGTATAATCTTTGTAAAATCAATTTTTTATGTTTTCTTTATTATACACAACGAAAAAACACAACTTTAAGTGGTCACTATAGTCACTATAATGTGTATGCATATGGTGTTGTCTATAAGAGCCTAAGTAATATGAATAAATAAAAATTATTATTATTATTATTTTTAATAATATTTTAAATTGTTAAATTTTAATCGATTTAGAGTAATTTTGAACCTGGATTTCATTTTAAGATTGTAATAACGGTTGTTTAATATTTATATTTATTATCTTTTATCTATTTATATGTAAAAAGTTATATAGCTCAAGTATGTGAAAAATATAAACATTTAACTAAACAAAGTTATCGTAGATCGATAATATTAACAAGCGCGATACCGGGACATTATTATTTAAGTCTATAAATGAAATTTATAAAATTATTAATGATCCAAACTACTTTTGATAATGCTAAAGATTAATATTTTTTTTTTTCTTATTGCCAACTTCATTCTCATTAAATCTATATATAATGAATTTAAAAATTTAAAAATTTAAAAATAAAAAAACTTTAAAGCCTTTTGACGTTTTGATAAATCGGAGCATTTATGGGGTTTATGAGGTTTATGGGCTTAATGGCATATTCTTGGTACCGTTAGATTTATTTTTAATTTAATCTATATCATTAAAACTTAATAATAATAATTATAATAATACTAGTTGTAGTAGTAGATTGATATAGTATTTTTATATAGATAATAAATAAAACTTACCATTTGTAATTCCATAACGTTTTATTATATTTTTATCGTTATGATAAATATTTTTGTAATTTTCATTTGTCCATGCAACCATTAAAAATAAATCACCTTATCACTTTTTTATTTAAATAACACGAATTAATATTATTAATATAATAGTTAATTAAATGTTTATGCACTATTTACATAACTTGTAAAAATAATGAGCCGTGTTTATTACTGATATATAAATAAATAAAATCATCGTAACGATTGCAATTGTCTGGTGTGATGACCGGCAACACGAGGTATACGAGATATACTGATGATATAAAACTTTTTAGTTTAAGGTTTGAGCAACTAATCGATGGAATCTTGAATCGATTAAACTCGATTATTTGTTAGGATACGATGATACAGGGATATAGTGATAGGGTGATAGGGTAATAGGGTGATACGCCGATATGAAATGAGCTTGAAGCTTGGTAGTAGTTACTCAGAGTTTCGAGGGTTTTGAGTAGAATGTTATGTGTACAAGTTTAAGAGATGAGAAAGTATAGAATAGAGAAGGATAGAGTAGGATAGGAGTAGTCGGAGTAGTCGGAGTAGTCGGAGTAGTAACGTGCAGAACGTGCACAGCCCACGAATGTTATTCGATATCTGAGTCTCTGATGATATAGCCGTTCGGAAGACCTCGGTCACTCTCGGATTTTATCGCTCGATCGACGATCGGCGCTTACGGCGCTTACCAATCACCATTTCTCGTATTCTCGTATTCTCTTTTGTTTTACCGGTTAAATCACTAAATTTACTCTACTCCCTTTCATTTTATTATTATAAATATAACAGTTACTCTAATAATAAATTTATAAATAATCTATATTCTATATATATTCAATAAGAATGCGGAGACATCTTCGGCCTCGGTGGACGACGGTGAGGCCAACAAGTCAATATGTACAATAGTACACATATTTCTTCTGACTCACATAAAATATAATAAATAAATTAATAAATGTATTGGAGTAATCGAATTTTTCATGCGGCCAAAGTTCTCATATATATATATATATATATATATATATATATATATATATATATATATATATATAATGTGTAATTTATTATTTTAATTAAGAGTAAGACCAAAACTAATACCAATATTAAGACGATGACGATTACGATGACAACCACGGGAGGATATTCATTTTATTTAAAATATCGTGTACTTATACAATTATATTGTACTTCCGGTCAATATATTAATATATACATGATGTAAGACGGAATGCTCTGTATTTTCTTTGACTAAGCGCCTTTGCGTCTTTACCCAATTACGTAATTCATTACAAACTTTATTACTCGTCACGGTAAATGATGACAGCTACCGAAGCAAGTGTTGATATCATTTTTTTCAACCGTAACATCATCCTAGTTTAATTATCTTTTATTTAAAATCTTGATCTATAAACTATAAAGAAAAAAAATTATTAATTTTTATATATCATTTTATTTATTATTATTAGTATATGCAAGTAACATAGAATAACGAGTAACATATACATACATACATACAGACATACATACATACATAATGGACGTGAATCTTGACATTACTTTTATATATGTGATACTTATACTTATGTCTTGTAGGCTTATCAGCCTCGCCTTTAAAAGGCCGCAAACCATTTTAGTTAATATTCTTTTAACATAAATGTTGACAATAATTATTGACGAAAAAAAAAAAAACATATAAATGAAATAAAATAAAATTAGATATATTATATCCTTGAAGGATTTAAAAATATATTTGAGTTCAACAGACTCGTAAACTTTTAATCTTTATTGAATATCTAAAACTTTAAATTAGAATTAAAATTAAAAGGAATAGTTATAAAGATAATGATTTTAATAAAGTTAAATATTCAGTAGATAAAATTTAAAAATCGTTGTTTAAACTTTGTATCTTTCTGTTTATTCTGTTTTATAGTTAATCAAGTCCACACCTCGTTAACTTTCTCAACTGCAACTGTATTATACTATTACCAAGACTAGTTATAATATATATACAATATACTATGTACATTACAGGAACAGCTGAATTACAAAATCACACTGAAATAGCAGGAAGCAATAACAATATCACTTACAAGATTTACTTTTTTCTTAAAATCAAAAAAATTATTTTTTAAGCAAAATAAAGAGCGAGAGTTGCTTCAAAACTCGAAAATTCGAGTAAATAATGGCAACATCTACGTTTGTTATGCCAGCGGTTCCACGCACCTGTTGCTTGATAAATAATATTTATTAAATATATCCTATAATCTGTCAGTTGATATTGTTTGTTATTTTTTTTATGGGGTGGCTCAGACGTTAGATAAAAAGAAAAAAAATAACCATTGTAAATTTTATATAACTAAAAGATTCAACGGTTAATAATTTGAAATCCATTTAATAGTATAAAGAATATTAGGTACTAGTAAAGTCTTGTCATTACAAAAATAATTACATTTAGAAATATATGATTTTTTTATGGTGTTTTAATTATAAATGCAAAATCACTCAAATTGTTTTATTATTTATCACTGTGTGGATTATCTCTTAACTTTACTCTAATATCACAACAATAAATAATAATAATGATAATAATAATAATAACTGTACATATATTTTACGTAGGCTTAAATAAATGGATTATTAAAAATGAGAGTCGGAAAGCTGTCAATTGATACTCACAGATAAATACTATATTTTATTCGTTATAATTTAATTCTATCTTTATAATGTATTATTTGTATTATACGATCAGCAACGATAAATTATTATCTTACATGCATATATTTATTTATTTTGTAACAAACTGTAACGTTTATATATTTGATATATGATAATATGTGTGCTATTAAAATAATATTTGACTTATTTTATTAGATTAAAATATAATTAAAAATAAAATAATTTTCAGCTAATGAAAGTTTATCCTTGCAAAGGACCAAAAATACTCAAAAGATATTTTAAACTAAAAAATAAATAAGAGATAAGAAAGAATATGATATAGCCCTCACGGCCCTCACCACCCTCACCACCCTTACCACCCTTACCCTTGTGGACTTAATGGCCGTAATGATTAATCATGATGATCATGATGATCATGATACACACTTAGCTATTCATTGGTCTTATGTGTCTCATGCGTCTCATGTAATGATAGAGTTTATGAACGTATTCAAGCGTATTGCTCTTAACTTTCCATACGATTCATACCGGACAAATTTTTAAACTCAAAGTTTTTTTAACAGAGTGGGATAACCAGAAGCGCCTACACAAGTACATAAATACAAGTACACACGACACGAGCCGCATAACAAACCATGAGGTTGTATGAGATTGTATGAAATTATATAAGGTTGTATGGTGTTTCGACTGGTTAGGTATAAATTAAATGTTTCACTCTACCCACACACGCTTTATCATATGCTATGTACTGCTCAGTACTCCCACTTTTTGCTTTTGCTTTTGCTTTTGCTTTTGCTGTTGCTGTATTACATATATATTTATTCATTTTTAATTTATGCTTGTTATATGTAATTATTGATCTAAAAATAATTACCGTTTAACAATAAATATCATTTCTAATTGATAAAAAAAAAAAAAAACAAGACTTAAAAGAATAAAAATATTAAATACTCGTGATTTTTTTTTTTTTTTTTTTTTTTATTTAATATATCTACTGTACAATAAAACACTTGAATTTAATTTAATATATGATATAATGGAAAATTATTTTTGGTTGTATATTATCGAAATTAAATCTCATATTTATAAATTTAGCTAAATAGTTTTATTAAATCATATATGTACTTTTACTGTATACAATATACATATTACACATTAAATAAATTAACTAGATTACTTTTTTCTTTTAAATTTAATTATTAATTTAAACGAATAATTAATCTCAATAAATTTTTGAATTTATGAAATAAATTAATCAGTTAATTAAATCACTGATAAATTTTATTGAGCTATTAATTTTTTATTATTTGGCATCAATACAATACAAACAAATTGCACGTATTATTTTTATAAATTTAAATTATATAAATAAAAAAAATTAAACAACTAATGTGCAGTTTATGAACTTAATTATATTAAAATCAATAATATTAGATTAAAAAATATTTGTAATTGAGATTAAATAAAATATACAGTATCACAAAAAATTATTGCTACAGTTTTTTTATAAAATAATTTATCATATAGCTCAATTCATTATAAATTATAGATCATAATTGGTTGTTTTTTTTTTCTTCTTCTTCTTCTTCTTTCACATCTTATATAAAGTAATTATTATCATTTGACAATTATTATTTTAATTTACTACTACTTTATTAAATTATATATAAAGATCTTATAAAATAAAAAATAATATATGGCATATGAAAATTTAAAAGATCAAATTTTTTTTAAATATTAAATATATTGTCTAATTATTAATAAAATTTGTTGGCATTTATAATTACGTTCTCGTCACTTGATAAATTTATCATCATGTGTTTAAAAAGCCATGAAAATTAATTGAGTATATTTTCTCATTGTAACTGATATAATAAAATAAAACTAAAAAAAGGGTTATATTAAAAATGTCATGTTAAAATTTCATAAAATCACAATTGTTATTACTTAGACAATTATAACTAGAATAATAATAATAATAATAATAATAATAATAATAATATCTTTGGTTGGATCCAAGACAAGATTTACCTGACATAGCAATTATATATAAATATTAATTATTATTTTAAAATGTTACTTTTGCTAGCAACATTTATTTTTAATAATTACACTGGACAGTCTTTAATCAACGCAACAAGTTTCACTAGATAGATAGATTCCCATTTAATTATATAATTATTAACAATATTTTAGTTTATGTTGTGGTTCCTCAGATAACGATTATATATTATCGATATTATTTTAGTCTTTTAAAATTAACATATACTTGAAATTCCATGAGTTAAACTTTTTTCAAGGACAATATGAAATTCACTTAACGGCTCCAAAATGTGAATAAGAAAATTTAACAATATTTGATTTTTTAAAAATGATGTATCATCATACATTTCAGCTGTTGATCGTGCATCACTCATTGGACGTAACATTGGATGAAGAAGTTGTTCCCTTGCAGCTAAACATATAAATAATTGAAATTTTCCATCTTTTCCTAATGTATGACTAAAAGTATTTATTTGGTCAATAAGATGACAATAACAACGCAATATTGTAAATTTTTTATTATTTTCAGCATAAAGTTTTTTATCATTATCTTTATTTAATCTCTTTGAGTATTGATCCATTTCTTCCAACAATGAAATTTCAAAATTTTCTTTAACTCTGATAAAATAATCCCATAAATAAAAATTTTTACCAAATATACGTTGATTTTTAAATCCATACAAAAATGTTTGTTCCAATGATGGTACGAGTCCGCCTTCACCACATAATAAAGCAGTAAGTGATCCATCTTGATGATCACGTCGATAATGAAATTTAACAATAGCATTAACAGCTTCACCCAATACATGCTGTAATTCATCTGATGATAAATTTTGTTTATTACGTGGTATACTTGGTGATCTACATCGCGGTGGAGTTGAACAAGTTTCAACAAGTTCATCATTATCAATATTTTTAGGTACCAAACCGCCAACAAGTAATCTTTCAGTAGAACCATCATCTATACCACGTCCAAGCCAACGACCACATGGAAATTTAAATGTATGTCCAGTAACTTCATTACGTACAACAACATGCTCAACCATCCATTTTGGTGATAAACCACTGTTATCATGACCTATTCTTAATGTTGATAAAACTCCAAGATTTTTATGATGAAATACAAATTCCAATGCTCCCTTTGGTATTGACACTGGATTTGTTTCACATAATGTACCTGATATAACAATCCATCCATTTGCTGAAGTTGTTGCAGCGCTGGCTTTTCTACTGGGAAATATTATAACACGATAAGGTAATTTTGTTGTAGGATAATTATTTGTAAAACAAAAATAATCAACAGCATTTAAAGTCAATAAATGATACAAAAATTGTTCTTTTTCTTCTTCACATCGAAGAAATGCTGATCGTTTATATTGATTTCTAAAAAACAACATAAAAAAAAAAACAATTCAATATTATTATTATTATTATTATTATTATTATTATTATTATTATTATTATTATTATTATTATTATTATTATTATTATTATTATTATTATATTATACCTCAATAATGTAGTATTGGTTAGTAGAGTCTTTAAATGTCGTGAAAGTAGTTTTTTTTCAAGTGCAAGTCTTACCCATGCCCTTGCATAACCAATCTGGGTTTTTATTTCAGTCATAGCTTGTACATTTCGTATATCGAATATTAAAGAATCTGGAAGAGGTCTCAATTGTTCAGGACCTATTGATTTTCTTTCCCCAGTTGATGATCTGTTTCTATCTGTTGTTCCTCTTGTTGGAGATACATCAGTTTCTAATGCCAAATTCGATAAATCTGTACCAAAAAAAAAAAAAAAAAAAAAAAAAAAAAAAAAAAAAAAAAAAAAAAAAAAAAAAAAAAAAACAATATTATACATAAATTTTTCATTAAAATAAAAAAAAAATATTTAAATTATCACATTGACAAAAATTGCATAACATAACAAACATATAACAAAAAAAATATTGAACAAGCTTATATATTTTAACATACATGCTTCATGCATATTGCAATTTCAAATTATTATTTAAACCCATTTTAAAATTGTAATATATATATATATATATATATATATAATATGGATGCATTATGGTTATTGTAGCTCTTGTTTTTTTTTTTTTTTTTTTTCATATATATGCATCACAAGACTATTGGAGCACACATTTAAAATTTACCATTAAGATTTTCCTTGATATAAGAAGCTATCTCATATATATTTCTCTTTTTTATTGATGATAATAGACGATCCTTCAATGTGAAAGATTTATTTGATGGTTTTGTGTCTAGTTAAACATAAAAATTTGAACAAAAAAAAATAGTAATAATAATAATAATAATAATAATAACAACTACAATAAATCATATAACAATACTATCATGCATTGAATATCGTAATAATAACAATAATAACAAAATATTGTTGTGCAATAAACAATACAATTTAAAATGGTGTAGATTAAAAAATTACTATAATACCAGATTTACACAATGGTGATAATAATTTAACGTTATTTAGTGCTAAAATTTGATCATACATTCAACTACACTGGACTATATAATAAAATAATAATTAAATCTCGTTGTAATTTATAAAAATATAAATATATAATGAATTTGTATTAATGACGTACAATCAAGCCGCTTCCGTAGAACGCACCAAGCTAACGCTGCATTATATTAAAATTAATATATAGATATATATAAACATTGAATTTACATTTATAAAGCTTAGATTATAGACACTTAACATAAAGTGAATATTAATAAATTAATTATTTATATTAAATTAATCGTCAAGACTTACCAGGAGACAAAAAATTTGGATCAATAGACTTGGCAGAGTCATTGCAATCTTCCAACTCTTGATACATCGATAAATGTGACCAAAGGGCACTTTTTCCTTGTTTATTTTGCAATCCATGACTCCAAACTCGCTCCAATAAATCACAGAGACTGGCAACCAAAGTATTTTCCTCAACGTCCACTAGAGATTCAGTCCCATGGCCAAGGGCAACTGCTTCTGATCCCATTTTTTCAACCAGCATTCGTTTTGTTTTAGATTTACAATCCTTAAAATAGTATGTATATTTATTATTGATTATATATCCAAGTATATGATTAATATATATATATATATACCTTAAGCAATTTTTCGACAAATGTCCAATTAGCTTGAGCAATCAAAGCAGGACTCATATCTGCCGAAAGTTTTGTCTGGGGACGTGGAGATTGAGTTTCTTGAGGTATAGGTTGTTTTCCATTTGTCTCTAAAGATTTCATCTTGTATTTCCACTGAGTTTGACCTTTTCTACTGCTATTCAAATTAAATTTAATTATAATTTTTAATAAATTATATATCTTTATTTTTATTTTTATTTTCATTTTTATTTGTATATATATATATATATATATATATATATATATATATATATATATATATATCTCGTCACTATTTGACACGTAAAAAATTCTTACCGGAGTATACTGTTATCCAAAAAATTCAAGTATTGCAGATTAAAGTAAAAAGATAAAAGTTAACAAATATAAATATAGTTATTAAATATACAATAAACAAACCTTTGTGTTGGCTCTTTGTTGAGTGATACTGTATCAAGAAGAGGAAAGCTTCTAAAGTAAGCAGCTCGATGTGGAAGTATTTCTGTTGGAGGATTTGCTTCAAAATCAACATTATTTAATTTATATTCCAATGATTTTTGACTTTCCGTAACATTACTTGTAACTTGATAACGTGTCGAACGTATCATTCCATCACCAACTTTTTTTCTATAATTTAATTTTAAAAAATAATTTTAAGTAATAATAATAATAATAATTATTATTATTATTATAAAATTATATTATTGGTAATATTAACTTTATTTGTGCGATTCTTAAATCAAAAATTTTAATATTAGAGTCCAATTGATTCCACGATGACATAACTTTAGTATCAACAAGAGACGCAAACATTTGAGTCTCGATAAATCTCGATAGGAATGGTAAATGTTGAGCTGGTTGATCTGATAAAAATGTTGCTTTATCAAATACATGCATACTATCTCGATTATTAAGCCATTCATCTTTATCCTGTAATTGTAATTATTATTATCAGTTAAACGATAATTTTAATAAATAAATAAAATATATGAAAACTTACTTGATTTGGATGTATTACAAAATGATCATAACCAGCAAATAATTGTACGAAACGATTAAAAAAAATTTCCCTGATAGCATTATTAAATACAAGTGTCTGTTGGTATTCTTCTTTAGGTGTCAGTATTATATCTTCATCTTTGGTCATATTCTCAACAGCATCAATGTCATCTAAACTTATTCCTGTTTTTTTGACAATATCAACAATCCTCTGCAATGCGTCAGACTGTGCTACTGCTGGTGTTGTTGATGTTGCTGTCGCTGTTGTTGTTGTTGTTGCTGTTATTATAATATTAGTATTTGTAGTACCTAATTTATTATCCCAATCCAAAACATCATGAAGGGAATGTTTTCTTCGTGGTATATGAAATCCAGAGCCAGGAAGTGTTAAACTACTTGTCATTATATCTGAGTTTAAATAATTTATGACCATATTGTCAGTCCTGTTAAACAATAATAAAATTATTCATTTATTTATTTATTTTTAAATATATAATACTTACTTTTCAAAATGGGATATTTTGTACTTGTTTAAAAGTGTTTTAATTTCAGCGAGGAATTGCATTTTTCTTGGAAAAACTGGTAACTCTTCTGGGAATTGACTAGTCTGTTTATCAATATCTACATAACAAAGATTTGCCTAGCCATATAAAAAAAAAATAGATATATATATAATTATTAATATTTATAATAAATATATATTTATATATATATTACCTCACTGGCAATTTTTAAATTACTTCCTTCACTCTGTGCATGTAATCCCATAATAAAAGGTACAGGAGCATCAAGAAAATGATGAAGACTTGCCGGTAATATGGGTACATAAACGTGTTGCCACGTAAAGGGAAATAAAAGAGAAGTAATACATTCAGCAACAACCATAAGTTTATGAAAATCGGTACTACGAATAAGTACTTGATTTTCAAGGAGTACACATGTAAATAATTGAATAACAGTTTCAGGTCCAAGCCATGTAAACAAATCTTTTATCGGATAATCAAGAAGAGGAAGTTCCGTGGACGGACAAGGATATAAAATAACAAGTTCCAATGGTGATTTTGCTGGTTCATCATTTGGGACGAAAAATTTCAATGATTTTCCTGGTAATGGTACTGGTACATTATAAAGAAGATTATAAACATAAGATTCAAGGCTTAATCCAGGTCCTGGATGTCTTGGAACACATCTATTAAAAAGAAAAAAAAATTAAGATTAAATAAAATTAATAAAATATTATCAAAAATAAAACTCAAATTAAATAATCCATACTTGTAAAGATTGGTTAGGAATGTACGAGCAGCATGTAGATAAGGTTGCTGACACAACAATGATATTGATTTGGTTACCAGCAATTTGTCTTTTGTTGAATCGTAATAGGCCATGGCAGTCCCAGGCGAATGTGCAGACAATTTAAAGTGTCTCGGCAGTGATCTAGTATTATGTGGATCTTGGCCCTTTCTCGGTCTAAAAATAAATTATAATTTTATATTTAACATCATTATTATATACTATATTGGTTATTTATTATTATTATTATTCTTTAATACTTACACTGGTGGTGTTCCATTTTGTCCACTGCTTAGCTCTGTTATAAACATAGCCTGGAGAGTCTGCATTGCCGCACAAATTTTTCGATTCCGGCATTCTTCAAAAAATACCAAACTAAATCCATAAGTTCTACGACCATCTTCTTTGGTTAGGACGAATGAATGAAAGGACGGCTCAACTGAGTGCTTTTGCGTACGGAACCTGAGTCCACTTGGTAGACATAACTAAAGTATATATAAACAAAAAAGACAACAGATAATTAAATAATTATTAAAAAAAAAAAAAAAATTATTTACCATACAAACTGCATGCTCATCAAATGGATTCCAAGGTACTGAATCTGGATAATGTCCCAATACTTTGCTTTTGTAAGCACGATCTAATGGTGTACACTGCAATGAGTCTCCTGAAAACAATAAATAGTAAATTTTTTATACAATAATTGAATATAAATTGTTAATATTTGATTTTTAATCTCGAGTAGTAACTGTTTATTAGTAAACATAATTATTAAACTATTATAACGAGAAAAACCAAAGAACAAGGGATTTAATGCTAAAAGAGGCGACCTTTCATTTATTTTAACACAAGTTCATGGACATCATTATATATATTAACTGAAAGAATATATTTATAAAAGATGTATCATGTATACCATTTTTGCATAATTTTTATATATCACATAAAAGTTATACCTTTACAAGTTTATTCAAGCGATTATTTATCTAGCGAAAATAATAAAATAATTTATTTATGCAAAGTGAAGGTTTCTGATGACGATGATGATGATGATAATAGGAATAAAGTATTTATTGACAGTCATGAATTTTTATGATATATACCAATACTTGGTTAAAAAAATTATATTGTCGTCAGTCAAGTTAATTGAGCAGAGACAATTGCTACGTAATTTGTCAGTTAAATAATAACATGGAAGTAAAATGACTATCAAAAAACTAAATTTGTCCAATTTACTTGATAATTAATATTATTATTATAATGAAATAAATTTATTGATTTATCGTATTGAAAATATTTTTGTGATACCTCACTTTTTAAAAAATAAAAAAAACGATTACAATATTGACCTTATTAAGATATAAAATGGAGAATAAGTAAAGATAAATAAAATAATGAACCAATTTCAAGTCATCTCATTATTATTTTATATTTTTAACATTAAGTTTAACATTAAAGTGTAAAACAAAAAAATTAAATAATCAAGTTTAATAATATTAAGGACATTTTTTTTTTTTTTTTTTTTTTTTTTTTTTTTTTTTTTTTTTTTTTTTCCAAACAGTTGTCCAATAAAACAATTATTATTATTATTATTATTATTATTATTATTATTATTATTATTATTATTATTATTATTATTATTATTATTATTATTATTATTATTATTATTATTATTATTATTATTATTATTATTATTATTATTATTATTATTATTATTATTATTATGGTTGTTGTTGTTGTTGTTGTTGTTGTTGTTGTTGTTATTATTATAATCATTACTATTAATACGTTAGATAAGACAAAAAGTTAAAAACTAAACGTTTAAATGAAATAATACTAATGAAATGGATTTAATTGGTTGCTTACTTGATGGGTACAGTGTATGACTAATGCATATGTGAACAAATATATGTATGTACATGAGTCAGTTTTAAGGCTTTTATTCTATTTTATTTTTTTTCTACCTTATAGCTCAGTGAGCTTGTTTTGTGGAATAGAAGGGAATAGAAGGGAACCCTTGTTGGTGGTAGACCTCAAATCCCTTCTATTCATGTAGATTCTGGTTGCTGTTGTTATTGTTTGCATAAATGCCGGATATTGAAAGTAATAATATTTAAAAATAGTTATATTATTATATTTACTGAAATTTATTTATTAAATGGATATTTTTTTGGCTACTTGTATTGTAAATAGACTCGATTTAATAGAAATTTATAATGAGTATGTTATATTATTATACAGATAATTTATGTTATAGTATCTCACTTGGATTTATTACTTGCTCATGTGGAACGGAGTAAATGAAAAATAAAAGTCGAGACGGTAATAAAAAATAAGTAATTTCTTAGTGAAAGTGATTACCCAATAGTAGTAATTTAAAATAGTAATATGTAGTTATTATTAAAAGCTTATTAATTTAAAAATTCGTTAACAAAGATAATGAATAGAACTAAAAAAAAAATTTAAAAGCTAACGAGGATAGATTTTGATTGTCTTTTAATTGTTAATAATTGTCAGAGACATTCTATTTAGATATACTATAGTATAGATAAAGTGTAGTAAACGAGCAGTTGATGTCAATGTCAATTTTATTACAATTATAGAATTATAAAATTAAAGTTGTATATATATAATATAAAATACATATAATACTACTCTCCCTATTACTCTGCTCAATTGTATTAATATGACTGTTTATACTGCTATAGTTTTTATTGTGTTGACTGTTGATTGCATTTTATATATTCATTTTTTAAGTTTATACTCACTATACACTATTCAGTTACAGTTATAGTTACATTACAATTTAAAAAAAAATAAAAATTCTAAATTAAATAAAACAATGTGTAGGAGATTTCCCGCCTTTTATTTATTTTATACTTTTTACGAGAAAATATACTACTTAACGATAAAATTGTTTAATTAATTATCTGAAAAAATATTAAACATGTATTGTTTTGTTGAAAAGGAATATGTATTAATATATGTGTTCATCTAAGGAAAAGAGAAAACAAGATGAGTAGGCCACTCGATACGATATTATATAATATGATATATGTACATGTAATAAAAATTAAAAAAAAAAAAAATACGTATACGGTGTTATGCATATAATACAAACAGTTACCGTACATACTAGGGTATATATTCATATACAATACAATATATATCTGTATAGGATGGATTAATTTTAATAATAGTGCAGATAGGGTTTAAAACCTACTGAAAGTCGATCTTTGTGTTTATACACTACACAACTAACCGACCTGTACTGATTATCATGAGAAAAATGAAAAAAAAAAAAAAAAAAAAAAAAATAGATATATAAAACAGCATTTATATCATCAACAACTCGGATTGTATTTTGTATTGGATACGGCTCCAGATACGAGGTCTCTTATATTCTTTTAGCAAGATCTGTTGCTTCCTGTGGTCCACATTGTTTGCGCATCCAGCATGCAACTCAATACAATGCGACTACTTTAAACTACTATACGGCCTTATATTATAATAATAATAACAAAAAAAAAAAAAAAAACAACACCTACAAGAGCAGGTCACAAAAAAATTTACCTACTTCGGGAAAAAAAAAAAAAAAAAAAAAAACCGTATTATTTTTATTATTATTCTTTATACTCTGTATTCTGGAAGCGAAAAAAAATAATATAAATTGTTGTAACAAAACACTGGATATATTTCGAGTTACTTTCAATCTGTTCTCTTTCTTTATATAACGAATAATTATTTAATTATTTTAAAAAAATGATTTTTATGTTAGATTAACAATGTTGATATTTTTTTTTGCGCAAACTCGCTGCTTCACACAAACTATACAATAAATTCAGTTCCATTCTCCAAAAGCAATAATTAAATTCGATTAATAATGACAATTTAAATTAAAATATAATAAAATACAAACGATCAATAAGGAGATATGATGAATGAAAGAAACAAATGTAAATATAAACTAATACTGATATGCTATTTATTATAAAAACAACAACAACAACAATAATAATAATAATAATAATAATAATAATAAATATTGCTTACCAAAATATTTGTCAGGTTCAAGGCCAGAGTCTTTGTCAAGTCCACAAATAACAAAATAATCAGCAAATCTTGTTGGATGTTGCTCTGGACCACGGTGTCCACTCAAGCTTCCGTTCATATTAATTTTTTCCAAATAACTCACATAAATTATAAATATTATTATTTGTCGGTTGTTTATAAAAAAAGTATCATCAATGCCATCGATATTATATAGATTAAAAATTTTTCTTTTTTTTTAAAATCAACTGTCATTATTATTCGCATGGCAGTAAAACAGCTGATGTAAATGCAAACATAATAAAACAATCTTTAATTAATAAAAATAATAATAATAATAATATTTGAGTTGTTGTACTGGTGCATGTACTAATGTGCACCAACATTCACTTGTCTCTTTCTTTTTACTCTGATCTGAACTCATCTAAACTTATATGATAACTAATCTGAGTAATATACACTTAATAAACATAAAGTGAACTTTAATTACTAGATTACTACTGTAGTAGCTGTACGTACTGTACAAATTTTTTTAATAATGTAAACGGTATTAATCTCTTACCACTACTACCACAACCATTTCCATTTCTGTTCCCATTACCACCAACTCTTACACTATTAAAAACAACAACAACAACAACAACAAGACAACTATGAATGATCTATATTATTACAAACTCTTATAAAGTTGACCGCGCTTTGTGATACATATGTCTTATTATTATTATTATTATTATTATTATTATTATTATTATTATTATTATTATTATTGTTGTTGTTGTTGTTGTTGTTGTTGTTGTTGTTGTCGTGGTAACAACAATTTTAATGTCACTGTATAAATAGATGTGCGCATTTTATTATTATTAATTTATTGTCTACATATTCATGTTCTTACAATAATATTTGTTTTTAAAAAGTTGGTACAATTAAATTGATAATCTAGTTATCTTCTGTCGCCACTTACATCGACATTTACCACTTATTTTTACTTACTTACATATGCACGATATCCACGATATGTATTAGTAATAAGCAATTTTTTATTTAAAAATATAGAAAAGGCTTAAGCTACATATAAGTATACACACTAGAGCTCCCTCTCCCTCTCCCTCTCCCTGCTCGCAGGGATAACAAAGAATTATTTTTTTTTTTAGAATTTTTGAAAAACATATGAGATACGTAGGTGGCGTTTGGGAACTGTTGGGAACTCCCAATGCAGCCAAGCACTTAGAAATTAATACGTTTATAAGGCACGTTTACAAATAATAAAGGAACAACCGTATTGCACTTGGTCCTGTCATCTGCCTCTTAATTAATCTGTTGATAGAAGCAATAGATTTTCTGCGAAATTTTAAGTTGCAAAACCACGGATATGCGCTTTCTGAATTAAATTTAATCAAATACTTTTTACCCCTTTTCTTTTTTCTTTGCCGTGTGATAAGATAAGTGATTCTCTTCCAAGTATGTGTGGCTCCCTCTCTCGTAGAAGATTATAATTAAATTAAATTTCATCATATCCAACCAGAATAGCCAGAAGAATCGCCGCCAGAATAGAATATATTGTCAAGAACCGTATATGATGTGTTGATGGTGCTGCCACTGGTGTGAGTTAAAAAAAAAAAAAAAAAAAAAAAAAAAAAAAATAACACGTTAAAATAGAGTATACCTATACCACCTATACTTATAATCCTTGTAATATATAAAATGCACGTGGTATTTCTGTAATTAAGGTTATTAGTAAAGATTTATAAAAAATGCAGCACGACGATGTAAGTATATTCATTTTTATTTTATTTAAATTTATATATTACAATTAAATCAGTAAAAATAAAAATAAAAATAAAAATAAATTATACTACATTATAGGTTACTTGGAGTATCATCAACAAGACATTTTGTTCTTTTAAAGTTAAGTAAGTGATTTTTTTTTTTTATAAATTAATTAAATAAATAAACAAGTATTAATAATTTTTTGTTTTAGCACGAAAACTCAGAGATTATGTAGGAATGAATATAACTTGACGGGTTTGTGTAGCAGAGCTTCATGTCCATTAGCCAACAGCCAATATGCAACAATACGAGAAGAGTCTGGTATTATTTATTTATATATGAGAACAGCTGAAAGAATACACGAGCCAAAAAATCAATGGGAAAGAGTTAAATTGTCACGTAATTTTGAAAAAGCTATTAATCAAATAAATGAAAATTTATTGTACTGGCCTGGATTCATTAAGTCAAAATGTAAACAGAGATTTGTTAAAATAACTCAATATTTAATACGAATGAGAAAAATAAAATTAAGACGTCAGAAAAAGATTGTTCCATTGCAAAGGAAAATTGAAAGAAGAGAAACTAGACGAGAAGAAAAAGCTCTTATTGCTGCTAAACTCGAGACAGCTATTGAAAAACAACTCATGGATAGACTTAAAAAAGGAATGGTAATAATAATTATATATTTTTATTAAAAACAAAAACATCAATACATTTATTATATACTATTAATTGTTATTTTCAGTATAGTGACATTTATAATTTTCCCCAACGAGTGTTTGATAAAGCTGTCGAAGCCGTTGAAATAGAAGGCGAAAGTGAAGCAGAAGAAAGTGATCAAGCTGAGGTTTTATTATTATTATTATTATTATATTGATTTATTTCAAATTATTTATTTTTTATAATTAATCAAAATAGGAACAAGAAGAAAAAGAAATTGAACGAGAGCTAGAGGAAGAATTAGAAGCAGATGAAATGGAGGTTGAGGAGAATGCCAACCCATTTATTGAAGCAGACAGTGATGATGATGATGATGTTGATTATGAACAAGAGGTAAGATGTCAAAATAATAATAATAATAAATAATAAATAATAACAATAAAATATTATTTTAGGAGGATGAAAGCGACTCTGGTCAGACAGAACGAATAGAGTCTGTTCAGGTTGATGACTTTAGTGATTTCTCATCTGACACAAGTGATGTTGAAGATATAAATATTCCAACAACGAGTAAAAAATTAAAATTGTCCAAACAACAACAAAAGAAAGATGAATTGAAAAAGAAATTAAAACGACCCCGTGTTGAAATTGAATACGAAACGGAGGATGAGCCGCGACAAAGATTACGGGCCTAATTATTGTTATTATTAATTTTTTAAACTTTAATTTCTCATAATAATAATATTTTATACTCTGAAAATTTATTTAGTCTATTACTTTTTATATCTCCTACTCCTAAATATTTATTGAAAATATTTTATTAATTTCATTACAAAACGAATAAAAATTTATAATTAAATTATTCATTATCTTTAATATAGTATTATTATTAATTTTTTTAATTATAATTATATAATAGTTTAATAGAAATAAATTATAAAACTACAAAAATTTCAAAATTTTTTTTTTAAACTTTATTTTTTATTTATAATATACTATTATTAACTAAGCCAGTAATTTGCAGTTAAAATTCTCGTTGATTTTACATTAATAAAGACAAAAATACGATCTAATATTTACAAATCAAGTGTGTACAACACAAGCATTATTTGTTCATTAATATTATTAATAACATTATTATTATTAATAACATTATTATTATTATTATTATTATTATTATTATTATTATTATTATTATTATTATTTTCGCAGAAAAAAAGACTTTGATAGTCGTTACAATAGGACACAAATATATATTTATAGATAAGAAGTATTAATAAGTTTAATTATTTATTTTTGAGATATATAAATAACATCAGTCAGAGTAATATATTTCTTCATTAATCGCTTTTTTCGATTTAAAAACTCTTAATAATTGATAAAAATCGTGACACTCATAATTATACATGAATAATTTATTCCGTAAAATATTTTTTTTTTGTTAATATTATTTCTTTATTTTAGTATAATTAAGGTCGCTTCTCATTCATTTATTTTTTTAACTAATATTTTTTGTGTCCAACTACAACGAATGTATTTACTGGAAATAATAATAATAATAATAATAATAATAATAATAATATTAATAACGATTAAACCACGTAAAAATAATAACAAACATACAAGATATTTAATCATTATTATCGAAATTTTTTTTTTAAATTAATAATCAGATTTTTAAGAAAGAATTTAGAACACTTATGATATTTATTTCGCCAGTTTGAAATATTCGTACATAGTTTCTATTTACAGATTAATATTGCCTACAAGCTAATTTTAGCGATGTAACGCAATATTATATATATATATATATATATATATATATATATATATGTTTTTTTTTAATAATTGGTAGTATTCTTTAATGTATGGATGATGTGATGAAATGTGTATGATGTGATTATTATTATTATTATTATTATTTTTATTATCCTATTTGAAATACGCGATAGTTTACGTATTCATAGTTGTCATAATCAAAGTATTATTAGTTTGTTGTTTTCAACTAATAATGTAAAAATAAAAATTATCTATTAATTTAAATTCATAATACTTATACACAAATGAATATATATATAATATAATAATAATAATTATTATTATTATCATTATTTCAAATTTATATTTATTATGCCTTGAATACTTAATAGATTTCATCATACATTTTTTTATTTATTTCTACACATATTTATTATTTGTTGATAATTGATAACTCTAGATCACGATCCAATTTAAATTTTAAGTTGTAGGTCGTACTACGATTACATAGCAACCAAATTAAATTATTTTGGATCGTGAAAATTTTAATTTTTTTGTTCACACTTAATTATTTTTTAATGAATCAAGAAAATTAAAAATATCTTTACATTATGAAAAACATCGCGTATTTCATGAATTTACGTATTTCAAATTGAAACATGTATATGTGTCTATACAACTATCGATGTTATTATATTAACTGTGTATGCACAAAATTTTCTTCATACCAGTTTTAAATAAGTATAATTACTAATGAAAAATGGTAATAACGATTATGGTAATGGCGAAAATATAATTTGTAAATTGATTTAAAATATTTAAATGTCCATTATTATTAATATTTATTCATTTTTTTCCATCCTTGCACAATTCAAATTGTACTAACTTTCCCATTACCATTTACATAAATTAAAAAAAAAAATGATAATAATCGATACATAAAACAAAGTCATATATATCTATTTATTTATTTATCTATTTATAATGAAATTGCAGTATTGAAGGATTCTTTTATATATTTTTTTTTCTTCCTTGAAAAAAAAAAAAAAAAAAAAAAAAAAATTAATAATAATAATAATAATAATAATAAATAAATAAAATAAAATAGAACCTTTGTTTACTTTATATCTACTCTATAGGACGGTCAGTCAAAACTTTTTCCAATCATTCACACTGCACCATTTAAAAAGAAAATGAAAGATTGGTAAAAAGATTTTATTTAACATAAATAAATAATATTTATAATTATATTATTTAAAGAAAAAAAAACATTAAATAGATTTAAAATCAATCATAATTGCTCGTACAGCTAGATATAGTTTGTGGTTAATTCTGTTATTTAACTTTTACTCTTTTCTCATATTGACCATTTGATATTTTATAAAAATAAAACTTATAATTTATATATTATTAATAAATTGAATTTTAATCGAAAAATTTTATATTGAATAACAATCAAATTAATAAATTTTAATTTCAATTACAATAAATTATACTTAACAACTATATAATAAACTGGAATGAAATTTAATAAAATTATATTTATTTTGTTTCTTAAAATGTTAATATACTGCATTATTATTGATTCACTAATTGGATATTAGATTTATTATCCCTCTACTGACATATTTATAATCTAAAATCATCAAAATACTCAATTTGTTTTTTTATTTTTTTGTTTTTCTAATTAAATAACCTTGTTTATAATGTTCATAATCTTAAATAAAATAATACCTCTGAGAGGTAATCTTTATACTTAATATATTTGTTTATATCATTATTGTTATTATTATTATTATTATTATTATTATTATTATTATTATTATTATTATTATTATTATTATTATTATTATTATTAATAGCAGTAGTAGTAGTAGTAATAGTGATAGTAATAGAAGTTGTATGGTAGTATTGAGTTGAAAATATAGTTTCGTTGTTGTAAAATTTTCTATTACCAACCATAATTTATAGCGTTATAATTTTCTCTAATTGCTCAAAAAATTATTTCATTATGTACAACATACATATATATTTCTAATTATAATTTTGAATTTTTTTTTTTTAAATTAAGAATGTATCTGATAGTGCCATACAGTTTATCATTATCAAATATGCGACTATAAACTTTATTTGAGATTTGTTATCCGTGAGATCTATTATTATACCTTCAATAGAGCTGAATATAATATATTTATATAATAATATTTGAAAATCTTAAAACAGATTGTTTAAAATCCTTTAAGTTTTGTGATATTTTTTTACTTTTAAAAACAAAAAAGAAAGTTACAAAATTTATCTCAGTACTTTGAAATTTTTCAGGTAAAATTTTCGACGTAATATATTAATTGAATGAATTCATTTTTTTTTTTTTTTTTTTTAAATTTAAAACAAATCACTAGAGCATTTCGAATCTTAAACAATTAATTTCAATTATTGTTATTATTATTATTATTATTATTATTATTATTATTATTATTATTATTATTGATTGATAATATAATTTTATTATTAAATAATTGTTTGGCCTTTAATAGTTTAATTATCGTAAAATTTGATGACTAACAAACATACTTGTCATGATATGTTTAAAGACCACAATGAGACTTATATTATTATGTTTATGATAATAACAAAAATAAAATCATTATTGTGATAAAAGTTAAATTTTATTTCAGTTGGATCTTGTTGTGTGCTGAGCAGTAGTGATTACTGAAAAGTAATGACAACTGAATATCTCTATACAAAAATTTTAACAATTAGAAAAAAAAAAAATTCAAGGAAAAACAGTGATTTTTTTTTTTTTTTATAATAAATTCTTGATAAAATTCAATATACGAGAAAAGTATATACATGGTTTGGCTGTTAAGCGCTGGTAAGATATAAATGTATATAGCACAGGATACGTAGTAAATTATTGTTAAATATGTGCAGAATAAGCTATAAATATATCATAGAATAAATAGTAATAATAATAATAATAATAATAATAATAATGACAATAATAATAACAATCTGTCTAATTACTATACAAATGTGTACTAAAAATAAAAGAAAAAAAAATTATCTCTACATTTACAGTATTAGGATAACTGTTTTAAAATTTAATTTAAAAGCTAAATCGATGAATTCTTCAAAGACAAGGATTAAAATCTGGGATTATTGATGGTGGTGGAGAGTAGATAAAAACCTAACAAGAAAATATTTATAATTTAAATCAATAGTGTTAACAACAATAAGAGATTTTTCTTTTTCAACACTTTGACTAAACATTTCTCAAAGTGGCGTAATTACAATATTACTTATCTTAAATACATGATAATAATAATAATAATAATAATAATAATAATAATAATAATAATAATAATAATAAAATATGAGAGTTTAACTGCTTGTTAATATATACTACTTGCATATCACAACATAAATTTATTTTTATTTTATTTATTTATTATATCAATAATTCGCACAACACGCATTCAGACAATTTTTCCAATGCAAATAGACTCATACATGTATTTAGCCTATGTAATTATAATAACACTGCGGTAGTTATTTGGTAGTGATTGAAACTTTAAGCACTGTAGCATAATGATAATAATAATAATAATAATTATAATAATAATAATAATAATAATAATCCAGAGAGCGTATCTGCTGTTTAACTATAGTATTGAGGCGTAGCGGGTTAACTTTTTACAAATCTTTCTTTTATTAATAGCATTTTCAGAAAAACATTTTCTCACTCATCTCTGGATTTTCATGTCTATATATGACAATGTTGCATTATAATCGCACGCAATAATGATTCATACAAAAGAGAGGACAATGAACTTATTAATACAAAAAGGCATTTGAACACGCCTGCTGAAATTAACCACAGTTTATTTATCATCTTCTATATATCAGTGCTAATATGTTTATTTTGTTATTGTTTTTTCTTCCAATCTTTACTTAATTAAATAAGTTAATATTTCGTATTTAATGTGTTGACGAAGCTCAAGTATCCATTAACTTCCAACAGTTGATGAGCAATTACGTCAATTCAAAGGCTTGTTACAATTATAATTATTGTTACTATTATTATTATTATTATTATTATTATTATTATTATTATTATTATTATTATTATTATTATTATTATTATTATTGTTGTTGTTATTATTATTATTATACAATTTGGCTCTGACGCTAGACTTATTATTATGTATTTATTTTTATGTTTTTTTATTAATTATAATATTAAATCGTTGGTACGATATTTTAACTTGATGTATTGATGATGTTTGCTCCGATACTAAATCAATTACTGTTATTCCTAGTATGACAGAATTAAAAAAAAAGACAAAGTACAGAGTATAAATTTTTTATCGTTCATTACTTATATAAATAACTTATCCCCACCACGATTAAGATATTTAATCAACAGCATTAAATAACATAATTAATAATCTTAGCTACATCGCTCACAAGTTCAGTCACTAACGATTATACATACATAATCATAAAATTTTAAAAACAATGGCTCAACTTGGATTATGTCCATTGGTTTATGTAATATTATACCACGACGAGTTTCCAAGGCAGCCAACATTTAGAGTATACAACAGGATGCCGAGCAGCAACTACTTCCACCGCCTTTGCTCTTTTGTCTCTGATCTGAAATAATAATTTACCATTGATAGTCATATCAAACAGTGTATACAAAAATAAATAAATAAATAAATAAATAAATCAGCTGTTATTGTCTATATACATAAATACTATCAACACCTACTCACCCAATCTCAAATTTTATGTATGTATTTTTTTTTAGGAATATGTGTAAGGAAATCATTTACATGGAAATTTTGGAAAGGACAAATCAATTAACTGCAGGATAAATAATTATTATTATCATCATCATCATCATCATTATTATTATGAGGAACATACATGTAATCACCGTTGGGAAGAAGACCTGGTTAGAATTTTTTTTTTCTTTATAGTGATGGTTATAGGAACAAGTAGTGTTACAGTCAGAAAATCGTATTATTATAAATAATAAAAACAATAATAATTTTTTGCATGCATGGTTATTAAACCTAGTGTGTAGTGTTTAATTGTTGCTCGTTACCTTGAGAATTAGGCTCGGGTAGATTTTCTCGTGGAACTAGATGCATAACTGTGGTTTTTCCGAAAGGAAGACCCAATGCACCAAGCGTTACATTGCTATGTAAAAACCGGCCCTGGTAAATTAGTCGTAAGATCTCCGCCTTTGCCACGGCCTCTTCCGCCCAATCTGTAATCAATCATTACTCATTCAATATATTTATTTAAATTGCATCTGTTAATGTCATTTTATTTTAAACATCTGTCATTTCTTTCTCTGTAGTTATTTTAAATTCATATATATAGTGTGGGAAAATTATTTAAAACTTCACAATAATTATTAAGTAATAGATTTTTTTACATTTATTTAGTCTATCAATATTTAGTAGAGAGAAGATAAAATAAAAATGTAATAAAAACAAACCTTCCGGCCAATTTTCAAATACATGGTGGGCTATGTCTCCTGCAGAATCACTTGGACTAAATAAAAATTCTTTTGTCTTACCACTGACAAGAATTAGACGTAAGTTTATCTGTAATAAAAAATTAACTCAATTAATAGTGAAGAGAGAGTATTAAATATTGTGAAAACTATAGTGTAAAAGATATATATATATATATATATATATATATATATATATATATATATATATCTCTATATATATCTGATAAATTAATCAAGAATATGATTCTTAACTATTTGTAATCATTTACATGATAACCCTGGTTTATTATGACACACACACAGAGTAATCAATTACTTGTCAAGCGAGCCAAAGGATCATCTTGAAACGTCAACAACGTGTGTGTGTAAAAAAAAAAGAGAGGGAGGGAGAGAGGAATTAATGTAGGTCGCCCACGTGGCTATTGATAATATTCCTGTAGAGAATCTCTTCAACTTCCTCTATACTAATACTGATCATTCAATAATATAATCATTGACTTTAGTACACGTATCTTATTTTTATTTATTTATTTTTTGAATTTATCATTAGCAATTCTAAAGTATAATTTACCTCACTAAAACGCTAGTTTTTTTTTATCATACATTATTATTGTTTTTATAATGATTTTTTATTGTTCTAAATTAAAAATAAATTTACATACTTGACTTTGGGTGGATGCATGAGATGATATAATAATATTAACAACAAAAACAACAACAACAACAACAACAACAACAATAATAATAATAATAATAACTACGAGACATGAAGCTATAAAAAGTAAGTTATGTGGACGGTAGTAGATTTAATAATTCTAGGTCATATCACATAAAGCGCACAAGCAGTACAAGTGATTTTGTGTCAGGGTTCTCACCAGTTAGTGCACAACTGATGACTCTAAGCATTATTCAGCTCGATTAAAATCATTGTTAGCACTTGTTATTGCTACTGCAATAGAAATGAGTAATTTGTATTTTGTACGTATTGAATCGATAATCGATGGCAATATACATACATATATACCAATGATATGATGATAATGATGATATGAGTTGAATACAAACTTTGAGAGAAGACAACATAAACAGTACACAAGGGCTAGGAGGAATACGATGAATACACATATCAGTTGTTGCGTGTATTAATTTTTACACCCCAATATATCAATTCTTTAAACCCATTTATTTTTATGATGAGAAATTAATTTTAATTTGAATAAAATTTCGAATCTATTTAAGTATTTTTTACTCTAAACTGCAGAGTAATAATTTAGTAGTTTTCGTTAATTTTCAGTTAATATCGGCTTCTATTAAATGTCTTTTATTTTGCTCGCGACAACTTACATGTTATGCACACAAACGTATGCTTAGAAAAAAGACGATCTCTTTATCTCTCTATAACTTAATACTTATTTTAAAATTTAAAAAAAAAATTTGTATCTTTTCAACACAGTACGAGTAATTTTTTTTTTTCTTTTTTTTTTCAAAATATTTATTTTAAGTCATATTCTAATGCGATTAGATGGTTTTAGATTTTTTATAGAAATTTCAACCTATTAATTGTAATTTTTATTTCAAGTCAATATAAATTTTATAAACTGAATCATCAACTTTTTATCATAACCTACGAATAAAAATGGAATTAGAGATGAGTGTTTATTTAGATAGCCGCTAGGGGTAATTTTTACTCGTAATTGTGAGTAAAAATTCATCTGATTGATTTTTACTCACTGGAAGAGTAAAATTTCGTAAGTCAAAAGTAAAAAGTCGTAATAGCCCAAGATTACTCGATTTAGAATAAAAGACATGACAATATTCAAACAAAAATTATTTCCGTATAGTAGTGGCTGGCTCTAACATTGATGAAAATTGATTATAATAATATAGTAATTACTCATAATTAAGTTAAGTTGGTATTAGTATTTTTTAGAAAAATAAAAATATTTTTTACAATAATTACTGTCATTTAATAAATTTATATGATTGATTAAACTTGTTATCGTGATATATAGTCATCTTCATAGATAACAATTGTTGTATGATAATTTTTGAAAAATAAAAGAAAACGATACGATTAAATTAAATTAGATTGATCCTGAGAGAATACTACTATTGCTGTTGCTGTTCTATTTTTTTATATTGAGTGCGTCATAGAGCGTGGGGTCAAGGAGAAAACGAAAAAGAAAAAGGAAAAAAAAGTAAATAAAGGGAAGACCACTTAAGTACATACAAGAATATAGAGAAGAAGAAAAAAAAAGAAACTGCAAGCGCACGCTCACCTTGACTCGACATTAGAGACATATTATATATACATAATATAATGTAAGAGTTGCTGGTACTGTAGGATCAAGCGAAACCAGGTCATTGGGACATTTCCAATGTGCTTATGCGCGCACGGACTAATACTCATGGGCGCATCCCTGCTGCTACCACTGCTACTGCTGCATGCACCACTACCACTACCACTACGACTACCACTACTCATTTATATATTTATTTTATTTATATAGTTTCCAGACACTCCCCTAGAGACAAAATTTATATATATATTTCTCAACGACTTAAAAAAAAAAAAAAAAAAAATACGGAAGTTTATAACGACATTTTAGAGCGTGTATATAATCATTGTCATCGAGACTATATATATATATATATAACCAGCTAGTAGTTAATTATAACTAAAGATGCGATTTATGATTAATATATTTTATTAATTTCTTAAATTAATAGATAGATAGATTTATCCAATCACAATCAGTAGTTAATGTATTTAATAAAGCTCATATCAAAAATATTAATAATCTTTTCATGAAGAAAAAATTAGTAACGTACAATTAAAGCTAAGAAAATGAAAAAAATTTATATAATTCGATTGCTTAAGGAGTAGTTCCTGAGGTTGGGGGCTGGCCTAAGATTTTCGGCTGACATACCAGCATTTATATGCGAAATATTTCGGAAATCTAGTCATCCCATCTACACTCAGTAGATTTTTTAAAGTCCAATTTTTTTTTTTGTTTTTCGTTGGGCTAAAAATGTTCCGATCTTTAGGTATATGATCATTTCACTTTCTGGTAGATCTTTAAGACCCCTGGTGACCTAGATTAACGTGCGAGTGTAAAATAAAATCTATAAACTTTAGAATAAAAATTGTTTTGTTCTTAATCTTCTAACAAATGAGTAAAGTTTTTATTTTATCTTTTCACCTATATATTTATATCGAGATATACTTATAATAATACATTCCATGTGCATTGTACGATAAATTAAATCCACGTGTTTTCGATAAAATCATTATTTACATGATACACGATACACGTGCATGATATAAGACTACAGGAGGCGATCATGTTTCAGTTAAAATAAAATTAAATATAATCATCTAAGTCTATCACTACGACACAATTATTTATAAATAAATTATCAATTAAAAATTCAATTTATTTTTCACGATTATCAATAATTATTTCAATAAATATATTGTATCGACTTGATGCATTAAATTTTATAGTACAGTTATTGACAGTTGATTAATTAAAAAAATTCTTAGATGTATAAAAATGAATTCAATGTATTGTTTTGACTTAGTTTTATTTATTGTTGATGATAAAATCCCATAGAATAGAAGCCATGAACATGCAGTATAATAATACATATAGCGCCGCAAGATAGATTGCTAGATACATAAGCGCTAGTGTTACGTACTTGTAGGTAGGCCGTTAACAAGGTGTATTTAATTATTTAATTGAATTGACCGATATATTATCATGTATCTATTAAAATTTAATAAAATTTATTACGTATATAATGAACATTATAATTTTTTTTTCTCTACATAATGTCTACAGAAATGTATTTATATTCAGAATAAACAAACTATAACATATATATTAATAAAAAAAAAATATATATATATATATATATATATATATATATATATAAATTAATCGTACAACTAGTTATTTATAAACAATTTGTTAAATTAAGAGAAACAAAAGACGTTAAAAAAAATTTTTTTTATTAGTCTTTGTATATTGTCCACATAACAGTACGTAAAATCGTGCGTCACACTATAACTACTATATATTGTGATTGTATATTATATCATTGAACGGCCTTAATACTACTTGTGACCTATTGATATGACCCAGCACCCGCTTACCCGCTACTTGGCTGGCTTGTTCATCATCCCTTCTACTTTTTATCGATGATATGATATCGCCACGTATGGCATTTGAATTTTATACACATGATACAAGAAAAGGAAAGAAAATTGATACTTAGCATTAAAAATTTTTAAAAATTTATTATAATTATTTGAAAAAATTTGGAATGAATAAATTTAAAAGTATATAGTAGTTTTTTGTACCTGAAGATCGAAATCTTTTTCGCGCAACGAAAATGATAAAAATTTATGTAATTCGACTGTTTGAGAGGTAGTTTCTGAGATTGGGGGTAGTCTAAGATTTTCGGCTGACATACCAGTATCTATACATGGAGAAAGAAATATAGTAATACATGGAGAAAGAAATATAGTAAAAATTACAATATTGTAGTAAAATTTACTAACAGATATGAGTAAATACATCCTGTATTTTAATTATTACAAAAAATTTAGTAAAATTTACTGGTTGGAAATTATTATATGTATAAGAAGATATATTACAAATTATTATACGTAATGTATTTTTTCCTCGAAAACTTTGAAACTCTATTTTCGTAAATCTTAAAACCTTGACACATCTCTATTTTATCGCTTTAAGGCCTAAATGATAATAATGACTAAAATATTTTGTATTTTTTTGGTTTTAGTTTCTTGCGGACTTTTCCCATGCAACATAGCATTTTTTTCTATGTTGACATGAAAATTTTTCATATGTCAACATGGGTATTTTTACTATATTAACGTAGGAATATTTATTATGTTAACAGAGTAATTTTTTCCTTGTTAACCAAGGAAAAATTCCTATGCTGACATAGTAAAAATATCCATGTCAATATAGGAATTTCAGCAATATTAAAAAGGGAATTTTTACATGTCTACATGGAAATTTTTTCAATGGTAATATGGAAGATATCCCTATAATATGTGGGTAAAATTTCCATAAAATATCGTTATATTCACATTTTTCCCTATTTAAATTTCCCATGTTGATAAAGCAATATTTTGCTATGTCAACATAGGATATTTCTTCTAAGTAAGATGGAAAAAATTCCCATGTTTTTCTCCCCGTGTAGATAAAAATAAATATGTTGGTGGGGATAGCATATACGAAGATGTATTACAAGTTCAAAAACCTTTGTTCAAAGAAGTCATCGGGCCATCAGACATTCTAATATAGTAAAATGTACTAAACGGGATAGGTAAAATTTACTAAATATATAGTCAATTTTACTAATGCAGTTTATATTATAATAAAAAAATTACTAAATATAACTAAAAATTAATATGCAATATAGTAGATTTTCCATAACCAGTATAGAAGAAAATACTAAACGAGTTGTAACTATTGATAATCGGATTTTAAATACTTGATATTTGGCATATAAATTTTACTACACGATATAATAAGTACTCTAAAATCAGTATATGAGAAATTACTATACGAATTGTAAAATATACTTATCTGTTTATGAATTTTTCATATAAATCATAAGCGTATCAAGATTACTATCTAAATTTAGTAATTATTCTCATATTTTTTAGTAAAATTTACTACATTTTTGTCTTGAAGTCGATTTTATTATAGACATTTAGTGGGGGATACCGACATGACATAATAAATGTTCACGACGAATTTCATGTCCGTAGGCTTTATAGTTCCAGAGATACAGTAGTGTGAAGGTAAATATTCTTTTTCATATATGTATATATATCGAATTAAACCCTTCGCGGAACTTTTGAGTGTCATAAAAGATATCTTTTTCTATGACAAATGTACCTCTATACCAAATTTCATTAAAATCCCTTATTGTTAAGGCGCGATGACGGGTAAACATACAAACTTTCACATTTATAATATTATAAGAATATAAGGATAATATATAACTTTCGCTATTTATTTTATCACTGTCTACTATTTGCTGTCTCTTTTTATTTCTTGTTATGTTGTTTCTATTTTGTCGGTTATTGCTATACTGCTATCCTATTGTTGTTGATATGTCTTTAGGCCATTTATTACAAGATTCAACCCTCGAGTGTTTATCAACAACTAACATAACATATCTGCTTTTAGCTTTTATCATATTATATCTCAATTGTTGCTTAATTTTTCTTTATACAATATCGTGATTTTTCATATAATCTACATTAAGATGCAGAGTTCAATACACGTAACACCCTTTAGCTATTAATATAGTATTGAAGTAATAAATAATAAAATAAATTGATAAGTTGGAAGAACTTTAAATTTATATTTATAAGTAAAACATAAATCAAAATTAAACCATTATTCGTTGATACTAAACGAATCTTGAAATAAGAAAAAAACTGAATGGATTTAAAAGGAATAAAAGAAACATTCAATTTCATTGGTGTATATTTAAACAAAATTTTAGTTGTTATGAATTAGTAACTGATAAGTGTAAATGTGGTAATGAAGAAGAAAATGTAAAACGTAAAAGGTTTTGAGGCAATAAGACTAGAAACTTGTATTGATACTTATGAATAAATATAATAAGTAATTTATAAATATGAATAAAAACACATAGAGTTTTTTCTGTATGTTATTATATGTAGAGTGAATATGAATACAAGTATATAATATAGAATCACCAACCAACCAACCAACCAACTGACTATACTATATATATATAGTGTCTGGATATATAGTTAAGACTGGTGAAGACCGATCGATTGAAACATTCATCCTCAATTTTATATATATATATATGTTTGAATGGATGTTGATGTAGATTTGGGCACTGGTACTGGAACTGGTGGCTCACCCAGCCAGAGTGGCCAGAGTAGAGCTAAGCGCGTACTCCCGCACAACCTCTACTGATGTCTGAACAATCTCTACTCACTGAACTTTCCTAGCTTAATTGTAGTACTCTTATCTGGTATTATCGGACACTGGCAGAAACAGAACCTAAATTCTTCTATCATATGCTAGTATTACTGCTGCTACTATTATTATAAGTTATAATTATTTGATGCTTTTTCGTGCTTCTTTTATCGTCTTAGTTTCTCCTCTATAGACCTATAATGTATACTGTGTATATTATTTATCTACAAAATTCTGACGTATGCACAAATACATGTCTATTCCTTTATATTACATTTTTGTGTTTAGATTATAGACAATATGTGGATTCTGCAGATCAGAGGTGTATAAAAATATTTTTTACTTTTTTTTTTTCGTAAGCCCATTGATTTCACTATTCATAGATGTGTATGATAAGTGTAATGCAATAAAGAGTAACAATGGAAAAATGAAAT
>OZ024713.1:17994089-18028088 GCA_964016945.1 Microplitis deprimator
ATAGCAAACTCAACTACTAAGTTAAAGTTGAACGAAGAGCTGAGAATCACCTCAACCAACAAGGTCAACGCCTTGCATTACGCCTTGGATATGTACATACTATATATTACTGAATACGAATATATACATACATGTACTGTACTGACGATGGTGATATATCTACCCATAGTATAGTATATTTATATTTCTATGTGAATGTGATTGCTGCTGCTACGGCGGATGCTGCTAAATCCATTTTATGTACCTTCCCTTCCTAAGTAAATTATTGTGAACAAGCCCCTAGAGACAATAATATCTACATGTATTTAGACAATCTCACGTAGAGACCTCTTGCGATTATTTATTTTAGTAATTGCCATTAAAAGAAGAAGATGATTGGCTCAAAATTTTATTATTTATTGTCCAATAGCACAACCAATTCATGACATATATACAACGATACAAAATATAATATAATTAAATACACACTGCCCTTATAACTGCCTGTAACCTTTTGTTGAAAACAACTCTCTCTGAAAGATTGTTTATATAAAAAAAATTTATAAAATTTTTAATTTATTTAATGAATAAAAAAAGGTGAATTATATAATTTATCTCAGCTTAATTGTATATTCGTTTCAGTGACAAAGTGTCAGTGTCACCGTTATCACCGCAATGTCGACAATTATTGATGATAAGATAGTAGCTGGTGCGAAAGGATCCAGTGAAATTAAACAAGATCCTATTATAGCTTTAACGGTATGTATATATATTTGTTGTTGTTGTTGTTGTTGTTGTTGTTGTTGATAATATAAAAAATAATATTTTTATTATTTAAGGAAAGAGTAAATTTGCTGTATCATTATCGTGATCATTATTTTGAAAATCATTTGATTGAGGATGCTATAAACAAAAATAATGATATAGAAAAAGAAATGAAAGAGACATTGGGAAAGTTTGATGAGTATAATGGATATGAAATAGAGGGTTCAAGAGCTAAGTATTATTATTTAAAGGGTAAAACATTTAATGTCGTTGATCGTTTTGTTCCTCAAGCTGAGGAATTGTTGAGTAAAGCTGTTAAATTAGAGCCAAAATTGATTGATGCTTGGAATGAATTGGGTGAATGTTATTGGAAAAAAGATGATATTAAACAAGCTAAAAATTGTTTTATTGGTGCTTTACCTCATGTAAGTTTTAATAATAATAATAATAATAATAATAATAATAATAATAATAATAATAATAATAATAGTAATAGTAATAGTATTAATAAATTATTATTATTTATTAGGGAAGAAATAAAACATCTTTGAGAAACTTATCAATGGTATTGAGACAAGAATCTGTTGATAATCATCGACAAAAAATTGATAATATTAGAAAAGGTGTGGAATATGCTAAAGAAGCTGTTGCTTTAGACACTATGGATGGACAATCGTGGACAATTTTAGGCAATGCATATTTAGCTTCATTTTTTACAATTTCACAAAATCCAGCTACGCTACGACTTTGTATGTCAGCTTATCTTCAAGCAGTAAGTATCATTTTTTATTCCTTTTCATATAAATTTTAATACATTATATATTTTTCATTTATTTTTTTATTTTTGTATTACAGGAAAAAGATGTAGTGGCTAAAAGTAAGCCATATTTATTTTTTAATAAAGCAACGGTAATTATTATTATTATTATTATTATTATTATTATTATTATTATTATATTGTTATTCTCTCTCCATCGACTTAATTATTTATACTTAATAAATTTAAGGCATTAAAATATCAAGAAGAGTATAAATTAGCATTAGAAGCATTTGAACGAGCGATATCTTTAGATCCGACTTGGGATGTACCACGAAATAAATGGGATGAATTACTCAAGTATCTCAAGGATGTACAAAACTTGATAACATCTAAAGGTCGTTTAAAAACAAAAAGATTACATCAAATGATTATGGTAAATTTATGCATGTATTTCTCTTTCTCTCTCTCTCTCTCTTTCATTTCATTTCATTTATAATCATTATAATACTAAATTAAATTTTATAACTTCTATAATATACAGGGATTAGATAAAAAACATATGGGTCCCTATAAAAATGGTTCATATGCATCTGGTGATAAATCTATTAAATTAGAGTTAACATCTTTGAAGGATTTAAAACAAGGATTGAACATTGAAAAAGTTATATTTGGAAAAGTCGTTTGTTGGATTCAAAATACTGACGCAGTACCATTGTATAATATATTTTTTTTAAATACGAATCAATTATTACTATTATTATTATTATTATTATTATTATTATTATTTTAACTCTATTACAGCACTTTTTGTATGGTTGATCAATATACTAGTTGTTTAGCTGTAACTGTCTATAATTTAGCTGAAGGACGTGGTGTTACTGTTGGTGATTCGATTACAATTCCTGAGCCTTTTTTAACGCATCATAAATTTCCTTATTCTAGTAACGTAAGTAACAAAACGTAACCTATTTTAATTATTTTATATTGTTTAATTTAATTTTCAGGAGTTTGACTTTAAATCTATACGTGTTGAAACTCCTGTTGTTTTGGTTGTAAATGGTAGAAAATTAGGTCGTGATCAACAAGCAAGCGCACAACTTTCAAGTTACAAAAGATCTGATTAAATAAAAGAATGATATTATTATTAGTTAAGTTTATGTATATAAAATTAATATCTTAAAATAGTGCGTATACATGTGTGATATTGTATTTAAAAAAAAAAAAAAAACTTTTATGAAATACTTGAATCTATTGAGAATAGAATTTAATTATTTAAAAAAAAAAAAAAAAAAAAAAAACAATAAGAGATAAATAAATTATTCACATTACTTAAATCTAAAATATTTATATATACTTATATTTATTTGAATGTCTTATTAACTTTATATAGGTACTTGATTAAAAATTTTATTACAAATTCATTTTTCACTCTTAAAAAGTTATTTTTTATTAAATACAATAGTTGAGAAAATTATAAAAATTTATACACATTTTTTAAAAAATATATATATTTATATATATCTTCATAAAAACTTTTTTACTAATAGTTACGCAATAAATATTTATTATTATTATCAATAGTAATAGCAATAATATATAATTTTTTATACATTGGAGTATGTATATGATAATAATAATCGTCTTATTAATATTATTATTATTATTATTATTATTTATATTCGATACACTTACACGTGGTTATAGGTACAGATAAAAAAAAAAAATTTAGATCAATATTTACTACTGATTGATCAGAATTGAGTATCACAGAATGATGATGTTGACTGTATTATATCATACACTACATATTAACTTCCCATAGCTTAAAATAATTGTCAATAACTTCTAAAAACCAGTCACGTTGTAGTGCATCTTTAAAAAGGGGCGCAAGTGTCCTCAAGTGTAACTGAAGAAGTGCTTCGTTTCTAAGTAAATCATCAAGTTGATATAATAATCCAGCGTCACCATGAAGTTTTAAAAGAGTTGGATAAGTAAAAAAATAATATTGAACACGTAAATTTTCAACAGCCCATGTTTCTACGGAGTGATTACCACTTGCTGATTGAATAGTTCCCATATGTTCAGCATACCATGGAGAAAAAAAATTACTAAGCTCGACACTCGATAATTCAGCAACGCCTCTCGTTTTAAGACGTTCTTTAATCCGTTGATACACTTGTGGTGTATAAACAAAAACCTACAACGTATATATATATATATATAAATATTAGGGTGCTTCGTTTGAGATGACTATTTTTTTTTTCCAAGTCCCATGTCAAAATATCATTGTATACATTGAAAAAAAAATTCTCACCAAAGATGAGCTTTTAATTTTAATTGTAAGTACTCGCTAAATGAATTTAAAATTTTCCCATTTAATTAACACGTAATTTTTTTTTTTTTTTTTTTTTTTCTCAATTATCTATAGCTTCATGGTATTTCAAGAAATTTAATCTGTCATAAGTCGAAATCAAAGAGAAATCTTTCCTCTTTAAAAGTGCTTGTAGCTAATTTATGTTTTGTCACCAGCCTCACCGGTAAAAAATCTTAAAGCCAATTTTTTCTCGAATTTCATGGTTTTTTTTTTTTTTTTATTTTACTCGCAAACCATTTTTAAAATTTTGAGATGTTTAATCCGATGTATCTCGAAATCTACTAGATCTACGGTAATGGCTTACTTAACGTCTTTTATAGGAAATCAAATTCTCTACAAAAAAAAGTCCTGTACAATTTTGTCGTAAAATTAATGGTTTGCGAGTAAAGTAAAAAAAAAAAACCATGAAATTCGAAAAAAAATTGGCTTTAAGATTTTTTACCGGTGAGGCTGGTGACAAAACATAAATTAGCTATAAGCACTTTTAAAGAGGAAAGATTCCTTTTTGATTTCGACCTATGGCAGATTAAATGTCTTGAAATGCCATGAAGCTATAGATAATTGGAAAAAAAAAAAAAAAAAAAGGTCATCTCAAACGAAGCACCCTAAAATATATATATATATATATTAGAGTGATAATCATTTTATTTAAATTTTGCTTTGAATTTTCTAAATTCAGAAAATTATAAATAATAATAATAATTATGATTATTATTATTATTTATATATTATACTTACTTGATACAATGAATTTCCAGTAACAAAGGAAGCTATATAGTGTGAACCAAAATTTCTTATAAATCTTATAGTACTGGCTGTGTCACCAACAGTTATATTTTCGGCTTCTGTAGTAACACTTTGATCAAGAACTAAACTACTATCTGGTGTACCAGCTAATTTTTTATTTTCTCGATATCTAGCAACTCTAACGAGAACATAACAATGATCTTGAGTTATAAATGATGCATTTATACCAAGATGTCTTGCGATAGTTGCAACAGACCAGCTTCCAGTAAAGGCACGCCATGGTTTTTCCATTCTCTCAAATGTAAAATCTCTAAAATACGCTTGAAGTAATTGTCGTACATTATCACAAAATTCCATATGAAAATCACCATCAAAAACCGATGTTTTACTTTTTATTTCCGGTGGAGCCGATAAAACTTTATTAAAAACATCAACTGTGGGCTCACGAAAGATCCACGTATCGGAATCATTTCTTGGTACAACCCTCATACTTATACTTAAATAACCATAACGACTAAATATATTTACTGCATCACCTATTTTTGGACCTGCTGAAGAATTAATTTTTTCCACTTGTTCTGTTATTTTTGCTTTTGTTACAAATAAAATTCCCACCAGACAAACAACTAATAGATTACTACCAGTGCCTTTACACATTTCACCTTTCTGCACAATTTATTTTAAAATTATTATTATTTTAATTATAATAACAACATTTCAATACTGCAATGCACTTGATTATTAGCTTAATTGTTAAGACGACACGTTGATTTTTTTTTTTTTTATTGATGATAAATATACATGTACCTATAACAACAACAATAACAATAAAAAAATATAAATATAATACATAATTACATGTTTTATTCAGCATTTACTCCATTATTACATTAAAATAAAAAAACTATAAATGGAGGTAATGTTGATATTTCCAACACTTGAAGGGTCTTGTTTATATATATATATATATATATATATACTTAAATCCGGAAAGGAAGGTCACAATGTCATATTTAGTATAATACAAATGTGTCACGTTGTTGTATAATGGTTATAACGCTATATAAGTAATTAAAGTAGATATTTAGAAAAAAATAATAAGACATATTGTCGAATCTAAGAAAACTATTAGATGCGGTATACGCTGTCATGAAGATGTCACCACAATAATAAAACATAAAAAAATTAACTAAAATTTATTTAGTAGGTATTATATGTATTCTATTAGTGTAATAGTTAAGTATTACTGACATTTTAACACGGAGGTAAAATTATTGTATGTACTGGTACCGGACATGCAGTTATTCATTATTATAAAATTAAGAAAATAGGTATTTATGTCACGAGTTGATGTTATTATTTTGTAAGTTTATTGTTTAAACAATACAATGAAAATCTGTATCTTTTGTCTAAAATTATGGATCATTGTTTTTACAAGTAATTATATATAGTATAAAACATTTGAAATAACAAGTGTACTATATATTTCATTCGAATATAATAATTAATAATGGTTAATAATTATAAGTTATAATTTATTCCATATTAAATAATTTTATATTATCTATATTATACTTATTGTTATTATTATTATTATTATTATTAAATGTTAATTATGCTAGATAATTATAGTTTGTTCAAAAGTCTATAAATATATGTATAAATATATATATATATACATATTTAAATTGATGATGATGTTGTTTTATGAACCTTTCTAAATACACCGTCTGTCTTTTTGCGTTGCCCTAGTAACATTTAAAAATAACGCAAGCGAAACCATCAACTCCCTATGTAATTTCTCATACAATTGTTATACATTTTTTTTTTTTTATATTTCTCTGTCGACAATTATTTTATTAATATTACAACTGTAGAAATATTTTATCTATAATTTTTATTTTTCCATTATTTGGATTAATATAGCAAATAACAATAATGTACATAGACTGATAATGATAAAAAACTTAAACTTTCTTTAAATTTTCTTTAATAGGCGCAATCGAGAGAGTTGTTATTTTTATCATTTGAGTAAACTAGTTAAATTTTTTTCCCGTACATGATAATTTTTTGTTAAATGTATTTTATCTTTTTTATAGTAGTCGTTTTCTCTCTCTCTCTCTTTATGTCGCTTTTTTTTTAATCGTTTTTGTTTGTGAAACTTGTTATTTTAAGTATTTGTAAATGATGCAAGTTATTTGATTAATATGAATCTACTAGAGTAATAAGACCTTGACATGAATTTTTTTTTATTACTGAGGACAATCGTTTTTTTTTACTTATATGAAATAACAAATTACAATATAGGATAAAATAATAATTTATTTATTTCTTTTCTTTGTTTATTATTATCAGCATGAAAGTATGATTATTAAAATTTTTCAGGTTAAGTTAAGAATATAATAATAATAATAATAATAATAATAATAATAATAATAATTTATATTTTTTTGAAAATTATATTATGCATATTTGTTATTATTCCGTTATATAGAGCTCAACTCCCCGTTAAGTGATCTTCTTTTAGTGTGTTACATATATGTACATTTATAATACTTAAGTTTCTCTAATATATCTCGATGGAACAAGATCAATAATTAATACGTAATTTTTAATATTTAATTGGAAACAATAAAAATTATTAAAAAATTTTATTTAATAAAATTTCTCTTAAAGTAATAATGTAAAATGAAAAAATAAATAAATGATGACAACAGTGGAATAAATATTGCGTTAAGAGACATTAAACTGCACGTAGAAAATTGATAATAATGATGACTAAAATATTGAGCCCCTCCGGATTATATTAGTTTATTTCATTTCCGTTAATCTCTCTGTTCCTTTATTATATATTATTACTACTACATATATGTATACAAACTATGAGTATACATATTAGTTTTTATCTCTCTCTTTCTCTTTATAGTCCAATAAGATGAAAGTCGTTTTGCCATGGGTCATTGACTGACTTTAACTAGTAAATTTAATACATACATATAATATTAATATATTATATGATAATACTCAAATTTTTCAATTTTAATATATGAAACTATATACAGCATATACATATTGATCTACACACTAGCTATTTTATTTTTTTTTTATTTGTTATTTGTTGAATTTATTCAAATGAAATTCATTTAAAATTTTAAAAAAAGTTTTAAATGTGATTTAATACTTTTGAAATTGATATTGTTCACTATAAATTTTGAAATTTATTTATTCCCAAACTATAGGTTATAAGTAAATATATTTTTCACCTTTCGTTTACAAATTATATAAATATTATGTTTACGTTATTTAGATTATCAAATAAATGTTTTATCTTCTCTTTGACAAACTAAATCAATTTTCTGTATACCTCAAATTTAAAAGATTTATAATAATTATGATATATATATATATATATATATAATTTTTATTGAAAATGAGATAAAATAAAGATAATAAAATTTTATGGTAGCATTAAAATATTTTTTAAATTCTAAATTTTCGTAAAAATAAAAAAATAGACACAACTTGCTGACGTTGTTTTAATTTAAAGTGTTGATAAAGCAAAAGTGTCTGAAAATATTTCGTCACACGTTTATGACATTATCGGTATGAGACAACATATTCAAGTTATTAAATTACACATCTGATTATTTCCATCAGTGGACTTGACATCCATGATAAAATGCAGCAATAATTTTTGTATATAATATAATACTAAGTTCTGATTAATTAATTTTTTGACTATGATTATTATTATCATTATTATAATCTTTAATTAGTCTTTCATTGAATAACTTATTACATACTAATAATTTATATAAATAAGTTTGCGTAACATATTTATTTATGCTCAGTGTTGGAGTCATATGAATAGAAATATTTTAATAAAAGTTTCTTTTTTTTCACTATTATTAATATTTTAAGCAGTTGAAACAATTTAAACGATAAAAGTAATATTTATGTATATTCATGATAAGATATACTCGTTAGGGAGTTTTGGCTTGAAGGTTGAATAAAATTTATTAAATTTAATTTGTTAGGAAATATATCATACAAAATTTTACATACAATACAACTAAATAACCAACGAGATAATTATAATATTTTAACTAAGTAGCAGCAGAAATTAATTTTCTTGTATAATGCTGATTGGCTTGTAAAATTTAACACTCTCCAATTATGAGTATCAACAAGAAACCAATAATAGCCATATATATAATAAACCATTACATAGATTATCCCTATTTTTTTATTTTTATGTAATAAATGAGCTATCCATTTTTAAATACTCAGTAAATAAAGAAGAAGAAAAAAGTTTTACTTACTTTAAAATGATCTTATATCCATGGTAATTAATTTTTTATACAAATAATATTTTTGGTTTCATTATACTAATATTATTATTATTATTATTATTAATTTTTTTACATAGCGTTTGCCACTCAAACATTTTAATAAGAAGACGAAATGATGATACTTTAAATCAAAATCACAACTATTATTTTTATTATATTTTTTACAATCTAATACTATAAATTTATTTTCATCAGTATTTTCTTTCTTTTATGTTCTTTCACCTTAATACCGGTATTGATTAGTGATTATAATTAGTTTGATGGTTTATTATTATTATAAAGTTATGATTTGTACTAAAATTGTTTTTATAAGTCTTCCTCAGTGAGTAAACTCGGTGTGATTGCGTCTTACCCAACTTACCAAGTGGATCAACAGTGACTGCTAGTGACTGCAACAGCAGACCGAAATCGGTTGGCGGTATGAGTTGTATTCGACTATCGACACTATATGTCGAGTCGCCTTTCTTCGGTTATCCTCATATACTATATATATATATATTAGCTTTTATATTTTCAAACTCAAACTGTTGTGTTGATTCTTATTTTATATCAAACTATATAATAGTAAAGAAGGGAAATCGAAAGCGCAATCCTCACTCTTATTTTAACCTCTGAAAAAAAAAATCATATACTGTCAAAAAAACATAACTTAAAAAAAAAATTGCTGAACAATTAAACAACAACCAAACAACGTCAAACAAATTTAATGTAGCTCAGTGATAAAAAACGACTATTATCGTACTCATAATTGTGTTGCTGGTGTTGCCATTTTATTATTGATCCATGCCTTATTATCACATTGTATTGCATAATTTTGAGTATAATATAATATATTATGTTTTAATACTTTATTAAATTTATATAAATTTATCTATTATATACATAAAAGTACCTAAATAAAAATCATTAAAACTTATCCTTATTATTTTTTAAATACTTTTCAATATTTTTTTCTGATTATTATTATTAAATAGATAGTCAGGGTTTGTTTCGATTCGGACTTATTAATTTATAGGAATATCATCATTAAACGAATTTAATAATCGGTAAGATGTAGCTGATGGGGTTATATATATATATATATATATATATATATATATATATATATATATATATATATATATATTAGTTGAGATTATTACATTGTTTATTTTTCTAGAAACTCTCCACTGGTCTTTTTGGTTATATGCATATGCATATATTTTAAAAATTTATTTTTGACGCATCTCTCAACCTCATACTGATTGAAATCATCCCTGATTAAAATTGATTGAAAACAATTGAATCTGACATGATTTCGATTGTTTTCAGCAAGTTCTATTTCACGATTGATTCAACTCAGCCAAAAATGAATTATCTTGAATAGATAAATAATGTGATGATTTCAAACTTTTCAGTCAGAGGTATGACCTTGACATGACCTCCACATGGTTATGTCGAAGGTCTAGGAACCTACGAATTTTCTTTTGTTCTCTATTTTCATCTAGTTGTTTAATATATTAATTATTATAATAAAACAAAAATGGAGGAAAATAGTAGTCATCATGCAATTTGTCTACTACTAATATTAGTCACAAAAAGTTAAAAGCAAAGTTGAGTTGTAATTTAAAAATTGATTATCATCTTGTATATCAGTCTACTAGAAAATGAGTAAATATATGAATTATTATTAATAATGATACTAATAATAATAATAATTATAATTTATGCTTAACGACTTTCAACAACGACAAAACCGAAAAAAGTTACAGAAATATTCAATTTTTTCTTGTAAAAGGGCAAAGAAAATAACAAACAATAGAAACTTTGGTTTCAAGATATTTTCTTATTAATATATTATAAAAAATAATCAGATTTCAAAACTCACAAACAATATGCAGCATGTATTTATAGATGTATATACATTTTAGCATATAATTTATAGTTATTATATATAGTAATTATTTTAAATTCAAGGCTACGTTTAGTTTTACAAAAGATTGTGGTTAAATTTTTTTTCATCAGGTCAAGGCTGCAAATAATCACGTCTGATGAAATGAGAAAGAATATATATATAGGGTATGATAAAACGACCTTGAGTATAGTCGTACTATATATATATATATATATGAAATTAGGAACAAATATTTAGTTGAATGTCGGTAGGAAAAAGAAAATATCGTATCATCCTTTACAAAAATAAAATTTTACTGCACAATGACGATAAACTGATTATATGAGTTATGAAATTTTTTGAAATTAAAAAAAAAATAATCAAGTTTTTATGTCTAATTTTTAATTTTGTTGTATATGCATTACTAAATTTTTTTAAATTATTATCTATATTATCATAATAAATAATATGTGGATGAATATAATTTTATACCTCAATAGAAAGCAATATTCATGTGTTTCAATCCAATTAATTAGCAGCATTAATCTCTATTTTTATATTAAAATAATCAAATTTAATTATTTAGTAAGTTTATTAAAAAAAAGATAAAACATATATAATATATATACATAAAAGTTACTTTTGTTATTTGACCGCGTTATCCGTTTGTAATAGAATCCTATTATACCGATTGAAAATAACGTAAAATTTTTTGTTAACACAGATATATATATTTACCCATGATCGCTTATTTTTGTCCGCACTTGAAGTAAATACCCTGATAGCCACCCTAACCATAAGTTAACTACAAGCTAACTGCCGTATTTTAAAGGTAACTTAAAGGAAAGTGTTGGAGAGCAAGCAGTTACCTTTAAGTTGACAGTAAATTGTCTGCAACTTTCTATTCAATTTGACTATACAAGTATTAACGTCAGACAATGACGTTAAGTTGATTGAAAGTTTCACTTCAAATTGACGGCAAGTTTTTCTGGCAAGTTACATTCAAGCTACTGCCCACGGAGGCTAGATATAAGGAGGACGCTCGCTATGGGGTTTTAGTATAGTAAGTGTGTCTGATAAACTGAGGACAGATCATTTTCGTAAGTATGCCGCTAGGGCGACGCTGTGTTCGCTAATGTCATGTAAATGGCGTCTATTTGTTTTTATTTATTATAGTGCTATATAATATTTATTCGTTGTTCGTTATCAGTTAAATAGTTGTTTAATAATTATACATCGTGATAATTATTCAAAAATGGTCAATCAGTGCGTAGTTAATGAATGTATAAGTGGTCGAGTAAGTGAGCGTAATAAAAATAAAAAATTAGGTCGTAGAAATACGTCGTTATTTACTGTGCCACAGGTAATATAACCTCAATTAATTAATAATAAATTATTCATTTAAGTATTTCAATTAATAAAAATCAGCAAAAAATAAAATTAGTGTGAATATCGAAGGCATAAGTAAATGTTTTAATTATAAATAAATAAATTGATGATTTGAAAATAATTATTTTGAAAACATGCACATGAGGATTTTTTATTTCTCTAATAAGTCTGCATTTTCTTATTTTTAAATAATTTTTATTTTGTTTAATTATATTTTTATTGTAAAATGAATTAATATTTGCTAAAGTCAAGTCATATGAAAAAAGTAAATATATAATTACGTATTGTAAAAATAAGTTTTCATTTTTCGTTGATCTCTAAAGCATATATCTATATGTTTTTTAGAATTAATTGCTATATTCATGTTCATTGTTTATTCTCATGCAGAAGCCTGATCTATTGAATTCATGGAGTTCAGCATTACAACAAAAACTTGTGCCAAAAAAAAATCACGTCTGTGAGCTACATTTCAATGACGACGACATAATTAAGAGTGATAGAGTAACAATGTCTAATGGAATTGTCGAAGAATTGCCTAGGAAAAATTATGCACTTAAACCATGTGCCGTTCCTACGTTAAAACCTGAAAAGTCCATTAGTAATGAAAGTGCCAACAACGTTAGAACTTCAATTGTTCTGTGTGATCCACTCTTCACCAGTGAAGCTAGTAGTAGTGATACTCATGGAAATTTATCAGAGCATAATGAAGAATTGCTAATTGCTCAAGATTCTATTAACAACTGCGACCGTCTCGAAAATGTTGATATCGCTATGAATTCTCAAGAATTAAACAGCCATAAAAATGAGCAGGTACAACAGGTACAAGAAATAAAAATTTCTAAAATTTTTTATTTATGTATTAAAGCAAAGTTGATAACATTTTATTGTCATTTATCATTACAGTTGCTCCAATTGCCAACTTTGGAAGCTAATATTGAAAAATTTTCTTTATTAACAATTATTAATATGTTAAAATTCACTCCCCTTCCTCAAAATTGGAGTTGGACGACAGATTTGTTAGATTCTAAGAAACTAGTCTTATGTTATTTAGATAAAGTTTCAATGAACTTAAAACTTCGTGTTAAGATAAATGTCAACTTTAAAATCTTGGTGAGAAAATTTCTTTTCAGCTCTCTTTTCTAATAATATTATTATTACATATTTTAATCAGCTAATCAACATCAAAACTCAAAAATTAATTGACCTCGACGGTAATTGGTCTGATATATCCGATTTTTGGAAATTTCTAAAAACATTGGAAGAATACAAATTATGTGATGGAACTGGATTTGATGAAGAAAGGTGATGATCATGGATCAATGAATCTAATATGAGGCTTTTTTTTTATTTGAGATGTCATAAGTTGTTTCTCCGACAATAATTAGTAAAACCATTTAGTTATACTCAAATTAAGATTAAATAACATTGTTTCTCCTTAAATGACAGATGTTCACCAAACTGTACTGGTGTCATATTGTCTCAAGAAGAGTACAAAAAACAAATGAAAGACTATCGGTGTGTTGCTTGCCGAAAATTAAGACATAGATTGTTAAATCAATCTTATGTAGTGAAGCCTGATTTGAAAGAGCGCTATGACAATCTTAAGTACCAAGTGGGTATTAAAAATAAAAAAATTGAGCGTCTCAAACGAAAGGTATGTACATCTTAAATATCAACAAATATTTCATTACAAAGAATCTAAAATTCCTTACAGAATGACTTACTATTGGAAATGATTAAAACACAACAAGAAAATTGTACAGCTATTAAAGATGAAACTTTGAGAGCTGAAATTTCCATTCTACCTCCAGTACAACAACTTGCGATCCGTGCTTGTTTCAATGCGGCAAAAGTTACGAATGCAAAACAAAGAAGATATACGGTACAGTGGGTGTATGAATGCTTATTACTTCGCATTAAAAGCGCGACCGTGTATGACCGACTCCGAGAACGTCAAATTTTATCTCTTCCTTGCAAAGATACCCTTAACAGATACATCCAGAAACTAGACGGCGCTTTTGGCTTTCCAAAAGCGATATTCGATACTCTACGTATAAAAAGTTCGCGTATGGAAGTACACGAAAAACGGGGTATTGATTAACTATTAAAATTGTACTTCTACTACAAATCTTTGAAATAACATTGTTAATAGTATACTAAGCTTACAACTAATACAACAATTTTTAGAAAAAAAGCTTTCGAACAATTTCTAATTGTTCTGCTTAGACGTAGACTTAGACTATGGTTACCCTATCCAAAAGTTCCCATAGAATCCACTCAAATGCGACAAAAACCGCATAGAATCCTATAGACTGTATTGGTTTCTATTAAGTCTTCTGCTAAGTATTTTAGAATTACTTCTTAACAAGCTTTATTAACCGTAGTTACATTTTCGAAATAATTGTATTTTAACTAATTCTAATACTGACTTAACTAATACTAATATTGGAATAATTGTATTTTACCTTTTTTTCAATAGGTACACTTCTGATAGATGAAGTAGCTTTAAGTGAAGCCATCAAGCTAAATCGTAAGACCATGCAACTCGATGGTTTCGTTAATTTAGGACAACACACACCTCAATATCTTTTAAACACTCGAGCTGATCATGCCCTAGTCTTCATGTTCCAGCCTTTTCAAGGTGATTGGGTGCAGGTTGTTGGAAGTTTTCTGAGTAGAAATTCTGTCACTAGTGCTATTCTACATAAGTTACTTGTTGAGTGCATCATACTGTTAGAAAATGCTGGATTTTATGTGGACGTTGTAACTTCGGATGGTGCGCAATGGAACCGAGGAGCGTGGACACTGTTTGGCATTAAGGATGGTCAATCTAGCTGTGAACATCCGTGTAACTCCGACCGAAGACTTTGGTTTATGTCTGACTTTCCACATTTAATCAAATGTTTTAGAAACAAGATTATGGAAAATTTGTTTTTTTGGGTACGCCATTTTTTTAAATATACCCATAAAAAAAAAATGGTTAGATATAACTATGCCATGAAGTCAGGTATAATCATGCCTGATCATACGCGATTATGTCATTTTTTCCGCGTGATTCATTTTTAATAAATAAATATTTATGAACAAAATGGTTGTAGTTCTTGAAGCTTTACAACATAGTTTATTCTTTACAGACACCTGATGGATTTGTAAGAAAAATTCATTGGGAAATTTTGTTACAACATGAAACTTATTTAAAAGCAAATCTAAAGATAGCCTTTAAACTAACTCCGCAGCATTTAAATCCAGAAGGGTATCAAAAAATGAACGTGCCTTTGGCTTATCAGGTAACAATAAAAATATATGCAGGGTTTCTATGATTGATCCATTTAAATTGTAAACTAAGATCTTTTTCATCCTATTTTTTTCGATACTTTCACTGATAATCTTATTGAATATCACCTGAGGGTTTTATTAAGTATTAATTATTATTATTAAAATCTTTTGTTTTCAGTTATTTTCGAAAAGTATTCAAGTTGCTATGAAAATGTATAAAAACGAAGCTTCTGAGCTCAGAGATTGTGATTCAACAATTGCTTTCATCGAACGAGTTAATAATTTGATCCAAGCGATGAGTTCTCGTACCCCTCAAGATGCTTTACGTTTGAATCAGGAGTGTCCTCAAAAAAGGGTAACGTTTAATACATAATTACAGCCTTTCAATAGTTTTTTACAGTTTTTTCGCAATAAAAAAGCGAAAATGGAAACATTAAATGGAGAACCATTACCAACATAAAAATATTCAATATTTGTGCACTTAAATATTGGAATAAATATTGACTATTCATGAAGTTTGTGTAAGTAGAAAATAATTAAATAGCTCCAAAATACTACAAACTAATTGTGCTGTTTTTTCTATTTTTGTTTGATTTATACTTAATAAATAAATAATTCATTTGATAACTTCTAAAATTTACCAAAAAGGAGATCTGGGTCTACCATTTATTCTATTTTCTACTAAATTTTATGTATTTATCATAATATGATAATTTCTTCTTTTTTTTCTCCAAATAATGGTTACGAAAACATGATTAAAAAATTTTAATATTTATTTTCGCTAGGCAATTATTGAGTTTTTGGATTATCTAAAAATTTGGGAGGCTAAAGCAAACGATGAAAAGCAGTTCAATAAAAAAAAGAAGAAAAAACAAAAACAGGATGAAGAAATCGAAGGCAAATTTTTTTTTGCAATTACTCCGAGTACTCTGACAGGATTAAAAATCACACTGCAAGCTACTCTTGAGTTAGCAGACTTTTTAAAAGAAAAGTGCAACTATGATTATTTGATGACGTCACGTCTTAATCAAGATCAATTAGAAGTATGTATCAATGAAAATATAACTATAAAATTCACAAGTATCAATTGAGCTTGTATAATTTACTATTTTGTGAATATTTTAATGTTTTAACTTCAAATCTTTTTCAGAAATTTTTCGGTATAATGCGAAATGTCTGTCGGTGTAATGATCATCCCGATACAATTCTTTTTGGGCAAGTTTTCCGGTTATTATGCTCCTATTCCTTAGTCACTCCACCGAAAGGGTCCAACGTCACTGCCGGTGAGCTTCTCCAATCTCTAATGCAATCAAAAGAATCATTGACTGCAGCCACTGCTTTAAAAAAAAATTGGCTTGATGACATAGACGCTATTGTTGAAAATGGTATTGTAAATAACGACAATTTACCTCATCAAGATATGAATGGAAATGTTTCTGTTGCTAAAATACCTTTTGAGAGTTTGCTGGACGATGACAGTGATGAAGAAACAGCATCCGATGTTCATTCTTTCATTAGAGAACCATTTGAAAATATTTTAAATGAAGACAGTGACGATGATATAGATGAGGACAAACATTTATGTCATGATAATTATTATCCATTTGAAAATTCATTTGCTGCTGAAGATTTAAATGGCAATACTGTATTCGGTCAAGATAAAGAAGAAGAAAACACTTATCTTAATGAAGATGAAGGCGAAGAAAATAATGGTTTCTGTGACGATCCACACTATCATCATGATTATGATGTGGTTTCGACGAGTGACAGTGTAGTAGCTTATATTGCCGGATACGTTGCACGAAAATTTCAACGATTAACTTCGTGCTGTGATTGTATCGACACATTACGTTCTACGAATCCTTCTGAACGTGACAAAGTCATTGAACTTATGAGTAATGGTGATTTAATTTTTCCCAGTGAAAATTTATTTAAATTGTTTAAAAGACTTGAGAAAATTGTATTACAAGTAGTTGGTACTAAAACCATCAAAATTAATACTATGCACCAAATTTTAGAGAATGTTGCTAAAGCAAAAAGTTTACCGATTTTAGGTTGTGAAGAACACAGAAAAGAGCTTATGGCTAAAATTCTGAACAACTTTATTGTAATGCGCGGGAACTTCTTAGTTGATTTAATAAATCGAACCTTCAATGAGCGAAAATTAATGACAAAAAAACACCGCAAACATTCGAAATTATCTTAAAATATTATTAATAATTTATTTATATTATTTATTATCTTTATAAATTTTACATTCTACTTCTAAGTTTCTAATCTTATAAAATATAAAACATCGAGTTAATAAATTATATTTGACTATTAACGGGGTTAATTTTATTTTTCAATTCTATTTTCACTTTCAAAATGTGTATTTTTTCTATTTTTTATGTAATCATTAATTTTCTATTTTTTTTTTTTTTTTCATTACTTTATCATTCAAAAAATTAATTAATTTCTGATACAGTGACAGTTATATGAAATCATCGTATTTCGCGCAAAAATTTTAAAAACCTGACATTAGCAACACGAACGCGCTCTAGTGACAGATTGTGGAAAACGATCTGTCCTTTCATTTCTGGGCGCTTGCAATACACAGCGAGCGTCCTCCTTATATCTAGCCTCCGTGCTACTGCCGTATTCTAAAGCCAACTTAAAGGAAAGTATTATCCAGCCAAGGTTTGCCAAAAACTTTCTCGTTAAGTTAGCCGTAAATGTTTCACTGCAACACTTGCAGAGCAATGTCTGGCTATCAGGGTATCTAAAGATTATTTTTTTTTTTTTATTAATTAAATAAATTCTTTTTATTAATATTACAAGATTTTTACAAAAAATTATAAATTTTATTACACGCTGAAGTAATTTGTTATCACTACTATTGTAATTATGGTTCCCTCTCTCTTTTACTTTATTTATTTATTTATTTTTTTTTTTTGGCATGATCCTAATTTTGTGTATGTATGTACTTGTATTTGATTGATGCTGTAATTGTATATAAAAGCATTAATTTTTTTGGAATGATATTATGTATACATATTTATATATTTTTTTTTGAGACCTCTGCAGTTATTAATTTTAAATTAAATAACTATTGATAATTGTTAATATTATGTTAACTTTCTTATAATTATTATAATAACATCATAAACATTTCTCTAAAAAGCACTACATTATTTTTTTTTTAGTTGATATTATCGATTGATAATTAATTATTATCGTTACGTTATCAATGATAATTTGACAATGAGTATTATCAGGTATCATTATTGATAAAAAAAAATTTTTAGTGTACCTACTTGTTGGTGTTGTTTTTGTTGCATTAAAGTAATTAATTTAAGTAAATAATCATTATTCATTATGTTTAGTATATTTCTCTTATTGTTTGGGCTACACAAATTGTAAAGGTGTTTTCCAACATCTAGCACAGCACGGCAAAGCACTTTTTAATGTATCTTTGAATGCTTCCCGAAAGTCACGATTAAAGTATGCGTATATAAGAGGATTTAAAGCACTATTAAAGTAACCAATCCAAAATAAAACTGAAACTACAGCATCAGGACAGTCGCATACTTCACCACATAGTGCTGTTATTAAATACCTAGAAAAACAACATAAACAGTGAGAAAAAAAAGAAATATTATTATATTGCGATAAAAAATTTTAATTCAAAAAATTATTACTAATTAGTAATAATAATAATATTATAAAATTTTATTACTCTTTTTTTATTATTTGTCATAAGGTTTATTACTTTGATGAAATAATTATTGTTAATTGAATTATATTATTATTATAAAAAACATAATCATTTACTAAAAATATTAATTTATGTTTCTTTAAATTATTTAACTTTGATACACTACAAGAATTGATAAAAATTGTAATAATACTTGCCAAAGGAAAAAAGGAAGCCAGCAAAGAAGAAATGCTCCCATAATTATGCCTAATGTTCGTGCAGCTTTATGTTCAGCTCGCCAACTCTTAGTTTGTTGGCGTATTGCTGTACCTAAAACAAGTATAAGAATATATTGTTTATTATTAATATCTAATAATTTCCACTATTATTTATGTTTAGCAGACGTATAAATTATTAAAAGTTTTACAAGTTTATTGTTATAGAAAATAAACTAAATGATTCGCATTACCGTTGTCGTATTTTACAATTATTATTATTATATCGAATGAAAAATTATTTATAATTTAAAAAAAAAACTCACTATTAGTAATTATTAATTAACAGTAAGTATTGTTAAGAAATATTTGATTCAGCACGCAGTCTCGTTCAAGTACTCCCTCGGCTATTATGTGTACCGTATATTCCCAATATCGAGCGTTGTAGCAAAAGCAGCAAAAGAGAATGAGTGCATCCCGGATAAGTAGATAGGGTGTATATTATCGGGGTGTTGGAGCCTGGATTGCGAGCGTTTACTGACCTATACTAACGCGACTTGGTATATCCTACGACTATTCAGTACTTAAACACTAAGTTTAATGTGTATAAATAGTGACTCTAGGACTTAAATCATAATAGAAACAATTTCCTTCTTTTTCAAATTTAATTTGTATAATAAAATTTCATAAATTTTATTGTAATATATAAATTTGTATTTTTATATTTAAATGAATCTTACCATTATCAGTATTGAGTTCAATTGCTGCTGCTGTTGCTGGTGTATTACACCAGGTCTTAATATGAGAATCATCATTAGGTTGTAAAAGAAATTGCTGACAAGTCCTTGAGTGATGTCTAGACGTTGAGATTCGATGTAAATGAACATTATTAAGTAAAGTATTGCTAGAAGCTCGACTTAGTGCTTCTCTTTGTCTTATAGCTTCTTTATATATTTTATAATACATAACTATCATCACGAAACCAGGAAGCCAAAATGACACTGAGGAACTTATCAGAGCGAATGGACGATTTACCACAAATATACACATCTATATTAATAATAATAAAAATTTTAATAAAATCAAAGTTTATAGCAATCTCAAATACTTGAAAATAATTTATTTTCCAATTATATAGGAATTAACTTAATTATATATTTTAAGATATGCATATATAAAATTTAAAAATTTTTATTTCTATTTTGTCATAAATATATAATTATGTAGTATATACTCACCTCAGGATGTTTTTGAAGAAAATCTAAATGTTGTGATGTTGTGTACCATCCAAAAAAAATAGGGATAAAACTGATAAATGCAGGAAGTAACCAAGCACTGCTTAACATTGCTGTGACAGTAATATTTTTCATAATAGCTGGGTATTCAAGAGGCCGAACAATTGCGTAATATCTATCAACGCTTATACAACAAAGATGAAGAATAGAGGCAGTTGAAAAGTATACATCAAATGAGTTCCAAACGTTGCACATAAATCGACCAAAAAGCCATTTGCCTCCTGATAATTCAACTGAGGCATTGAAAGTCATTGCACAAATAGCAACAAGTAAATCAGCTGCAGCTAAACTTACTACATAACGATTTGTCGGTACACGAAGTTTACGATGTCTTCTAACGCTTGCAATAACTAGTGCATTACCAAAAAGTGCTGTTATTATTATTAATATTATTAAAATACCTTTTATTACAACAAATAACGATAATAAATTATTATTATTATTATCATCGGTATTATTATTTATATTATTACTATTATTATTTATTATATTTCGATTAATGAAATCTCTTGTTGTAATGTTATCATTATCATTATTATTTTCTTTAATGTTTATATTATAATTATTGTCATATTTAATTACTACTTGATTAATAAAAGTAGTTTCTAAATAATCTATAATATTATCTGGATCTACATCAGAAAAGGTACTACTCCTGCTAACATAATTATGATGTACAACTTGTTCATTTGATGATTTTTTATTTTTTAGCTCCATATGTAATAACTTCTCTCGATAATCGTTTTTTATTTTCATCATCAACATTATTGTAATAATAATAATAATAATAATAATAATAATAATAATTATTATTATTATTATTATTATTATTATTATTATTGTCTTTATTTGATAAATAAGAAATTTTATTATAATAATAATATATTATTGATTTATTCTTTTTAGCTGATGATGCAGAAATTTTCGTCAGTGGTGTTCTTATTCGATGGAAATGCACTACAACAACTCGGTGATACATTGCCATAGAAGTTAATTTACTATTATAAAAATTACTAATTAATTGTAAACTCACAGCCATCAACAAATTAATGTCACTTTTAGTTATTAAACTGGTGCTAAAGTATAATTGTTGAAATTTATTTTATTTATACAGGATTAAAATAAAATAAATATTACATTTATTTCCTTTCTTTAAAGTTCTCTCTTTTTCTCTTAGTATATATCATTTTTATTATACTGCATGTTTTAATTTTTTGGATAAATTTATTAAAATATTTTTGCACGACCTTGATACTATTGAATTATAAACAGTGTCCTCGATTGAATATTACTAGAAATTTAAGTTAAAATTAAGTTTTAAATATTTAATATTGTAATTAAAAAATATACTCACAATTGTAGTGTTTATAAGGTATTTTATAAATGAATATTAGGAAAAAATAAAAAAAAAAAGTAGAAAAAAAATAACCATTACCATAAAAATTGATAATTTTTTTTATTGCGGTGAAAAATTATTATTATGGATTTGTAAATCTGTATATTAAAGTATCTATATTCCAGTGAATTGTATAATAATTCACTCTATATTAATTGATTTTATAACTAATATATCCAATCACTATTATCACCATTGTTATTAGTAATGTTAATAAAATCTCAAATTTATTTATATTTTTGAATAAAAAAATTTAATAATTATATATTAATTCAACTATTAGATAGAATAAGAATTTTTATATAAAATATAATGTAGTACAAAGAAAGAAATGGAGATCTAATTGAAATGACAGTGAAAACAATAAATGAAGAAAACCACAAAGGTTTTTAACGAAATAAGATTAAATAAATCAATATGTTGTTATTTATTAGTTTATTAAACTATTCGATTATTATAAATAAAAAGTCAAGTACGGGATAAAAATGAGTAACATATATACATTGAACACATACACGACGCAATCACACATTAGTCACACGGCGGGAAACGAGTAGTAGAAACATCGACGAATGATGCCGGCAGACTGAATGTCGGGACGTTTCACAGCGCTGTTGTCGTTCTAGTTATGTATGCTAGTGATGCGCTACAACTACAGTCATACAAAAAGGTGGAAAGATTAATGAAATCGTCTCAATCTTAATATTTTTCCCATAAGAGGTATTTTTTTTTGTTTGTTTTTGTTTTAATAACATATAATAAAGTTGTATTAAAATTTTTTTCCTTATTTATTTATTATCGATAAACAGAAACATTATATTGTTAAAGTGTTATATTTAAATAACTAAATTATTTTAGTAATAATAAGATTAATAATAAATTAATGACAGAATTAACATACTGAATGAAATAGTAGTATAATTATGGACAATAACTTGAATCTTTAGTTGGCTACACTCGGACTCTCACGTGTCAAGTTCGTGCTATGTCAATCGATACTGTACAAGTAGCTCGATTCCCTTGTGCCTGACCATGAGGGTCAATACAAGGTCAGTTTTTTATAAAGAGATCCAAAGTTGTGATTAAAATCATGAAATAATTATACAAATAATTAAAATTATACAATCCAGAAACAAGATGATGGAATATATAATTCAGTGGAAAAAAAAATATTATTGTATATTTTATAAATCAATCAATCAATCAATCTATATATATATATATATATCTAAGTTTACGTAGCGGAGAATAGTGCAGACGATACATCATCGTAGATCGATAAACATGGAGAGCATCGATGTAATCCATTGTACGTTTAGTGACATATTTCTAGTTATTGATCAGTATATGTCGATTCTACATCGTTCATTTAAATAATAACCACCTGTATCCCAATATTACATAACAATTGGATACATAGATTTTGTATTATAAGAAGACAAAGATAGAATCGTTGTTATCATTGAATGACATAAGGGTTGAATGGTACTTGAAAATGAGTATTGATAATGAAAACAATCCAACATTAATATGTGAGTATAAATGAAATAATGATTAAGTTGAAATGAATGATAGTTACTAAAATAATTTTCAATCTATCTATTTTTATGAAAATGATTTATTGTAAATATATAAATTAAAAAAATAAAAATTTATAGTGAACGAAACTAAAGTTAATGACATTGAAAATGCTGGTAACTGGTCTGATTTGTTATTACAAACGTATCGGAAGGTACATCCGTATGCCTGTGAATTTATAAGGTGAAAAGTACGCCAAGCAGTCTCGAGGTCGTCAATAAACTGCACACGACTGTAGCTATTAAAAGCTTTTGTATGTATACGTATGATAAGCAATTTAGTAATATGCATATACATAAAATAATTGAAGTAATGTCTGTAGATTCTGAATTCTATATACAATACTTTTGTACAAACTATTCGTCAAGTTTAAAAACTATAAATAGAAAAGATAATATACAATGGATTTCTAAAAAAAAAAAAAAAAATACAAAAAAAAAAAAAAAGTCTTTAGTTTTACAATGTAAATTACACGGTAGCACTATCATAATTAATTTAAGACAAGCTTCAAATTTGGTACCATCTCATATTTGGTCGTTTCACATTTGGACAAGTCTCACATTTAGTCGAGTTTTATTGTTAGTCAAGTCTCACTTTTGGTAGAACCCCACATTTAGTCAAGTCTAATTCTTTGTCATGTTCCACATTAAGTAGAACCCCACATTTGGTCAAATTTTCACAATGGAAGCGTCAAGTTGATCACGTGTGTGACAAATAATCACAAAAAACGTAATTATTGTGCTGGGTTATTCCCAAAAGGGCAAAAGTTACGGGCTACTCTTCATCAAAAATACGTAGAGGCATCTCCACCAATTTCCGTATTATCCATGCCGACGGATGATCTAGGATTGGATTTTAGTCAATTGATACCCAAAAAAAAGTTAGTCGTGGGACCCCTCAGAAGGCCACTTTTGTATTGTGAGCCACTGTGAGATGCTGTAGTGAATCTGAGGCTGAGTAAAAATGTTTTTTGACCATGAATTCAGTTTATTTAACTTATTTCCGTGCCTACAGATAATCTAAAATTAGATTTTAACGAGGTAAAGCGTCCCAGTTGTCTCCCTGTGATTCTAAAATAGATTTTAAGGTGATTTCGTGAGATATTCATTTCTTAGAGGTTAACGTAACCGTTTCCATAGCAACGATTGCCATGGCAACCGTTTCCATAGCAACCGTTTCCATAGCAACCGTTGCCATGGCAACCGTTTCCATAGCAACCGTTGCCATAGCAACCGTTTCCATAGCAACCGTTGCCATAGCAACCGTTGCTATGGCAACCGTTTCCATAGCAACCGTTTCCATAGCAACCGTTGCCATAGCAACCGTTGCTATGGCAACCGTTTCCATAGCAACCGTTTCCATAGCAACCGTTGCCATAGCAACCGTTGCTATGGCAACCGTTTCCATAGCAACCGTTTCCATAGCAACCGTTGCCATAGCAACCGTTGCTATGGCAACCGTTTCCATAGCAACCGTTTCCATAGCAACCGTTGCCATAGCAACCGTTGCTATGGCAACCGTTTCCATAGCAACCGTTTCCATAGCAACCGTTGCCATAGCAACCGTTGCTATGGCAACCGTTTCCATAGCAACCGTTTCCATAGCAACCGTTGCCATAGCAACCGTTGCTATGGCAACCGTTTCCATAGCAACCGTTTCCATAGCAACCGTTGCCATAGCAACCGTTGCTATGGCAACCGTTTCCATAGCAACCGTTTCCATAGCAACCGTTGCCATAGCAACCGTTGCTATGGCAACCGTTTCCATAGCAACCGTTTCCATAGCAACCGTTGCCATAGCAACCGTTGCTATGGCAACCGTTTCCATAGCAACCGTTTCCATAGCAACCGTTGCCATAGCAACCGTTGCTATGGCAACCGTTTCCATAGCAACCGTTTCCATAGCAACCGTTGCCATAGCAACCGTTGCTATGGCAACCGTTTCCATAGCAACCGTTTCCATAGCAACCGTTGCCATAGCAACCGTTGCTATGGCAACCGTTTCCATAGCAACCGTTTCCATAGCAACCGTTGCCATAGCAACCGTTGCTATGGCAACCGTTTCCATAGCAACCGTTTCCATAGCAACCGTTGCCATAGCAACCGTTGCTATGGCAACCGTTTCCATAGCAACCGTTTCCATAGCAACCGTTGCCATAGCAACCGTTGCTATGGCAACCGTTTCCATAGCAACCGTTTCCATAGCAACCGTTGCCATAGCAACCGTTGCTATGGCAACCGTTTCCATAGCAACCGTTTCCATAGCAACCGTTGCCATAGCAACCGTTGCTATGGCAACCGTTTCCATAGCAACCGTTTCCATAGCAACCGTTGCCATAGCAACCGTTGCCATAGCAACCGTTGCCATGGCAACCGTTTCCATAGCAACCGTTTCCATAGCAACCGTTGCCATAGCAACCGTTGCCATGGCAACCGTTTCCATAGCAACCGTTTCCATAGCAACCGTTGCCATAGCAACCGTTGCCATGGCAACCGTTTCCATAGCAACCGTTTCCATAGCAACCGTTGCCATAGCAACCGTTGCCATGGCAACCGTTTCCATAGCAACCGTTTCCATAGCAACCGTTGCCATAGCAACCGTTGCCATGGCAACCGTTTCCATAGCAACCGTTTCCATAGCAACCGTTGCCATAGCAACCGTTGCCATGGCAACCGTTTCCATAGCAACCGTTTCCATAGCAACCGTTGCCATAGCAACCGTTGCCATGGCAACCGTTTCCATAGCAACCGTTTCCATAGCAACCGTTGCCATAGCAACCGTTGCCATGGCAACCGTTTCCATAGCAACCGTTTCCATAGCAACCGTTGCCATAGCAACCGTTGCCATGGCAACCGTTTCCATAGCAACCGTTTCCATAGCAACCGTTGCCATAGCAACCGTTGCCATGGCAACCGTTTCCATAGCAACCGTTTCCATAGCAACCGTTGCCATAGCAACCGTTGCCATGGCAACCGTTTCCATAGCAACCGTTTCCATAGCAACCGTTGCCATAGCAACCGTTGCCATGGCAACCGTTTCCATAGCAACCGTTTCCATAGCAACCGTTGCCATAGCAACCGTTGCCATGGCAACCGTTTCCATAGCAACCGTTTCCATAGCAACCGTTGCCATAGCAACCGTTGCCATGGCAACCGTTTCCATAGCAACCGTTTCCATAGCAACCGTTGCCATAGCAACCGTTGCCATGGCAACCGTTTCCATAGCAACCGTTTCCATAGCAACCGTTGCCATAGCAACCGTTGCCATGGCAACCGTTTCCATAGCAACCGTTTCCATAGCAACCGTTGCCATAGCAACCGTTGCCATGGCAACCGTTTCCATAGCAACCGTTTCCATAGCAACCGTTGCCATAGCAACCGTTGCCATGGCAACCGTTTCCATAGCAACCGTTTCCATAGCAACCGTTGCCATAGCAACCGTTGCCATGGCAACCGTTTCCATAGCAACCGTTTCCATAGCAACCGTTGCCATAGCAACCGTTGCCATGGCAACCGTTTCCATAGCAACCGTTTCCATAGCAACCGTTGCCATAGCAACCGTTGCCATGGCAACCGTTTCCATAGCAACCGTTTCCATAGCAACCGTTGCCATAGCAACCGTTGCCATGGCAACCGTTTCCATAGCAACCGTTTCCATAGCAACCGTTGCCATAGCAACCGTTGCCATGGCAACCGTTTCCATGGCAACCGTTTCCATAGCAACCGTTTCCATAGCAACCGTTGCCATAGCAACCGTTGCCATGGCAACCGTTTCCATAGCAACCGTTTCCATAGCAACCGTTTCCATAGCAACCGTTGCCATAGCAACCGTTGCCATGGCAACCGTTTCCATAGCAACCGTTTCCATAGCAACCGTTTCCATAGCAACCGTTGCCATAGCAACCGTTGCCATGGCAACCGTTTCCATAGCAACCGTTTCCATAGCAACCGTTGCCATAGCAACCGTTTCCATAGCAACCGTTTCCATAGCAACCGTTGCCATGGCAACCGTTTCCATAGCAACCGTTGCCATGGCAACCGTTTCCATAGCAACCGTTTCCATAGCAACCGTTGCCATAGCAACCGTTGCCATGGCAACCGTTTCCATAGCAACCGTTGCCATGGCAACCGTTTCCATAGCAACCGTTTCCATAGCAACCGTTGCCATAGCAACCGTTGCCATGGCAACCGTTTCCATGGCAACCGTTGCCATGGCAACCGTTTCCATGGCAACCGTTGCCATAGCAACCGTTTCCATGGCAACCGTTTCCATAGCAACCGTTGCCATGGCAACCGTTTCCATAGCAACCGTTTCCATAGCAACCGTTGCCATAGCAACCGTTTCCATAGCAACCGTTGCCATAGCAACCGTTTCCATAGCAACCGTTGCCATAGCAACCGTTTCCATAGCAACCGTTGCCATAGCAACCGTTGCCATAGCAACCGTTTCCATAGCAACCGTTTCCATAGCAACCGTTTCCATAGCAACCGTTTCCATAGCAACCGTTTCCATAGCAACCGTTTCCATAGCAACCGTTTCCATAGCAACCGTTTCCATAGCAACCGTTTCCATAGCAACCGTTTCCATAGCAACCGTTTCCATAGCAACCGTTGCCATGGCAACCGTTTCCATAGCAACCGTTGCCATGGCAACCGTTTCCATAGCAACCGTTGCCATGGCAACCGTTTCCATAGCAACCGTTGCCATGGCAACCGTTTCCATAGCAACCGTTGCCATGGCAACCGTTTCCATAGCAACCGTTGCCATGGCAACCGTTTCCATAGCAACCGTTGCCATGGCAACCGTTTCCATAGCAACCGTTGCCATGGCAACCGTTTCCATAGCAACCGTTGCCATGGCAACCGTTTCCATAGCAACCGTTGCCATGGCAACCGTTTCCATAGCAACCGTTGCCATGGCAACCGTTTCCATAGCAACCGTTGCCATGGCAACCGTTTCCATAGCAACCGTTGCCATGGCAACCGTTTCCATAGCAACCGTTGCCATGGCAACCGTTTCCATAGCAACCGTTGCCATGGCAACCGTTTCCATAGCAACCGTTGCCATGGCAACCGTTTCCATAGCAACCGTTGCCATGGCAACCGTTTCCATAGCAACCGTTGCCATGGCAACCGTTTCCATAGCAACCGTTGCCATGGCAACCGTTTCCATAGCAACCGTTGCCATGGCAACCGTTTCCATAGCAACCGTTGCCATGGCAACCGTTTCCATAGCAACCGTTGCCATGGCAACCGTTTCCATAGCAACCGTTGCCATGGCAACCGTTTCCATAGCAACCGTTGCCATGGCAACCGTTTCCATAGCAACCGTTGCCATGGCAACCGTTTCCATAGCAACCGTTGCCATGGCAACCGTTTCCATAGCAACCGTTGCCATGGCAACCGTTTCCATAGCAACCGTTGCCATGGCAACCGTTTCCATAGCAACCGTTGCCATGGCAACCGTTTCCATAGCAACCGTTGCCATGGCAACCGTTTCCATAGCAACCGTTGCCATGGCAACCGTTTCCATAGCAACCGTTGCCATGGCAACCGTTTCCATAGCAACCGTTGCCATGGCAACCGTTTCCATAGCAACCGTTGCCATGGCAACCGTTTCCATGGCAACCGTTGCCATGGCAACCGTTTCCATGGCAACCGTTGCCATGGCAACCGTTTTCATAGCAACCGTTTCCATAGCAACCGTTTTCATAGCAACCGTTTCCATAGCAACCGTTTTCATAGCAACCGTTTCCATAGCAACCGTTTTCATAGCAACCGTTTCCATTGCGCAAGGGGAAGGGAAAGGGGAGGGAAGGGGTGGGAAGGGGAGGAAGGGAAGGGGAGGGATGGTAAGGGAAGGGAAGGGGAGGGAAGGGAAAGGGAAAGGGGAGGGAAGGGAAAGGGCAGGGAAGGGGAGAGAAGGGAAAGGGAAAGGGGAGGGAAGGGAAAGGGCTGGGAAGGGGAGGGAAGGGAAGAGAAAAGGGAGGTCACGGAAAGGAAAGGGAAGGGAAAGGGCGGGAAGGCGAAGGGAGGAAAGGGGAAAGGGGGGAAAGAGTGGGAGGAGATGGTGAGGTTGGGGGTGAAAGGGGTGTATGGGATGAAGGGGGTGAAGTGGGGTGGAAGGGGAAGGGGAAAGGGAAGGGAAAAGGGATTCCGACCAAAAGAGCGCGTCTCCGGGTTCGTCGCGTCTAATTAAATTAAAAAAAATGAAATTAACACAAAAATAAGAAAAAAAATAAAATTAAATTAATTAAAACAAAAATAAATAAAATTAAAGAAATAAAATAAATAAAATTGAAAAACAAAATAAATAAAATAAAAAAAAAAAATAAATAAAATTAAAAAGAAATAAAATTTTAAAAAAATAAAATGAAATAAATTAAATTAAATTAAAGTAAAATAAATTAAAATAAAATAATATAAAAAAAAAAAATAAAATAAAATAAAAAAAAATAAAATAAAATAAATTAAAATAAAATAAAATAAAATAAAAAAAAATAAAATAAAATAAATTAAAATAAAATAAAATAAAATAAAAAATAAATAAAATAAAATAAAAAAAAAATAATTAAATTAAATAAAATAAATTAAAACAAAATAATATAAAAAAAAATTAAATTAAATAAAATAAATTAAAATAAAATAAAATAAATTAAAATAAAATAATATAAAAAAAAAATAAAATAAAATAAAATAAATTAAAATAAAATAAAATAAAATGAAAAAAAATTAAAGAAAAATAAGGGCCATTCGGCAGCTGAAATGGAAGGTAGATTTTTCAATTAATTGATATAAAAAAATAGTTTTATACATACATTACTTGTTAGTGTATAGTCATGATATGAAATTAGACTAGTTTTCTAGGAGTGAGGGTGAAAAAAGGCAACGATTATTATTGATAGAGAACTTCAGATAGTTGATTTGACATAACATGATATAGCTAATGTACCAAACTAACGATCACATAAATAAAGTATTGAAAATTTAATTAGTATGAGATCATAATTGTAATCGCTGTTACCATATGACAAGCCCAGTTAAAATAACAGTAATACTTTTATTTAAAATATAAAATAGCTGTGAAATTTACAGGTTAAATTGTGCACAGTAAAATACACGTCATAAAATTGTATTACAATGGGGAATGCATAAGTTATGTAGAATGAAAACCATATTTTCAACATTTTTCGATTCCATTAAAATTTTCAAGGCTATGAAATTATTGGAAGAAATGGTCAAAATATAAAGTTTGAGGTCATAAATCAAAGCTTATTAGTCACGCTTTAAAATACTTTTTACAGAAATAATCTATGAGTTTTAGTTCTAAAGTTATATAGACTTTAAAAGTGATTAAAAACTGATTTTTTAGAAAAATCGTTAAAATTTCAAACAGCCATAACTTCTAAACTAATCAACCGATTCAGCCCATTTCGAACTTAACCGTGGTAATTACACATAAAATTAGTGTAGAAAGTTTCATTAAGATCGGATAAGAATTGTAGACACAATAGTGTCCTCAAAAGTCGGTTCTATTACATAAATATATATATATATATATATATATATATATATATATATATATATATATATATACATACATATATAAATTTTTTAACGAGTGGTAGTTTGAACTCTACTTAACTAATTATGATAGTTTATGACGAAATCCCTTGTAAAATCGACCATGAGGACAAATACAATAGTTAGATTTTTAAAAAAAATTTTACCTAAAAATAGACCCATGAATTATTTCCTTGGAGAGTTATCGTGCTTACGAAGATTCATACGTAACAATTGACAGCACTAGTTCGTTGGATTAAAATAATTAATTAAAAATCAATGAATCAACAAATCGACTCAACGTTGGGTTCAAATTATTCCTTAATAAAACTAGGGCCGAAAATAAAAATGATAATTAATTGTCGAATATCACTGCACATGCAACAAATTGGACATAAGATGAGTTAAAATGTGGTTGTATGTAATTCTCAATTTTTTAAACGATGTATTTCTAAAAAAAAAAAAAAAGGTCCTGTGGGAGTATTTTTCCACTGTGAAAAAATTTCCGTGAACCTCCGTACTGTTATTATACACTTATTGTGGTGGGTTACCCCCAAGAGGAAGAAAGTTACGGACCACTCTTGATAAAAAGCTTGGGACAGTGTGATCGTAATTTATCTTGATATATCTTGATTGAAGCTCATATGGGTCTGAAGTGGAAAAAATAATAGACGAGGCAATGGGATGATGGTCCTGATAGGAATTTGGCAATTGAAAGAGGTTCTGGGGATCAAAACAGAGAAATAGGGGAAAAAAATGGGATACCCTAGAAGTGCTGGAAGTTTGGTTGTTTTTTGAAGACCAGCGGGGACCAAGGTTTTAGTGGGTATTTCCAGAAGAACTATAATCTCTTTAGCAGTTAGCATTATATAATACGTTGGAATGCTGTGGTGAGCATTTATCAATTTTTTGAACCATAGTTTTCTAAAAAAAAGAAAGGACTTTTGCTCGAAATTGTAAATTACACTGCAGCACTATCATTATCACTGTGTTACGTCGGATTTGTAACGAAAATAAATATATTTGGTCCTAGTCTTTCGACCAATAGACCGGGGACAAGAAACCTTAGTGAAGGAGTGTAAATTAAAACATGAATTAAAATTATAAGTGAATAAATATATTGTTACAAATAAATGTCGATTAAAAACAGTTAAAATGAAAAGCTTGAAGTCAAGGTTATATAATACAGAATTATTCGGAATTTAACTTGTTAACAAATACTAAGTGAATTTTAGATACGAATGACAATTATTTCTTTTCCGCTATGAACTACAAAAATCTAATTATTTTAAACGTGCCATCAAGTAGGTGGCTTATGTGAGTAATACTCCAGCCTACACTAGTTGAAATGACTGGTAGAGAATGTTTCTTAATGATACAGTACAAAAATATGAATATATGAGACATAAAATTTCGTGGACTTGGTACATATTAAATGTCGATAATTTTTCATTGATATTTTATTGAAATATGCGTTGATCGAAGGTCTTCATCCTTTGGTGAATAATTATTGGTCTATTCCCTACTTCATATTTGAAATCGACTATGTGTACATCTTTGATTGTATCAGGTTTTTAAAAAAAAAGGTGGCTAGCAGCCTACTGTTTACTATATGAAAATGAGATGACTTGAATATAGGAAGAATAACGGGTATTAAGTTAATAGTTTGGGACTGACGACACAACTGACAACTTTTGGGTCAGTTCGTTAGACTTTCGGAAAAAAATGGATGGTTTTCCCAGTTCCTGTATATGGGGGAAATTCTTTTCCCACGTTCTTCCACCTCTACCCAAAAGTTTTCTACTTCTTTTCAGAAAACCATTGTTTCGGGGCCGCACTATCCCTCCCACATTGATTTCCCGTTTCCCTCTCTTTCGGTTCTTGACAACTCACTGCTCTTTTTTTGTTAATAATAAATGTAATATTAATAATAATAATAGAAGTAATTGATATAATTATTTTCATAAATCTTGATAAATAATTCGATTTATTTTTGCTTAAATTATTGTTAAATGAAATTTTCTATTTCAATTTTGTTTAAATTTTATTCTAATATTTTAATATTTTATTCGTCTTTAATTTCTGATATTTTAATGTTTTATTTTATTTAAATTAAATTCTGATATTTTATTTTATTTCCCTTTTCTCTTCCCTTCCCTCCCCTTCCCAGCCCTTTCCCTTCCCTCCCCTTTCCCTTTCCCTTTCCCTTTCCCTTTCCCTTTCCCTTTCCCTTTCCCTTTCCCTTTCCCTTTCCCTTTCCCTTTCCCTTTCCCTTTCCCTTTCCCTTTCCCTTTCCCTTTCCCTTTCCCTTTCCCTTTCCCTTTCCCTTTCCCTTTCCCTTTCCCTTTCCCTTTCCCTTTCCCTTTCCCTTTCCCTTTCCCTTTCCCTTTCCCTTTCCCTTTCCCTTTCCCTTTCCCTTTCCCTTTCCCTTTCCCTTTCCCTTTCCCTTTCCCTTTCCCTTTCCCTTTCCCTTTCCCTTTCCCTTTCCCTTTCCCTTTCCCTTTCCCTTTCCCTTTCCCTTTCCCTTTCCCTTTCCCTTCCCTTTCCCTTTCCCTTTCCCTTTCCCTTTCCCTTTCCCTTTCCCTTTCCCTTTCCCTTTCCCTTTCCCTTTCCCTTTCCCTTTCCCTTTCCCTTTCCCTTTCCTTTCCCTTTCCCTTTCCCTTTCCCTTTCCCTTTCCCTTTCCCTTTCCCTTCCCTTCCCTTTCCCTTTCCCTTTCCCTTTCCCTTTCCCTTTCCCTTTCCCTTTCCCTTTCCCTTTCCCT
>OZ024714.1:0-18333 GCA_964016945.1 Microplitis deprimator
GATATCGAAAACGAAAAATTTCAAAAAAAATATTTTTTCAAAAAATCTCTTAAATGGCTTCACCAATCACTTCCAAAAACTAATCAGCTCTTAACCTTAAAAAACCACATCGATCACCGTTGGACCGATCAAAATCGGTTGATTCGTTCGTGAGATATCGAAAACGAAAAATTTCAAAAAAAATATTTTTTCAAAAAATCTCTTAAATGGCTTCACCAATCACTTCCAAAAACTAATCAGCTCTTAATCTTGAAAAACCACGTCGATTGCCGTTGGACCGATTAAAATCGGTTGATTCGTTCGTAAGATATCGAAAACGAAAAATTTGAAAAAAAATATTTTTTCAAAAAATCTCTTAAACGGCTTCACCAATCACTTCCAAAAACTAATAACTTCTTAACCTTGAAAAACCACGTCAATCACCGTTGGATCGGTCAAAATCGGTTGATTCGTTCGAGAGATATTGAAAACGAAAAATTAAAAAAAAAAATGTTTTTTTAAAAAATCTCTTAAATAGCTTCACCGATCACTTCTAAAAACTAATCAGCTCTTATACTTGAAAAGATACGTCGACCGCTGTTGGACTGGTTAAAATCGGTTGATTCATTCGTAAGATATCGAAAACGAAAGATTAAAAAAGAAAAAAAAATGTTTTTCCAATTTTTGAGCTCAAAGAGCTTAGAAACATAAAAAAATTCATCTTCGCACTTATAGAGCTTAAAATAACATAAAAATTGTATTTTTGAGCTCGAAGAGCTCAACAACATCACAAGTTACATATTAAAATCGCTTTACGTATTTTTTTAAAAACGGAATAGTACTTCAATTACTATCGGGTGGAAAAAATTATCATGTTGCTTAATAGATCATTGAAACGCTGATTAATAAGCCCTTAAATTATTTATATTCTATGAAACTCAAATATAAAACTAATCAGCCTAAAACGCGTGTAAAATATTTATTACAATTCGTATTTTTTTAATTCTTTTGATAACATTACGTATGTAAAACTTTTGAATAATTAAATGAATAAAATCTCGCAGAGTATCATAAGTCTTAAATTCTTTAAAAATTGAAACCAATTTAGCTAGCTAAATTTTGCAAAATTCGAAATACAATATTTTTGAAAAATAATGGAGAAGTTCATCTAGCGTGGGGGATTTAAAAATAAAAAATGCGGGTAGGCATAACACCAGAATAAGGTAAACCGTCCAGTCCGTGACCGCCCACCAATGAATGACCGGTAATGAAAATAATGATTATAAAAATCCAAAAATTTAGTTAATTGTTAATGCTCAATCATAATTGTAATCTTACATATATTTTTCAATATTTCATCTTCACGAATTAAAATAATTTAAAAGTGTATTTTCAAAATTCATAAAAATTATATCGAGAATCCGAGAATTTTTAGAAAACCATAAAATTTTGACAAAAGTCTGTGAAAACGGCTGCTTAGAAAATTATGAATTTTAATTATAAATAATTACTTTTTGTCTAAAATAAAAAATTTATAGACATTTATGTAGAAAAACTAATCTTAAAATTGACCTATGATGAATATAATATAACTTAATAATTTATTTATATTAATTTGACGTCGGTCATTCACTGGCTCATTTGATGTGTGCTTTGCTAGTAAATGACTGACTAGTAGATAAAATTTCAAAAATTTCTTGCGCGTTATGAGTTCGTACTTAGCGGGAAGTTCCAGGGATGGCCTGTAGGGTAGTAGTGAGACAGGGGGGGTTCACCCCCCCCCGATAACACAGTACCCTTCCTTACCGACCGTCGCGGATACCTCCCGCCGGTAACTTATCATATCTACTGTCGGTAATTTGTACACATCTGTGGCCGGTAAACGTACCTGTCGTCGGTAAAGTGGGTATTTATATTACCGACTGTTGCCAATGTTGGTCGGCAGTCAATTATCATGTGTATGATGCAAAATACTATCACACTATCATTAGAGCTGATACTTTACCGTATACCAGCTCTGATAATAGCATGACATGTATTTATATGAAGATCATTCGCAGGTTTTATATATTCAAACAGGGTGTAGGACGAGCACTTGCGAGAAGCCTTGATGTCACTGCCATCTCGCGGTTTATTTCTTTCCCCACCCCTCTTTTTAGCGGATAACATCATTCAGCGTGTCTGAACTCTTTTTTTTGTGAGGTAGAGTGGGGGAAATGAAGCTGCGCAAATGCTTTAATGATTACATCACCTTCCGCGTCGTTTACCGTTACTAAGCTCATATTTCAAACCAAGCGGGGTAATATGAACACCCGCAATTACGTCATTTTACTCGATTACATCATCTTTTACGTCATAAGACAGGTCCAAACTCGTTTTTTCGGCAACTAAGTGGGGGAATAAAGAGTTGAGTGGGTGACTCTCGCAGCCATATGCATCAGTCCGCCCTAGTTTCCGGTAGTAAGAACAATCGTTTCTCAATTAAAAAACCTGTGAAAAAAGTGATAAACAAATGGACCGTCGAATTCTAAGGTATAGTTAAAAAACTTATCTTTATTGATTAAACTGGCGTGCATCTTTCCAACCATATTAACTAACAATCTTTTACAGACCTCATGTATGCACTGATCATTGTGATCATCCAGCACAGATTGAGTTTGATGAAGTGTGTGTTGTGAGTGAACAAGAAGAAGACAATTATATTCAGAAATTAGTTACTCAAGAAAGAGAAATTGACTTACAGATCTTATATTGGAAGAACTTATTACTTTCCTTTAAAGATCGTAAAGGTTACGAACAAGCCTGTCACAGAGTCACATACGTTATAACAGACTTAATGTTTAAGACTAACTCATCAAAATAAATCGTAGACTCCTGTAATGGATCCATTAAGTGAAGAAGAAATAGAGTATCTGGCAAACCATCCACCATACGTTTTATTTGAAGCAGAATTATTATCACGTTATTTCGAACAACCAACACAAGACTACATTGAAAGGTTTGTACGTGATATTCATCTTTTCCAAACTAATTTGAATATCATTTTAACTAGACGTGATAAAAAAGCGTGCCCATACTGCTGTGCATTCAAAGACTCTGTAAAAAAACTGCATCAAGTGATCGAAAGTTTGGAAAAACTAGAAGAACGTATCGAAAAAAAATAAAAGACAATGGAATTCATCGTAGATTTCACGGGGTTTGTTATGCCTGATGACACCATAGTAGTAAAAGAATTATGCGTAGGTGATATAGTAGATGAAAAATTCTCATTCTTTAAGTGTAAACATTTTATCTTTCAACCGCCATTGGAATACGATGGAGCAATCATGCAAGAAACTTTTGATGAAAGTGGCTACGGTCATGGTATCCGGTGGGACTCGGGTGAGGTGCCATACAATGAACTCAAAGAAATTATAAAAGATTTGGTGAGCAAAGCAAGTTACATTTATGTCGATGGAAAGCAAAAATACAAATGGTTGACGATCATGACCGATTACTCAGCACAAATAATCGACATCCAACTAATGAGACATTATTCATTTGAAAACGTGGATCGCTATGATAAAGAAAAATGTCCACTGAGGCAGTTTCATCGCCGAAGAACACATGCGTGTGCTTTTCAAAATATTCAACAATTAAAGCGGTGGTTCCTGGATTTCTGGGGTGAAGAACCATCATACGAAAAATCTGTGCAAATATATTATCAACTGTCTGATTTGAAAAAAATGCAAAAACGTGACATCGCCTACCTTGATGATCACTTCCTTCTACGTTTTGCGAGGACCCAAATACGTGATGTTTACGATACTCTTCCTTTGGAATTACAGAATAATGATAAAATAAGAGATTACTCATTTTGTATGGACCACTACCCAGCGACTGGTGGAGATTGGGATATCTGTGGAATATGGCTTTATCCATACCGAAAAGATTGCCCAAAGTGTATAAAAAATAGTAATCCTATAAAAATAATAATTCATAAAACAAGTTAAAAAAAAAATATACAATTTAAGTAAACTTATGGTATCTAATGTTTTTGGAATGTATTAGGTTAAGATTATAAATAAATCAAATTAATTTATCGATAAAAAATTTTTATTTATTTATTTATATAATTTTTTTAATTATTACAGGTTCTATAATATAGCTTGATCTTTGTATCCTAAGTTTAAACCTTTCTCGATCTCGAGCCATTTGCTCCCATTTACCTCGTCTAGCAGTTTTGTATGCATACTTCCATGTATACATATAATGTATAGTTGGTGTCAGATCAAATTGCACAACCATGTTTCAAGTCAATTTTCGTACAGTGCCACTGATGGGGTTATACTCAATTATACGATCGTGGATGATTAAACAATAAGCTGTTGTGTTTTGCGGAAATTGATTAGTGGATTCAAACTCCAATCGAATGTCTACTGGTCCAGATTTAATTGCCTCGTTCTGTTTAGAGCAGTCTATAACACAGAGCGGTGCTTCTTGCAAAAATTTCTGCTTTGTTAACAGTGGTTCAGCCTCTTTATTGTAGTATGAAGATTGAAAATCAGTGTACATATTATACAATAAAGCATACTGATTATCGTTTATGACCAAATTAAGATCCCCGTACGGATAACTCTGTGAGTTCAGAAATAACTTTACGTTCCGAAGCATACAGTGATCAAATCGACTTGCATTCTTCCTTGCATCGTTTTTTCTGGCTGTCTGAAATCCGAGGATGACGTAACGTGGCTTCTCCAGTTGTGTTGATGTTTTGACAGCCCAAATGTGCTTTGATGTTGCTGGTAATAGTGGATACTCATACAATTCCCAGGTTCGAAAACTGATTGAGATTGCTGGATCACCGGTAATATAATTTAATGCCTGAATTTTCTCCTTGTCTGACAGGGTGACATATGGGACAATCCACTCAATTTTTTGTAAAGTTAACCTTACTTCTTCAGCAGCCGCTCCTGTCGCTGCTTGTTGTATGTAAGCATTAATGTCACTGTTTGAAATTGTAAGAACTATCTCTAGCTGAACATTCATAAGAACTTTCAGATAATCTTCAGCAAAACCACTTAAAATATTCAGCGGAATCAATATATCAAAGTTTCCTGCAGCGTTGGTTAATTTAATATCATCCTCCATCACCCAGCCAGCATTCTCCAAAGCACTCAACTGATTTGGACTAAATGACACATAACCTTTCATCAAGCTTGTGATACCAACGTTACTACTTCGATCAACTTCAACACCATTCATAAGTAATCGGAATTCTTTAATCATGTGACCAATCCCCATATTAACCAAGTTGGTGGTGGCGACGACAGCTGTATTATCATTCTTAGTAAACTTTCCAAGAATATGAAGTGCACTTTTGCTAGGAAGTATACACAAATTTTGATTTTGGATGGTGATACGAACTTCATCATTGTTGTTCAAAGTCGACGATGCATACGGTTGATGAGCATGCAGTTCATAGTGAGCAATTGACTCATCGAATATAATTGGTCGTTGGATATCCAAAATATTAGCCATTATTTTTTATATCCTCTGTCACCTACTGCACCGTACTTGTTGCCTTTCTCGTAACCACCGTACGCTGTACTACCTTTTATGCTTGGTGCCGAATATTTATCTTTGCTATTTTTAAAATCCGTGCCGTATTTACTTTGTTGGCTTTCTAAATACTTTCTTAAGTTCTTTGAAGCTTCGTTATTGGACATTATACTCAACAGCTCACCACCTAAGTCTTTCGACACGGAATTATGCAGCAGAAATTAAATTTTATTTTGTTAATCTTCCACGTAAACGTAGTCCGAGACTTTTCAGGAACAGCTTGTTCTGATGTGTTAACGTCTTGTGAGGTGTTCTTCGACTGATTGCGCTTGACCATGATGATAGCTTTTTATAGCCCGCACCACTCTTTGTATCGTATACAATACCCATTTATATCGTTTTCACATGTAATCTTATGGTTATAGTTTCACCCCTGAAATTTGCTAATTTTCCATCCTGATCCACTATACGTAGTCTTATATTATATATAGCATCTGCGGAGATTGGAAGGTAAATGACGTGTGATGGTAACTCAACGATCTTATATCCTGGTGGTACGCTCGGAAAAAACTCATGAATTGTGTGCACTTTGTGTTCATTTATGTAAGCACCCGTGGTAATATTACACTCAACCCTTAAAGCATTTAGCTTTAGTATAGCCACAGGTAATTCTGATGAGTGAGTTTTGTTTGGTTGAAGCCGACGATTCTTGAAACCTAACAGCCGACCAATAGAATCGTTAGGTATAAAATTTATAATCTGATCACATTTAATTTCACTTTTTAGCTCATTATTATTTGCTCTAATACTGATGCTAAGTCTCGGTAATGACTTTTGTATGTATTTCTCAATATCTCTAATTTCATAACTACCAGTTGGTATTTTAATTACTCTTTCTTTAACAGGAACGATTCTTTTGAGGATAGCTTTCTTGGAAATTTGTTTTTCAGGTTGCACATCAATATCTGGAGCCAATGAAACATCATCACTTCTCGTCACTATAGTCACATCTCGTTTTTTCCTCTTTCCAACAGGTTTATCGATATTTCCAACGTTGTTATCCTCAATGTCATTTGTATCTTCTTGTTCTTCCGGAGGATAAGTTACATAAAACTTATTAGCGCCAATGTCTATATTAGGTATCGAATTAAATGTCAGCAATTCTACAAGACCCAAGACATAATTTTTTTCCTCTGACAACTCGATTGGTGGGAAATAATTCGCCTCTAGCACAGAGGATGATCCTGTCAGCGTTAACGTGAAAGACTCAGCCATGACTAATGTCCTGAGTAACTAGTCATATCAATTTAAAGTTGTCCGGAAAGAAATTTCAGGCACAAATGCCCACATATAATTGTGTCAAAGTTTTGATATCTTTTATGATTATATTTCACGCTACCAACATCGAGATATTTTATAAGGTCTTCCGGTGGTTGTAAATCACCAAAACTATCGAAATAAATTACATTATCACGACTTTTTTTGTACGCAACCCAATGAGTTCCAGGTCCAAATCTGTCATCAAGATTGACAATAGCTGATTCGAATTCTTTAGGTCCAGATTTTGGCAAATCGTTTCTCATGAAAACACCGCGGAAATTGGGTATCCTCAATGCCTTGGCGTATTTCATCAAGTCGATGTTTGTAAGTGCTCGATGTGGTAGCTCTACTTGTTTTTTGACTTACATCCTCTACCAACCGGTGGATATGGCCACAAATATAGACCCATACCACGTCTGTATGGCTTTAAGTATAAGCCTTTACCTACAGCTATCTCTTCCATTTTTGAATTATGTCTCTTGCTCTCCTCTAACTGTCTTTTGGCTGAACTGGCATCGTTGACAGCCTTCGCAACCGCTGCAGCGCCACCAGCGAGAGCGCCAGTAGCCGAAAGACCTGCAAATAGGGGTATCAAAAATGGAAGTACACCACCTATTTTAGATGGAACTGGTAGAATACGTGGCTGTCGAACATTTTTCTTCCCGCCAGATTTTTTTACCTCTTGTCGAGCCCCTTTAAGTGCCGATTTAATTGGATCACCACCTGCTTGCATGGCTTGCTTAGCAGCCGTTACAATTTTTCTCAGCGCCACCTTGGATCGTCTGCTGGTACTTTTCTTCTTACCACTCTTTTTCCTCTTCTTGCCCACCATTCTCTTCTTCTTACCACCCATTCTCTTCTTCTTACCACCCATTCTCTTTTTCTTCTTCATTCCCATTCCGAAGCGTTTTTTCACCTTCATGATCTTGTTCACACTCCAAGCAGCAGCTTTTTCTCCAATAGTAGCGTCTTTCGCTTGAAAACGTTCCCACGCTTTGCCAGCTAATATTTTATCAGCTTCGTGACGTGCTACCAAATTTTCTCGATTTTTCGAGTAAGCAATGTCGTGATTCTTACACGCTGCATCCAAAGGATTGATGCCAGGGTCACCACGAGCCAATCTCTTCTCTAACTTTGTTCCTGGTCCGCAATACTGATAACCGGGTATATGAAGTTCAAAAGGTAGCTTGTTAATGATACTGTTGACAATACCTTTCCCACTAATACGTCCGCACTCCATCACAGCGACATAATGAATGATAATAAATCATTATAAATGATCATACTTATAGTCATAGAAAAGAGTTGTCACTCTAACAGTGAACTGTTAACATGGAGTTCAAAAAACACGACGCTAAATTACCTGTGATCAATTTCGATCAAATTGTTCAAGGTACAGGAGTAAAAAGGATCAAAAGACATGGCGCTTTACTACCGAACAGTGTGCGGGCAGTGTTTTGTGGCCCATCAAACTGTGGTAAAACAAATGCCTTATTATCACTTATTATACATCCCAATGGTCTGAGATTCAACAACATTTACCTTTACTCAAAATCTCTCAATCAACCAAAATACAAGTTCTTAGAGAAGTTGCTGAAGCCTATAGAGGGTGTAGGATTTTTTTCATTCAATGAGCATGAGAATGTGATCAAACCAGAGGATGCGAAACCCAATTCACTGATGATATTTGACGATGTTGCATGTGAAAAACAGGATCATATTAGAGCTTACTTTTGTATGGGTCGACACAAAGACGTAGACAGTTTTTATTTGTGTCAAACTTATACACGTATTCCTAAGCATTTAATACGTGATAATGTGAATTTTTTAGTTCTGTTCCGTCAAGATGAAATGAATTTAAAACATGTATATGACGATCATGTAAATACAGACATGTCATACAATTCATTCAAAGAACTATGCTCAGCATGTTGGAATGACGGTAAATATGGTTTTGTGGTAATTGATAAAGATAGTGAGCTCAACAATGGACGATACAGAAAAGGATTTGACTGCTTTATTAGTATAAATTAAAGTGTAACTATTAATATGAATCATATATCTAGTGAACTCTAATACATCAACATGAAGCCTGAAGAGATTTCGAAACAAAAAGATGTGCTGCGTCAGATATCTGAAGCAAGTGACGCGATCAGACAAAAGCATAAAATGCTGAAGTTAGGTAAAGATAGTGCTGAAAAAGCTATGGGTGAAATGTTCAAACCCATAGTTACACCATTGCAGAGTCTAGTTGAATCGTCAAAACAAACAATTAAGCAAGAAGTCAAGAAGGAAATTAAAGAAGAAGAGGTTACACAAAAGAACAATTCGACACTTAACAACAAAACAGATTTTGATGATACAAGTCATTATGATAGCTTTATGTCTGATGACGATGGGAGTAGTAGAATTCTTAATGAAACCCAGATAAATCCCTCTGCTTCCAGTACTCCCGCTAAACCGAGCAGTTTAGTGAAATCCTATTTAGCCAAAGTGTATAGAAAAAGTAAAGAAATTGATTTGAGATACGGCGTTCGTCGGCGGTACAATGATTTTTATATTGGTGATTCAGAAATAAATTTTGAGGAAAATACGTTTTATGTTAAAAATCAGGAATACCCAATAACTCCTGGTTTATTGGAACTGTTGTTCAAAAAATCACCCTATGATGCGAGTGTTACACAAGATGATAAAAATAAATACCTTGAGATCATTAAAAATACAAATGCTTACAGAAAAAATTACAAATCAGATGGTAGTATTTATGAAGACTCAACAATAAAGTTTAATAATTATATTGCTGATTTTCTTACAAAAAATACAAAAGCACCTAAGGGAAAAGGGTTGCCTAAATATAAGATTGTAAAAAAGAAGAAAACACATATGGATTACGTTTATTGGGATGATCCAAACGAACTGGTTGATCGTCTACGTTTACTCATGGCATCTCAAGCTGCCGGTAATCCAAGTCACACAAATGAAATTATATCGATAATCGAAGAGTTACGGGAGGCCGGAATTATATATTAACAGTATTTCTTGAACTGTTTCGGCCAGTCTTCTACTGTTCATAGAAGTGTACACAGCAAAAAAAAAAAAAATGAGTATCGACATATTTGGACGTTCGTTAACAACAGCTGCAGTTATTAGTGGACCACCTGGACCACCTGGAGTTGGTTTTAAGTTAACTCCTGGTGGAGATTATGATTTGGAGAGTAAAAGATTGTGTCGTGTTGGTGATCCTACAGATGATAATGACGCAGCAACTTTGAAATTTACGCGTGATCTTGTCCATAAAAAATTGACTTTAATGTATGATAGTATGAAAGATGATCTGTCCGAGATCATTTCACTTTTGCATGCCGAAGTGGTAACACTAGACTCTACTGTAGTATCATTAAAGAAAGAGGTTCAAGAACTAAAATTAAAGTTAAAAAAGCAGATAACAAAAAAAGAATCATTTGATGACAATACCCGGCGTATAAAAAAATTGGAGGCTAAAATTTTTAACGATGGAGGACAAGAAATCAGTAATAGCTTATGAGCTCCATAAACAAGCTCGTAGAAATTATCTGCGACGACATGTTGATATCCGTGGGCTCGATGAAACCTGGCAGGCAGATTTAGTTGAAATGATCCCATACGCTACATCAAATAAAGGAAATAAATACTTGCTGACGGTGATAGATATATTTTCCAAGTACGCTTGGGCTGTACCAATAAAAAATAAAAGTGCTAGTGATGTTACGAATGCAATGAAATCCATATTTCAACGGGGACGTGTTCCAAAAAATCTTCATGTCGATCAAGGCAAAGAGTTTTACAATAAAGAGTTCAAAGATCTTATGAAGCAGTATAAAATTAATATGTACTCTACATTCAGCAACCTGAAAGCATCCATATGTGAGCGTTTTAACCGAACACTCAAAACTAATATGTGGCGTCAATTCTCTGCTCGTGGTAATTATAAATGGATCAACATGCTAGAAGAATTGTTAAATACTTATAATAATACTAAACATCGTACAATTAAAATGAAACCTGTTGATGTAACTGTTGCTAATGAAAGAAAACTGTTTAAAAATATATACAAACCTCTTCAAATGCAACAGCGAGTACGAAAATCTAAGTTAAAGGTTGGAGATAAAGTTCGCATTAGCAAACATAAACATGTGTTTGAGAAAGGTTACACCGCTAACTGGACAACAGAGATTTTCACTATAAAATCTGTACAAAATACGGTACCTACGACCTACAGACTTGTAGACTATCAGGACCAGCCAATAGAAGGTGGATTCTACGATGAAGAACTCAGCAAAGTTAAATATCCGGATGTTTACCTGGTAGAAAAAGTTATAAAAACACGTGGAAATAAATTATATGTAAAGTGGCTCGGCTTTGATAGCTCTCACAATAGCTGGATAAATAAATCTGATCTGTAAAAAATGTATTATATTTTTGAAATAAAACAAAATAATTTTTAATCATGTATATATATATATGTTTTATTTTTTTTTTACTAGCCTAAAATTTATAAATATTTTTTACATTTTTCTTCTTTTGTTTGGTCTCGGTATAGTCATAATTTCATCTCTTGACACTTCGTAACCCCATGGTACGGTATCAGTGCTGTTTAACAAAAGCTGACGTTTGTCATCTTCCCAACTTAAAGCTATTTTATTCTGAACTATTGTACTAACACTATGTTTGTTACTTTTAATTACATATTGTTCCTTACTTAAATTTACATGATCTTCTAAACATCGTTTGAAATTTTCAAAAGTGATAGTTCGCAAAGTCGGACGTTTAACACCTTTGGCTCGTTTTTTTACCTGATCTTCATTATAAATTTTAAAAGCATACAACTTTGCTCTAAGTCCAGTGAATTCAGTCATAATTTTACCATTATTCTCATCTTTCATCAGACCTAAAACTTTTTTATTAACTAGTGGTATATTGTAAACATTATCAGGTGGATAATCAGAGGTGTCAAACTTGGCGATATCACGTTTGATGATCTCATAGATGTCCGGTACAATAAAATGGTAAATAAGACTATCAGTGTCAGTATACATTAATTTCGATTCATTGTTTGCAAAATTTTGTTTCACATAATTATAATGAAAGTCATATATGTAAGTCTTTGATAAATCTAATATACAAAAACCAACATAGATTGGTTTGTCAAAGCGTACTTTTGCCGCCTTCTATTCAATAATTATCATATTCTCGTCAAAAATAGTAAGACTATGGAAATTAGGCTTACAAATATAGTCAGCAGCGCCATATCTACCGGCCCATCTTGTTACTATATGAATCTCTTTGTATTTTCTAACATTTTCCATAGTCTTACCAAATACAGCATTATTCATAAGTTTATAAAAGTCTTTTTCAAACTCATTTTTAGCAGCTTTTCTACAATCTGTATTTTTATCGATATATGACTTGAGCCAGAGTGACTGTTCGAATTTTAAAACTCTGTGAATTTTTGTTAATTTTAATCCTAAATCTTAACATTGTCGTAAATTCTTATAATGTATAACATAATTTTTTTTATCATATAAAGTTGTCGATAATTTAGTATACTTGCTACCCGGTGGTGAAAAATGTTCAGGACATAGTGGTAAATCTTTATGTAGATCATGCAATTCCTGAGGATAATGTAGATCAACTTCTAATACATAGCCAATGCTATCGATGTCGTTTAAAAATTGATCTACGTTATCGACGTCAAAAGATAGATCGTCAGGCGGGTAAACCCATTCAAATGAACCTTTTGGTAGCGGCATACTCATAGCAGCACCATACAAATTATTCACATCATAATACATTAAATAGGATTCAGCTTTATTAGGATCAAAGCTGGATCCCATGTAACGATTATTGGCCACTGCATACCTATTTGTACACTGAGATACACCACCTCTGATACCTTTTTCAATAAATAGCATCATTTCAGGATCGGTAAATAACTCGAGTTCAACATTTGTATATTTTAACATCGCATCGAAAGCAAGTCCCGGCGCTGTATAGTAATGTAAAGGATCTAAGCTATAAGTAGCCATACAATTATGTCTAAAATTTTGAAATATGTCAGCTAAAATAAGTACATCGGTTTTTAAATATAAATCTGAATATTCCCCTAATGTTTTAATATCAAATTTATTCCACACTAATTGAGCAAGAGAATAATCATTATCAGATACACCATCGTTCGATAATTTAGAATAAAATGAGTCCTGATCAGGCAGCTGTTTGTCATTAAGTTTGTCAATATCAGTTACGTACTCGTATGGGAATACACCCTTTCGAGTTACTAATTTGAATTTTTCTGGATCATTGTAATGTTGTTGAGTAATTTGTTTATCACAATCATTCAGATTAGATGCTAATTTGTCAAGACTAGAAGCCATAAACCTGAATGAATCTATAAAACGTAAGCAAACTGATGTGTTCTCGACATACTTCGTGAAAGATATATAACATTCTTTATTAATTGGTAATAATGTAATTTTACCCTCGAAAACGGTTGATAAAGATTTTATTATAAAATGGGAATCGTAACCAGATAAATTATGAAATACTATTGGTATAGTGTGAGATTTTCGATAATTTATATTACAAGATAAGTGAGCTGGACCGCGATAGTTACCAGTAAAATGACAGTGATCGTAGCATTTATCTGTAGCAGAAGTTATAGATCTTTCACAAATATGACAAACAGTTGCTTGCTCATGACTCTCTTTTTGTTGTCTCGACAAAGGCTTCATAGCAACAGGATTTTTTAAGTATGATTCGACTTCTAATGCTAAACATTCTAATTTTTTTACAAACCACTCAATGCAGGTTTGTGATCGATTCAGTTCAAATTTAGATAAATTGTTATTATAACTACAAAAACGATAAAATGCGATACTATGTGGTATATGTTTGTCAGAATTATCATTTTCTTGAGGCTCAAGTGTACATTCTAGGTCTGCATAGACAACAAATGGTACGATATCTTTATACTGGTAATTTTTAAACTTTAAAATTTTATTTTCTTCAGTCGGAAATGTCATGTGAACTTTATTTAATGCGAAACAGTCTTTTTTATGATCTTCAAACGATTTTTCCAGTTTAAAATGATTTAAGCATCGGTCACAAAAAAATAATTTGCTTTTCGAAGCTGATATCTGACTTTTAACTAATCGCGAAAGATCTTTAATTAGAGCAAAATGATATATAGGCTCATAATCTTTATACTCATTACTTGTCATATTTAAATTAACATTAGCTTGTAACATTAAAAGATGGACTGTTTTTCTATTGAGTTTACAATATTTACTTAAATATAATGGAATTATCGTACTTTTTTCAGATTTTTTCTTTGTAAAATGAGATTCAATACCATATACATTTATTGTTAAATCATTTAATCTTTCAAACTGTGGGATTTGCTTAAGCGTCATAGGAAATTTAATACCTGTATATTCTAGGACAGCACTGTAATGAGGATACGCCGATGTTCTCTCAGGATGTCCAGTGTTAGGAAGATGAATCGCAGCAACGACGCTCCATAGAAAACAGTACTCATCGAAATTTTCTATGTTGAGAACAGCTCGTTTCATCTGGATATCTCGAGGAAGCCTCACAAAAGTTGAAATCCCTCCTTGCAGAGGTGTGTATTTTGACATTGTTACCACCAGATTGGTAATCTCCGTCAAACTCCACCCAGAATCTTTTTGATTAAATTCTTCGACTTTGTTTAACATTTTTTCGTATACAAAGTCTGTATACCACTCAGCTAAAGATGTTGCAGGTAAAATAGCCCGACTCTTGGTGTTAAATGATTTGACTTCTTCTTCGATCGATGTATTTTTCCTGAATTTGCAAAATAGTTCAACGTTTACTTTAACTCCTGCAACGTTTTCCAGCATTTCTTGGATTTTATCCAAGACAATGTCTTTAGACACATTTAAAAAATCTCTCAAGTCAGTGTGAGAGCGGTTGATTATTGATCCTGTTTTAATGTTATTCGAGAAAGCGTTCTCAAGATCTTGCCATTTAATAGATTGATTATTTACACTTAAATCACCACCTGCTACCTGCCCACTTAGTTGTAGAAACTGATTACTGTACCAACAAAGAACTGCTATGTTGGCTTGCACACTTCGTCGCACTTGAACAGTAGTATTAGGATCTGTCAAAATTGTATTAAAATAGTCTATTGTATCATTACAAACACTGTAACACCTCTGGCATTGCTCTTCATCCACCACCTCCGATTGCAAATCATTATATGATTGTGCTACCGTATTTACTAAATCATGGAGAGCTTTAACTAAACCTCGTTGGGACATTTTTTTTAATTGTTTGATAAAACACTGTGTATTAAAATTTCGGATCACAAACACTTGTGGATCAGGAATAATTATTTTATACAAATCTTAAGATGTGTTCACATAAAGATTTACACTTCAACTGTAAGTTAAGTGTGTTTTCACAAGCTATTTAAGGTTTTGACTATAGGTGTAATGTTATCAAAGTTTCTGAGTATTCAAAACGAGGAACACACACAGAGAGTAAAAAAAAATTTAATTTCATAAGTATGAGACTGAGAGTATCAAATATTGGTGATAGTACAGATCTCATGAAGCAGCGTAAGGGATATGTTATAAAAATGATTTACTTGGGATGGTATAGATTAAAGAGAAAAGTATATATCAATAACATAAACGATCGTTTGAGATTTAAAACAGAGTAAAAATACATAATAAATTTAAGAATTATGAGTATCAAATATCGATGCTAGTACAAATCTCATTAAGCGGTATAATAAAAATTGTTTACTTCCGGTGATAGAGTAATCGATGACAGATATATGGAATTACATAGAAGAGGGTTATAAAAATTATTTACTTGGGTGGTACGGATTAATAAGAAATGTATATATCAATAACATCAACGATCGTTTAAGATTTAACACAGAGAGTATGAAATACATAATAAATTTAAGAATTATGAGTATAAAATTTCAATGCTAGCACAGATCTCATTAAGCGGTGTAATAAAAATTGTTTACTTCCGATGATAAAGTGATCGATGATAGATATGTTTAATTACATAGAAGAGTGTTATAAAAATTATTTACTTGGGTGGTATAAATTAAATAAATGTAAAAATAAAGTAGAGAACTAACATATGAGATTTAAAACGAAAAGTTAAATAAATAATGAGAATGTAAGTACCAAAGATCGATGATAATACAAATCTCATTAAGCGGTGTAATAAAAATTGTTTATTTCGGGTAGGTATGTTGGAATTACATATCAAATATAAGATTTATTATATATACGATTTGGATCATAAAAAATGTTTATGTTTGGTAAATCGTAGAAAAAAGATGTGAGAATACATGTATCATATGTAATTTAATATATATTTACTTTAGACCGTGAGATCGATAATAATGTCTTTTAGAAAAGATATATGTAAAAAATAAATGATGTTACTAAAGATAGGTAAAACTGTTAATCTATGGAATTTTTGTAGAAGTTGGATAATAAAGATTTAGTATCGACTTTTTTTCAGATAGATGGCAGAGTTAACATGATTCCCTATTTTATCGATATATTTAAAGATTTTCAAATATATCTTTTAAATGTATACCTTTTTAATTAATATGAAAAAAAAAAATGATTTTCACACAAATAGGATAAGACAAAGTAAATTATTATAGTTAATTTCATAGTTCATTTCACAATGGATAATATGTTCGTATAGATTTTCAGAAAAAAAGTCTTGTAATATAGAATTATATGTATATTATTCCAAGCTAAAGTGAGACACCCATATCTATCACTACATGTTAGAGTGAGATGCTCTATGGGTGTTTCTTACACATGCGAACGTTATATGGGTTTGTTTATTAATTTTTGATACTCGACTGTGATTTCATTGTCAAGCTATACATTGATCTCTCATTATACAAAGTTCATGGATCGTGAAAGAGTCGATGACAGTTGAAGTAAGACTTTTAAAAGAAATTTTTGTTTGAATTTACTTTAATCGGTTTTAAAATTATTTTGGAAGTATACAGTGGGTGTTTTCAAGTGTTTATGAACAAATTTAATATTATTTCTAAAATATTCAGTGGGTGATTTAAAGTGTTTATGAACTATTGTTTAATATTGTAACTTGAAGGATTTATTAAGGAGCTTTTTTTATAACTAAGGAAAAAATAATTAAGGTAAGTTAGTTAGCATTAATCCTTATTTTATATGCTGAAAGATATTTTTTTTTATATTAAAATGTAGGTTTTCAATAGAATCATCGCTGTTATCATCGGAATTATCATTCATATTATCATCAGCGTCAACATCTCGAGGAAGTAAGTAATAATCATTAAAATGACCGTAAGAAAATGTTAATAGGAAAAACTTTATAATTTTTTAAAAATTTTGATTTATGTTTCAGTTTTTAAAAAATGATACACGGGCTATCATACGGATACATAATCCCTAATGAGTGGGCTGATCATGCAATCGGTCTTATATGGCGAATAATCCTGCCATTCCTCAGGGAAATTGTTGCTACAGGACAGCAGCTGAATGGGGCTACCATCACAGCGGTTGGTGTACCAACAACTTTGAGGGTGTGGAACGCTCGGCTGTGTTGGTTTTTTTCAAGACCGGGGGATCTGATACCATCACCGCATTACTATACATTTAGTCCAAATTTATTGATAGAGCAGTTCCCAGAATTCCAAAGGATATACGGAATCGAACTTCCACCACTTTCTTTGACGGAAGCTCTGAATGGTACGATTTTTGTTATTTAATTTTTTTAATTATATTTTTATTATATGGTTATTATAATATGTACTATCTTTTCTTCAGACGTGGCATTGCTGAACCTAACTTACAGCGTCCTGATGCCACAAGGTTGGATAGATCAAAATTTGATCGATAACATCCCCAATGAGATCAATGCTGCCCTTCAACCTGGTATTGATGATCCTGATGGTGTGACTTTCACGCTAGGAGGAATCACAGTCGAGTTAGGTGTGTTCCCTGAGGCAATGTGCTGGTGGTTCCGAAGCGTTGATGATGATACACCATATTTTGAAAGCGCGAACCTGCACACTCAGGGTTCTGTGGCTAATAATGGCCCTCTTCAAATATATTGGTTCGATGATGTTAGCACGGATGATGGTATTGGGGATCTATCATCGGATTCATCAGGATCGGATGATGATTAAGTATTTTTTATAAGTTTGCGTTAAGTTTTTTATAATATCAATTTAATATAATCATTTTTTTTATATATTAATGTTTAAATATCTTTTAGATTCATTTTTTATAAATAAGATTTTTATTTATGTTAAATATACTTAGGATAGTTGTGTACGGCTTTTTCAAGTTTTTGAAAAATAGTTTTTTAATACTAACGTATTTTATAATTACTTTTGTTTTTTTATTTTTTTAAAAAGTTATCCCTTTCCCCTCCTTA